>CAUJAO010000203.1:0-24709 GCA_963082485.1 Eudonia mercurella
TGTTAGTACGAGTATGTGAGGTAAATGGTTTTGTTGCTAATTAATAATAGTATTCTTAGGTTTATAAGCACCTGAGTACTCGTTAATCTGAGAATCAGAGACCCATCCTTCAGGAGAATTGCGCGCCGGACTTCCTATTTTATACTATAATAATTAGTTGTAAGTATATGATGTACAGTCATTATACAAGATTTATCTATTACATACCTTGAAGAGCTCATAAGCCTGATAAGTCTTAGGTGTTTGAACATTGATGGATTTAATAGAAAAATCTTAAAATAAAAAAACAAATGTTTCTCAAAAAACTTTATTATCCATACACCACATATTTAGACATTTTACATTTTTTAAAGCGCATACATTTGAATGATACATACAAGTCAATACCTCCGATGATCTATTATATTTATCATATAAACTAATAATACTTGGGCAACCCTTATCTTCTAAATTATAAATAAACTTATTTTCTAATAAATCTCTTAACCATAATACTTTCTCAAAACCTTTCGTGAATATGCATTTGTCTTTTAAAATTCTTGCTATATCTGTGTAATCTTTAAAACTATGATACGGTATAAATCCTTCTTTCCAAAATATATTTCTGTTCCTCTCTATCCAGCATACTTGCTTTCTTTCTGTTTTAGATAAGTCATAAAATGGAAAGGGAGGTCTTACTAAAAATACTTGCATACGATTATTACATAAAATTGCCAATTCTTTTAAAATAAATTTGTTGTCATCGGATTTGAAGCCTTGAATATCTACAATGGCGTTCATGATAGTTTGCGAACTATATTACTCAGCGGTTTATATTCAATTAATCTATCGTTTATTATTAAACAATAGGCTGTTGTATTATCTGGAATATCTTCCAAGCATTCAATTTCTAGTCGTACATCAACGGGTCCAGATTTTAAATTTTCGTTTTGTCTTGTACAATCAATTACAAACAACGGAGCAGTCCCTTTAAAACTGATCAGATCGAACAACGGGTCAGCTGGTGTGTTATAATACGACTGACGAAATCTGATGTACATGTCATATAAAATACTATATCGGTTTTGTTTGAAATTTAAATTCATAGCCTCATATTGCGAATTTAAAAACAATCTAACGTTAGAAACATTACAGTGATCAAATATGGTACTGTTATTTATTTTACTGTGTTTTCTGTTAGTTTGTAATCCTAAGATAACATACCGTGGTTTTTCTACTTGAGAAGTAGTCTTAACAGACCATGAGTGTTTTGTGGTTTTTGGTAAAAGAGGATATTCATATAAGTCCCAGTTTCTGAACGCTATTTGAATAGGTTTATCTTTTTCCAACTGCCGCAATAATATTAACCTTTCACGATCGGATACTTTAATATGAGGTACGCGCCACTGTACCTTTTGTAGGTTCACTTCAACATGTGTAATATCAGTATCCACGATATTAAAGCTGTTTAAAACTGAATTACTTCTGTTTAAAATCAGTTCATGCTTACAGTTCATAATAATTTTGTTATAATCTTCTGCAAAGCCTAATATCTTATTCAAAGGTACTACAACGCTAAAGTGTCCATCACCTTTAAAACCGTCTAATTTCCAACCCCATAAAGCGGCTACTCTATTATCACCTTTATTCATGGATATACATGATTTTAAAGTTGTTGTTATTCCACTATTCTTTGTACGATCTATTTCAATGCCATTCAGTTCATATCTGATGTCTTGAAACAAGAACATAAAAGGGTTGTTAGTAAAAGCCAAATCTTTCTTGATCGGTTTTTGGTCTTTCCCGATCGGCGTAGCATACCCTTCGATGTAAATAGAACTAGCGGACGGGAGTACATATAAGTCTTGTTGTTGTATAGGTATCCGAATTTCATCGTTTTCTCTGAAGCTATTACTATAGGGACTGTACGTATGTATTTCATAACTCTCAATTGTGTTATCAAATTGCGGTACATCAGAAATCTGTAGGATATTCATATTTTAAATCCAAGTGCTTGAAGAAATTTCTTATTAGATTTTGTTATTTGCTTAATTTTTTTAATACGTCTGCTCACTTTAGAATTAGAAGAACTATTGAGTTTTTGCAATTTTGTATTCACATTTTTATCAAAAACAATCATTTTGGTCTACGGAAGTATGTAAATGTGTTGTAAATACTTTTTTTAGTCACTGGTAAAGCTATAATGTTCTATGGTAAGTTCAAGTACTGATGGTCCAATGGAGTTTTAAGCACTAATTCACGTATTTATGTGACAGTAATACAATTATGTAAGATCCTCCCACACAAGATAACATTCGATCCTTATCACAGACAATAGAAGAATGTTCACTTGGTGATTTGATTCATGCCATTTATTTGGATCAATACATTAGATTGTCATCTTACAAAATCGTAATATGTTTTCCAGAAGTTATTGAGAAATTTAAGACACAGATGACCACAATTGTAGGGATGATTCTTTTGGTGATTGTCATAGTTGTAATTTATACGAGACCCTGCGTATTGTATAAATTCTGTAGGAGGTTTTAAATTACCGTAGCTATCAAAGTATTCAACGTAGTCTCTAACCTTCACATAGGCTACCCAATGAGAACCTGCATTTTGAGAACTGTCTAAATTAATAATACCACATTCTATTGGTTGGGGACATTGTGGTAACTGATCTCTCATAAATACACCTCTAAAGTATGGGATATCTCGAGCATGCTTTAGAATATCAATGTTAGTAAGAGGTCGTTTGGGTAGCCTACGATTTAGTTTTTTTTATTCGTTTTCTTGGATAAACAAATTCTTAAACCATTTTTATGTTGCTTCAGTTGTAAACCTTTTCCAATGCATACAGATTCAATTTTTTCATTGTGCCTTTTAAGTTCTGAAAGTCGTTTTTTAGCATTTTTAACTTCTTCAATAACCTTGACAATGCCCGAAGCTCCTCCAGCCAAACTGCCAACAGCAGATAGTCCAGCAAATATGGGTATAAGCGGTAAAAATCCACCAGTCTTTGGTACAGGAATTACTCTGGGAAGTTTAATAGAAGAACTTGGTGCAATTTCTCGAGCAGCGGCAATTGCTAAATCAATAGCTGCTTTCTTGCAGGTTGGTTTGATATTTGAAAGACGTTTCTTTGTGTGGGATATAATGTGCTTTAAATGCTTCTTAAAACCAGCTCTGGAAACAAGATTTTTGTTTTTGGTAGTGCTCTTCAACCCTGCACCAGTACTCACTTTAGCCAGCATTGCTTTGTTGACAAAATGTGCAGCTAATTTCTCACCAAAACTTGAATCGGGTGCTGTTGCCCGTATCTTTGCCATTTTCATCAACTTTAAATCAGCTTTATGACGACTATCTAAAGATAAGCACCTGTTATATGCAATGTCGTGTTCTTTGCAATATTCGTCCAAAAGATTTATACCTCTGTCTCCTCGAATAAGTCTTTTTTGTAATCTTGTTCCAGGACCACAGTAATTATAACCAGGAAAGTGAAGTTCAAATGGTAAATGATTTATTAACCAATTAAGAAGACTGCATCCTTTCATGCTCTTTTTAAAACTAAGACCGCAATACTATGTTTTTTATTTTAATATAACTTTACACAATGTCAGAGTGATAAATCCAACTATTTTCACTGGATGGTAGTCCCCACCATTTTACTAAAACTTTATTATTTTTCTTTCTTAAAACCTTTTCCACGAGATATAAATGAGAATGCATTGTCTTCTGCAGTTCATGACCATAAAATGCACCAAGAATTGGTTGAAGTCTTGAATCTTCTAAAATGTAGGTTAATGGTGAAGTTTTTTGTACCTTATTAATTTTGAAGATTTCTGCAGACCAATTAGGTGTGTAGCCCTTTTCAAAGGCTCCTTTATACTTACTTACACGTACATAATCACCAACTCCCAATTTTTTTTCTTTATTTGTATTGCAGTCAATCTTATGTATTCGTGCGTATCTCTCTAGTACGGATTTTTTATTGTAATGATTAATTTCAACGGGTTTACAACCTATAGTTCGATGGTATGTATTATTGTAGTGTTTAATTATGTCATTCAGTGTATTATCAATCCACACATAGTTACCCTTTAAACTGAATGCCTTGTATAATTTAGATTTAACAGTTCTAATAAGTCTTTCCACGATGGAAGCCTTTTTTGTTGAGTATGTTGAATAATGATTAATGAAAAAGGAATTCATGAGATCTTTAAATTTATTATTATAAAACTCTTTCCCCAAATCAGTTTGTAAGCTTTTAGGTATTCGTCCTTTTACAAGTAATGTTTTAAAAGCATCACTTACATCATTTTTCGTCTTACGTTTTAATGGAGAAGCCCAAGCGTATTTTGAAAACGTGTCAATTATTATGAGAATGTATTTGAAGTTTGAGTTCTTCTTATAAATGTTTTGCATGTCGATTAAATCGGCTTGCCACAAATCATCTATATCTTTCATTATAACATGTCTTCTCGGAAAGTTTAATCTAGCATTTCTGTGTATCTCATTCACAACATCTACTTTGCTCATTTTTTTATTACGCAACCAATTTAATTTATCGTCTTTCTTACTGTAATCGAATAATACTGATAATGAAATCGTTAAGTATCTTCTTTTATGCCTTTATGATGTCAGCCTCTTTTAATTCTTCAATGATAGCAAGAATTTCATTGTCATGATTACTGTTTCCCGCATCTTTAGAAGCAACTAATATCTTTAACCGTTCAATTAATTCGTTGGGATCGTCCCAGTAAATCAAATCAGTATTCGATTTATATTTTTTCAATTTCGGCAGACTGCCACCTTGTTTTGCAATACTTGTTGTAGGGCTTTTAAAATTAGTCGATGAACAACTAGCTTCAATAAGAGGTTTTATTATTTCGCGGTATTTGAGACTCTTATCACCTTTGATTTGTCCATTTGGATCAAAATCCCTTTTATGGGCGTTACTGATTGATAACATATCTTTATATACAAGTTTATCTTTATCCGAAACAAGTCCTAAGTCAGGTTTCTTCTTTAGCAATAACTCTCTTATGCCTGGAGTGAGTTCATATGCTTTATCATCTAGTGTGACATAATAAATAGGATCATTACTCAAAGCGTTATCTGTCTTAGACATTTTGACAGTAGATTTCCCCATATACAATTCTTTATTTTCGTTTCTAATACCAAATGGTATATTAACACCTATTGTGTCATAGATACTAACTAGGTCATCCTTTTGCAAAGAAGCGCGCTTAGCAGCGGCTTGCTTGATATACTGAGTAAGACTCTTTTTTCTTCTTTGCAATCAAAGTTACTGGTATCAGAAAGATTACTATTGTAGTATTCAGTGTCTTCATAGTTTGATGATGTTTCGGAACCATCATTTCCGTTTTTATTCATGATAGAAAATTCACAGTCTTGTTTAGAATAATTGTTTTGTTTAATGAAAGCCGTTAATGGCTTGGAAACGGGTTTTAAAATTTTTGCCATAGCAATGTCAGTTTCATCTTCCACGTCTCGCATAGCTCGTATTTTAGATTTTATTGAATCAACTGATTTTATTAGTTCTTCTTTAATACTTTGCTCCATCTTTCAACTAAATATACTTCTGTTTTTCATTAAAAGTAAATTAAGAATGATAATAGGTATAACAATAAGATTTATTTAAAGAGCATGCTAATTCAAACTTATGAAGACGTCAAACCCTTTTCTATATCTTCCATTCTTTATTGCACTGTCTTTATTAATGACTAAAAATGTATGGGGTTTCTTCCAAATAGTCGAACACATAACTTTGAACTGCGACCATGAGATATCGCTATTTACATGTTCATCATAAACATGTTTTAAATTTGTATCATCTTGTTTAAATACAACTAGCAAATTTGCATTATCACGTATCAGTTGTTTTGGAATTTTTGAGTAAGTCTGTGTTAAATAAAAACAGTCTATTTGTTTATGGCGTCCCATACAAAAATAATTACGTATATTAGTTTGATTTTCGCAAATAACATCATCAAATATCATTACAGATTGTGGCAATGCTTTATTAGGATGAAGAACTTCTTTATCGTCTTTAAAAACAAAATAATTAACTTCAGGTATTCTTGCTAATATATGAGACAAAAGTCGATACTTTGGTTGAAACGAAGTCTTTGAATAAAGATATATATTTTTAAATTTTAATCCATTAGGGTGCAACAGTAAACTGAGCATAACATTGGTTTTTCCACAGTCTGACGGTCCGCATATTACGCAGCGAATGTTATTCGGTAAAAGAACACTATGCCTTGCAAATGATTCAGACTTTAAATCAATATTGATGTTACTTACTTCTAATGCTAGTGGTTGCTTAATCCAATTCATGTTGATGTTTAAGAAAGTCAGTGAATGCTTAGTCTATTTATACTCTTGAAATGTTTTAGGTAAGTATATAATAAAACAAAAACCTCTTCAAATATGTTTATTTTATTACAATACTATTTAATACAATACAGCCAATCAGAATTGAAGTCCTAATCAAGTACCTTATTAACATTAAACACTTAAAAAGATTTCCTGTGCGATACTGAAGAAGCAGCAACATCATACTTTTTGATTCGACTTATAATATTATATTATGGTACGCTATGTTTACATAAACACCGGTTACCTCTGATACATCTGACACATCTGTTGGTTACCTGATAAACCGACAACTATCGTAACTGATATCATCTCAAATCAATAGTAATTCTAATCTGATTGAATACTGCAAGTAAATGAATCGGTATATTATTATTATGTATTTACTCGTGGAGAAGTGCCAAATAGAACAAGATTATTCACGTAAGTATCAAAACAATGTATCACAATGACCCCAAGGTAGCGTAGAACTCTGATTCGACATTATTTGTCTCTTGTCATCATTTCGATTAAGAACAAGTTTTTTAATTTTCTGAGTGTATATAACATGTTTCATTGATCTTATAACACTCATTTTAAATTTAATATTTAGGTTATCATTTAATGTGTTTCGATACTGGGTTGGAGTGATACGTTTCGTAACACATTTAGAAACACCCTTAGCTTTTTTTATTTGACATTTTTCGCTCTGTATGCAGTATAGTTTAGCTCTTAATCCTATAAACTCCTTTATAACATCACCCCCCATTTCATCTTTGAATAGGCCGGGAATTTTAGTATTTTGTCTCGGAATATTATACATGTTATATTCCTCAAAATTGCTTGTATCGAACTCTGACAAGTTTGTTTGCATATCCTTATAAAAGTCTTTCGTTGTTATCAAATAAAGAAGACTGTCTGTATCGGTGTAGCATAATTTCGCATTTCTATTATATTGAATTTTCATAAAATCGTAATGAAATCGATATAAATGTTGTTTGGCGTATTCTAAGACAGAAAAACCAATGTATATTGGTCTATCTAATGTGACCTTTTCTTGCTTAAGCTGAATAGCCACAAATTTTTTTGAAAATATACTAATACTGTGTAAGTTGGGTTTTGCAATAAATTTTTCAGCCCCATTCTTTTTATTGGTTTTGTTATTAATATCTCTCCATGTAGTTATCAGTTTTACATCTACTTGTTTTCTTCTATTTTCGATCGTCTTCCCGAATATAGCATTATTTAATAATTTAAAAAAGTCTTTTTCAAATGTAGATTTAGAAGCTTGACGTAAGCGAGTATTTAACTGAATATATTTTTCCAAATATCTTTCTTGGCGGAATTTAATAATGCGATGTATTTTACTCAAAACCAAACCATGCTTCAAACATTCTTTTAGATACACGTAGTGTATAATGTAATTGAATTTATTATAAAGACTAGCGATTAATTTCTTTGTTCTTCCACCCGGTGGAACAAATTTTTCTGGAGCAAAGGGTAGGTCGCTATGAGTTGTATGTAAATGATCTGGATAAAACAAGTCTACTTCTAAGATGTACCCATATTCTGAATCATCTGATATATTGAGAACATTAAATTTAAATAATTCTTCATTAGATAAAAACCTAAAATCTGATATTGGCATTTTTTGCATCATTGCATAACCGTATAAATTATTACAATCGAGATATATTAGAAAGGTAGACGGTTTAGAACAGTCATATTCTGAAAGGTATTTGTTATTAGCTTGAGCGTGTCTCATAGAACATTGTGCTAAACCTCCGCGAATACCCTTTTCTAACATTTGATAAATATCGATGTCGCTTATTAGATCTAACTTTACACCAGTGTGCAAAAGCATTGCATCCCAGCTTAAGCCAGGCGACGTTACATAGAAAACAGGATCAAGCTTATAGTAATATAAACAACTGTTCCTAAATTTTTCAAATATATCACACAATAACAATACGTCACTTTTGAGGTATAGGTCTGTGTACTCTCCAAGACAACGAACATTGAACACATCCCAAACTTTTTTCGCTCTCAAATACTCTTCGTCACTTATGTGCTCAGATGTTAAACTATTAAAAAAATATTTTTTTGATGGAATTTGGTTCACACTGAATTTAGACCATGAATCAACATAATCATAGGGATACACACCTTTTTGTTTAACTAAATGAAACTGCACCTTATTTTTAAATTCATTTGATAAGTGACAAAAGTCTTGTTCCTCAAGACTTTTACTCAACATATCTAAACTGGAACTAAGGAATTGAAATGAGTCTATAAATTTTATTTGCAAGGACCGGGAATTAGACAATTCAAAGTATTTCGTAATTGTTAAGTATTTTTCTTTAGTCTTTGGAATAATTTTAATATCACCGGCATATTTAACTAATTCTTTAATAAATAAGTGCGAATCATAGTTTGTAAGATTATGAAATATTACTGGAATAAAGGGCTTAGTTCGAAACAATATGTTACACTTTGAATGAGCAGCTCCGCGAAATTCTGATGTAATGTGATCATGATCATGTACTTTGTCGTTGACTGTGAACGATTCCCGGCAAATATAACAATGGGATGCATTACGATATTCGTTCTCTTCTTGCTTAGTAAGAGGTTTCATGACTCTATGACTACGGAGTATCTCATCAATAAATAATGAATCTTCAATTAAACGTCTTATAAATACTTCAACACAGTCTGGACCTCTATAAGAAACAAATTTGTTTAAGCTAGGATCATATGCACAACACACGTAATAAGCAAAGCATGAAGGTCTATGTATTTTGTAAGTTTCAGTATTACCAGTAATGCTTTCAGAATGATTACATAACAAACTTTCAAAATCCGCATATATAACAAACTTATGTTTTTGTTGTCTTTCGAAGTTCTTGAAAAATAGTTTAGTATTAACTTCGGGCAATACAGCTAGAGTTTTTGAACAGTTATGAGCATCAAGTTTAGCCTCAGACGGAAAAAACTGTAAACAGCTTTCACAGAAGTGAGTTTGTCCATGATGACGAGTCATCTGTCTACGCACAAGCCGTTCAAGATCTTTTATCAAGCAATAGTGACCACATTTGTTTTTTTCAATATACAACAAATTAACGTGGTTGCTTTTTCTTTCATTTGTAATATATAAAGATCCGGTTATGGTATGTTTCTTATCAATACCGTACACAGTAATACTTATACATGGATTATTTTTCTCAAATAATTTTATATCACATGGAGTCGGCGGGAAAGCCATACCCCTTGTCTTTAGTACTGATGAATAATAAGGATAAGAACTTGTTCTATTTACACTTTTTTTACTAGGATATAATGCAGCAACTATGCTCCACGCAAAACAAAAGTTGTCATTATTTCTTATATTAAGACAACTCTTTGTATTTTTTATAGCTTTAGGTAATTCTAAGTAACTACCGCCTCTTAAAGGCGAATACTTGTTTATGTTTACCTCAAGATGACTTACAGATTCAAACGACCAGCCGGATTCAGAATGTTCAAATTCAGATAATTTTTCCTTTAAAGTACTGCTAACATTTGAATACATTTCATTAAGATCTGTATTACAAAATACTGATTCATACTTAGAATTAAATGATTTTATCTGTTGCCAATCTGATTTGGGCAAAACAAAATTGGCAAACATTTCGAAATTAATTTTAATACATTTGTGTTTCTCTAATGCTGAACTAATTAATTTTTTTACAACTTGATCTATATCACACAGAAACTCTTCCGGTATCAAATAAATACAATTTTGAAGTGGGTTTACTTTGTATGTAATGATTCTATTCCTAAAGGCAGTGGCGATTATGTCTACATTTTCTAACTCAGTTTTTAAAATACAATTTTTCTTATGTAAATTTGTCCTTAAGTGATACTTGTAACTAGTTTTGTCTAGCTTAATATTACATTTGTCGCATGTAATACTATTACTTGGAACCCTCTCTGAAAAAACAAAAAGTAAATATTTGAATATGAGTTTAATTACATAGAAATTACGACTAATAACATAATTAAGAAGTATTTAATTTGTCTGTATACAAAGACATAATGGAACGTAATACTATACCTAAGTACTACTAGAATTGGATTACGATAGACGAAAATAAGTAAGCTAATCAATTCAAGGGTGATTTGATGTGCTCACAAAAGATACCGGCACGTCTTTAAATTGTGACTTAATGTCCTTTAAAAAGTCAACCAAGTGATGCCAAGCTTTAGTGTTGTCATCGCTTTTAGTTTTTAAAGTTAATATTGATTTGCGCCACCTCTGTTTTGGTTTAACGTTTTCCAGTTCTTTACACATATAAATTTTAAGGTCGATATAATGACTACCCTGTAGATCATTTTTGTATTGTTTTGTATAGCCGTTGGCAACGCGACGGTAAATATACGAATTTAAGTCATCAGTACCGTACGTATCTTCAACGACGCCATCACTATCATCACCCAGGATATCATTTGCAGTCGTTCGTTTTTTCCCTCTTTTGTCCTTTAATACTTTCTTTACTGTAGCTTTTGTGCTGGAAGTATAAAATACATTTGTTAAATAATTGATAAATAAAAATAATGTTCACATACACACACACTCACACACACACACACACACACACACCACATGGTACTAGAATCAACTCTAATATGGTCGATACTTTAGTAACTTACCCTTTATTTTTATCAGCTTTTACTGTATGGATTTCATCAGTTGTAGCCGCCAACTTCTTTTTAGGTATTTTATAATCTGACAGCTTAGCCTCTTCCTTAGATCTGGAACAACAATAACAAAAACGTTAAACTAATGCTATAATAATAGGCAAATAAAAGTATATTATAGCATATAATTACGGTAACAATTATTAATAATGATTACCTTTTAGATTTTTTCTTAGCATCTTCATCATGTTTCCTCTTCGCCGCCTTTGCCTTTGTCTCAATTACAGGCGCCGTAGACGGGCCAGGCTCTGCCATATTGATAAGTTCACTCGGTGCGGTAACCGGCGGCGCCGGCGGCAGCGTCACGCGCTTATCCGTCTGTACACTTGACGATGAAGAAGACGAGGAACTGGACGAACTCGATGAACTCGAGGAATCGTATGCGTCGTCTGAGAATAAGTTGCTCTTAGACCTGAAATAATAAATCACATTACTTACATCTTTTCTTTGTTGTAATACTTAATGGTTAAAAGTTTTAGTTTTTTCCCAGAGTACTCAAACCACAACAAATTAGCAGTACGTCTTTTGCATGGTAGTAATGAATAAAATCGTAAGTATTTTGTACTCGGGTACTCGAAACTATAACAAGTAAGTAGTTAGCAAAAATGCGTTCGTTTGTTATATGAATAGAAGTAACAATGTGTGTACCTGAGTACACAACCTATAACACGTAGTAAATAATATAACACCGCTTATCCGTTGTAATAATGAATAAAAGTGACAATTTGTATACTTGAGTACTCAAACTACTTACTACGGTGTCTAAATATCAAATATAAGTGAATAAGTATGAGTACTTACATCTTTGTTGATGATTCTTTTCTTTTTTAAACAACACTTGCTAAGTGATTTCAATAAAAGCCTCTAAGCACACCAACAAGACTGTTACGTCGTTATGGTGAAGGGGGTATATTTATAGGTTTCAGTAACTTTACATGTGTTAGTTTTTATCATACAGATCATAGCAATAGCAAGCTAAGCGTTATAGCCAAATTCGTATTCTCAATTATTGATATCGCTCACACACACAAACAAAACACAGGTATCACAGTGCATAGCTACTGCTGCACGCTACTTTAAAATGAATCACATTAGATGGATGTCTAAATGAGAAAAGGTCATAAGTAACACCCTTCGTAAAACATTCAATTCTAAACTTTAATACTCTTAGAATAAGAGATATGGTTTGTACCCAATATCATTTTAATTCTGTTAAAATTTTGTAAAAAAAAACATTACTTTTGTTTAAATCTGGTAGCGAGTGGACGTGTACCTTCGAGGATATAAGCAATGTCGGTAAGTATTATATTATATTCAGTCCAGAGTAAAACGGTAAAAAATAATTGTACTCAATAAGTGTACTCACCCGGAGTATTGGTCATAATGTATAATGTTTTTATTTCAGGACACTGAAGATCTTTTTCCATTCATCTCCGCCAAACCATTTGACTTAAGTCGCAGCCCTGAGTCAGAAAACCAAGGCGAGGATGTTGTCGGTCCCATAAGACATACAAGGAGACAAACCAAAGTTGGTTTCTACACGAGCATGAAGAAACCATCCAAGAAAGCAACAAAAATCATCAAAATTGAAGTGTACGACGCACAAACTCTAAAAGAACAAAACCAATGTGAGCCTGAAATCAGTGCTCAATATGTTGCTCAAAGCATATTTGATAATGTGTATTGTGACGTTAGAAAAGTGTTAAAAGATATACAAGATACGCTGTACCAATAATTTAATATTCGAATAACTATGTAACCTATGTAATAATAATAATGATGTACCTCTATGTAATAATAATAATGATATTTTGTTAAATAGTATTGATAGTAAGTAAACGATTTGTATATTATTCTTCAATGAAATAAAGTGAAATTGGTAATATCCTTGTAAGAATTTCTCTTTAATACCTACCCACAAACACTATCATTATATTGTTTGAAAATCTTGTGTAACACTTGAATAATTATATAAAAAATATTCTCAATTTACTATAGTCTCGCATAATTATGCAAGACAATAATATAAACAGAGACTGTAATGTCCTACCTGAATAATAAAGTTCTCAGATTCACTATCAGTACCTATTTAGCAACAAGACCACTTTACCTCACATACTTACATGAGTAGTTCATTTGTACTCCAATATTTAAAACGTTTTTTAAACGTACAGGAAAATACGATAAGATTTTTTATGACAAATGCATATTCACAAATGGTTTTGAGAAAGTATTATGGTTAAGAGATATTATATTAGAAAATAAGTTCAAACACTTATGACTTATTATCATGCTTATGAGCTGAATTATAATATAAAATAGGAAGTCCGGCAGGCAATTCTCCTGGGGGGGGGATGGATCTCAGATTCTCAGATTAACGAGTAAGTACTTACTCAGTTAGGTACTCCTAAATCTAAAAATACTATTATTAATTAGCAACAAAACTATTTACTTACCTCACATACTCGTACTAACATGAGTAGTTCATTGGTACTCCAATTTTACCACGTTTTGACTACAGTATAATACAATAAGTAATATATAAAATTGGGAAGTCTGGCGCGCGCTTCTCCTGGGTATGGATCTAGAGTCCCCAGAGTACTGGAGTTCACAGATACAAGAGTACCTGAGTACTCGAGTTTCAGTGAGCGAAACGCCCAGAGACAGCGCCTCCCAAGAGGCGCTCTTGTTCTGGCGTTTCGCTTATCCTGAAACTCGAGTACTCAGGTACTCTTGTATCTGTGAACTCCAGTACTCTGGGACTCTAGATCCATTCCCAGGGAAGCGTGCGCCAGACTTCCCAATTTTATACTACTTTTGAACTTCTTATATTTTCCAAACAAAAGATTGGAGGCGTTTGAGAATAACCCGTATTAAAATTGTTTTTGTCAGCATTGAAATGGGAAGTAGTCGAACTCGTAGGTAACGTGTGTGAGTGTGTGTGTGTGTGTAGTGATTGCATACGTCGTTGTTGGTGGGATTGATATAAATAAGGTAACTAATAATTCCCTGCACAGTTGTCTGCATTGACTTAGATCAAAAAACACAAGTGTTTATCTATTATGAAAACCTTGAAAATGTGTTGAGTAGATCGGAGTCGATAAAGACAATTGGCAACTGATTCTAATCAAAATACACAAGTGTTTTCCTATGGGTCGAGGTACTACTTTGACAAATGTTATTCATAGTACTAACTTATTCGGGGATCCAGTCCTGGGAGACCAGGAGCCCCATCCAGTTTAAGTTGTGCTGTAATTCCATGTTGTTAAAAACCTTTGCATCCAATAGACGAAGACCTTGAAAATGTGTAAAGTAGATCCTAGAACCTATATTTAAAAAATCTTAATACGGTGGTACGACCAAACTGGCTGGAAAGAATCTTGAGCAATCAGCCACATGTTTTAAAAATCATTTTAAAAGCATGTGAAGATTTCGTTTCCAGGTACCTATATTTAGAAAATCTTAATACGATGGTACGACCAAACTGGCTGGAAAGAATCTTGAGCAATCAGCCACATGTTTTAAAAATCATTTTAAAACCTTGTGAAGATTTCGTTTCCAGGTACCTATATTTAAAAAATCTTAATACGTGGTACGACCAAACTGGCTGGAAAGAGTCTTGAGCAATCAGCCACATGTTTTAAAAATCATTTTAAAACCATGTGAAGATTTCGTTTCCAGGTACCTATATTTAAAAAATCTTAATACGATGGTACGACCAAACTGGCTGGAAAGAATCTTGAGCAATCAGCCACATGTTTTAAAAATCATTTTAAAACCATGTGAAGATTTCATTTCCAGGTACCTATATTTAAAAAAATCTTAATACGTGGTACGACCAAACTGGCTGGAAAGAGTCTTGAGCAATCAGCCACATGTTTTAAAAATCATTTTAAAACCATGTGAAGATTTCGTTTCCAGGTACCTATATTTAAAAAATCTTAATACGTGGTACGACCAAACTGGCTGGAAAGAGTCTTGAGCAATCAGCCACATGTTTTAAAAATAATTTTAAAACCATGTGAAGATTTCATTTCCCGGTACCTGAAATAACTTATGACTTATGACGATGGTACGACCAATCTGGCTGGAAATAATCTTGAGCAATCTACCACATAACATAAAAATTATTTTAATATGTTTTAAGTATAGCTCAATGGTTTTAAGTACCTTTAAACATATAAAATAATTTATTGTATCTGGTTAATCTGTAATCTGCATTGTGAAGGTTTCATTTCTGAATGACTATTGATTTTTGTTCAACAGCACATACCTCATCAGATACGCACCTTAAAGTAAAAGACATTTCTTATTATAATATTTTGGTGTTACCTAATGCGTAATGTGAAGTCAAGTGAACGTCCTGATTCTAATCAGTGAGTAGCATTTTTAGTAAACTAATTTTTAATTTTTCTCAACGATTATTGTCCAAAACACGAGTGGCGTTGATTTTTCAATCGCGCGATTATTGGACATTCTACTTCGCTTTTTCCAGTGAGCGAACGGAGTGAGCGAACGATTAAGAAAAAGTGAAGTAGAATGCCCAATAATCACCTACTGCTACGGTAGCGGCTACGGTAACGGCAGGGCAAGGGGTGCTAAGAATCTCCGGGTAAGATCCGGCTACCAACATAAACGACTCGACCTGGCAACCTACAACACGCGCACATTGAGGACCGACGCGAAGCTCACAGAGCTGGAAGAGGCTATTAGTAAGTTACACTGGGATGTCATTGGCTTATCTGAAGTCCGAAGAGAGGGAGAGGACTCGATTATCTTACAATCTGGTAACTTACTATACCACCGGGAGGGCGACCAACTGTCCCTTGGTGGTGTCGGATTCATCGTCCATAAGTCCCTTGTCAACAACGTGGTAACCATCGGAAGTGTGTCAAGCAGGGTAGCGTACCTGATACTCAGAATATCCAAACGATATTCACTGAATGTCATACAGGTTTACGCTCCGACCTCGACACACGACGATGACGAAGTGGAGGCTATGTATGAGGAGATTTCAAAAGCCATGCATAGCCACAGAACTCACTATACGGTTGTGATGGGGGATTTTAATGCAAAGTTAGGGAAACGTTGCGGTGATGAGCTGAGAGTGGGGCAATTTGGATCTGGGCAACGGAACGCAAGAGGCCAGATGCTGGCAAACTTCATGGAGAGGGAGAATCTTTATATGATGAACTCCTTCTTCAGGAAGCCCGTAAGCCGCAAATGGACCTGGATCAGTCCGGACGGTAAAGTCAAAAATGAGATAGATTTTATCATGTCGACGAAGAAGCAAATATTCAATGATGTCTCCGTGATCAACGCTGTTAAGACAGGAAGTGATCACCGATTGGTCAGAGGCACATTGAATATCAACGTCAAGCTCGAAAGATCTCGACTGATAAAATCTACGCTCCGACCTCTACCGGCTCAAATACAAAACCCCGAGTGCTTTCAGCTTGAGCTCCAGAACCGCTTCGAAACTCTTGAAAATTGCATCGACGTGGACGATGTGTACAACATGGTGGTGGATACTGTCCGTACGGTAGGGTCCAAGTATTTTAAAACCCGCCGTCCTAAATTAAAGAAACTCTCCAGCCACACACTGCTACTCATGGATCAGAGACATGAAATGAGGCTACATGGCTCAGCGGATGCCCTTCGCTATCGTCGGCTAAATAGGCAGATCTCTAAGTCCTTGACGAGTGACCTTCGCCGATTTAATACCGAAAGTATTAAGTCGGCGATTGAGCGCAATAAAGGCTCCAAAGTGTTCGCAAGAGATCTGTCTATTGGGCAAAGTCAAATGACGAGGCTGAAAACTGAGGTAGGTGACATCATTTCATCAACACCATCACACACGTTTCTGCGACAACAAAACAAACAAATCGTTAAATATTGACGCGTGAAAGCGTATCAAACAAACAAGCAAAAAATAAACTCACTTTTTTAAATGAAAAGTATTCTATATCCTTCCCAATACCTTTGAGAATATGTGTACAAAGTTTCATGATGATCGGTTTAGTAGTTTCTGCGTGAAAGCGTAACAAACAAACTCACATTCACATTTTATAATATTACTAGCGGCCGCCCGCAGTTTCACCCGCGTGGTTCCCGTTCCCGTGAGAATATCGGGATAAAAAGTATTCTATATGAAAATCCAGATTATAAACTATCTGTATGCTGAATTTCATCCAAATCCATCCATCCATTGCAGCGTGAAGAAGCAACAAACATACACACAATCTTTCGCAGTTATAATATTAGTGTGATTAGTACAAGCCGTTGCACAGTGTGGGATTTGGCCTAAGTTGCGGCCATTCTCTTTTATTTCGTGTTTGGAAGGATATTATTCTACAAACAAACCTATTCAAACTCTCCCTTTTTTATCTTAAATAGTTTTGGAGAAAACTAAAAAATCGAGAAAAATCCATAGAAACCATAAAAACCCATTTTCTCTTTTTTTAATATTGTTTTTGCAACAAGTATTTTATAGTATGATAATAAACCACTGAAGTCATCGATTAATCTACAAATACTTGAATAATAACGTGTTTCTGAGCGGTAAATCAAATTTTTAATAATTTTGTACATTTATTTTTTTGTGGTTAATTTTTACATGGTCGCATTTTTTGTGAATGCAATATAGTTAATCACATTAACAAGTACACGCACAAAAAAAATCAGGTGCTACAAACGCGCCATTCAGAAGATATAGATTTCTTAAATTTTGTGTTAGGATTGTCATAAAACGTCACCAGTAATCTAAATGAACCGGTCGTTACTATTTCTCATATGAAGTTGACCGATGAAGGACGATTGACACCGACGCACGTTTTTCTATGTTTCTAGGTATATCTCTCTGTCTCCGTGATTTCCTTCTAAGTTTTGGTTAGGGTTAACATTATATATTTTAGTAACCGATATGGTTTGGGTTTTTAACGGAAATATTTTGGTTACGTTATAATTCGATTACCTATTGAATCGGTTTATAACGACCACCTTTTATTTTAGTTTTCAGAACATGCATTTTCAAACTACGTTACTTAAGCTAAAGCTAATATACTTGACGATTTACGTAAATCTGTCGCTGCAAAATATGTGGAGCAGTATAAGTGGTGGTCTTTATATGTCAGTGACTTTACTGTTAATACCTACCCACAAACACTATCATTATATTGTTTGAAAATCTTGTGTAACACTTGAATAATTATATAAAAAATATTCTCAATTTACTATAGTCTCGCATAATTATGCAAGACAATAATATAAACAGAGACTGTAATGTCCTACCTGAATAATAAAGTTCTCAGATTCACTATCAGTACCTATTTAGCAACAAGACCACTTTACCTCACATACTTACATGAGTAGTTCATTTGTACTCCAATATTTAAAACGTTTTTTAAACGTACAGGAAAATACGATAAGATTTTTTATGACAAATGCATATTCACAAATGGTTTTGAGAAAGTATTATGGTTAAGAGATATTATATTAGAAAATAAGTTCAAACACTTATGACTTATTATCATGCTTATGAGCTGAATTATAATATAAAATAGGAAGTCCGGCAGGCAATTCTCCTGGGGGGGGGATGGATCTCAGATTCTCAGATTAACGAGTAAGTACTTACTCAGTTAGGTACTCCTAAATCTAAAAATACTATTATTAATTAGCAACAAAACTATTTACTTACCTCACATACTCGTACTAACATGAGTAGTTCATTGGTACTCCAATTTTACCACGTTTTGACTACAGTATAATACAATAAGTAATATATAAAATTGGGAAGTCTGGCGCGCGCTTCTCCTGGGTATGGATCTAGAGTCCCCAGAGTACTGGAGTTCACAGATACAAGAGTACCTGAGTACTCGAGTTTCAGTGAGCGAAACGCCCAGAGACAGCGCCTCCCAAGAGGCGCTCTTGTTCTGGCGTTTCGCTTATCCTGAAACTCGAGTACTCAGGTACTCTTGTATCTGTGAACTCCAGTACTCTGGGACTCTAGATCCATTCCCAGGGAAGCGTGCGCCAGACTTCCCAATTTTATACTACTTTTGAACTTCTTATATTTTCCAAACAAAAGATTGGAGGCGTTTGAGAATAACCCGTATTAAAATTGTTTTTGTCAGCATTGAAATGGGAAGTAGTCGAACTCGTAGGTAACGTGTGTGAGTGTGTGTGTGTGTGTAGTGATTGCATACGTCGTTGTTGGTGGGATTGATATAAATAAGGTAACTAATAATTCCCTGCACAGTTGTCTGCATTGACTTAGATCAAAAAACACAAGTGTTTATCTATTATGAAAACCTTGAAAATGTGTTGAGTAGATCGGAGTCGATAAAGACAATTGGCAACTGATTCTAATCAAAATACACAAGTGTTTTCCTATGGGTCGAGGTACTACTTTGACAAATGTTATTCATAGTACTAACTTATTCGGGGATCCAGTCCTGGGAGACCAGGAGCCCCATCCAGTTTAAGTTGTGCTGTAATTCCATGTTGTTAAAAACCTTTGCATCCAATAGACGAAGACCTTGAAAATGTGTAAAGTAGATCCTAGAACCTATATTTAAAAAATCTTAATACGGTGGTACGACCAAACTGGCTGGAAAGAATCTTGAGCAATCAGCCACATGTTTTAAAAATCATTTTAAAAGCATGTGAAGATTTCGTTTCCAGGTACCTATATTTAGAAAATCTTAATACGATGGTACGACCAAACTGGCTGGAAAGAATCTTGAGCAATCAGCCACATGTTTTAAAAATCATTTTAAAACCTTGTGAAGATTTCGTTTCCAGGTACCTATATTTAAAAAATCTTAATACGTGGTACGACCAAACTGGCTGGAAAGAGTCTTGAGCAATCAGCCACATGTTTTAAAAATCATTTTAAAACCATGTGAAGATTTCGTTTCCAGGTACCTATATTTAAAAAATCTTAATACGATGGTACGACCAAACTGGCTGGAAAGAATCTTGAGCAATCAGCCACATGTTTTAAAAATCATTTTAAAACCATGTGAAGATTTCATTTCCAGGTACCTATATTTAAAAAAATCTTAATACGTGGTACGACCAAACTGGCTGGAAAGAGTCTTGAGCAATCAGCCACATGTTTTAAAAATCATTTTAAAACCATGTGAAGATTTCGTTTCCAGGTACCTATATTTAAAAAATCTTAATACGTGGTACGACCAAACTGGCTGGAAAGAGTCTTGAGCAATCAGCCACATGTTTTAAAAATAATTTTAAAACCATGTGAAGATTTCATTTCCCGGTACCTGAAATAACTTATGACTTATGACGATGGTACGACCAATCTGGCTGGAAATAATCTTGAGCAATCTACCACATAACATAAAAATTATTTTAATATGTTTTAAGTATAGCTCAATGGTTTTAAGTACCTTTAAACATATAAAATAATTTATTGTATCTGGTTAATCTGTAATCTGCATTGTGAAGGTTTCATTTCTGAATGACTATTGATTTTTGTTCAACAGCACATACCTCATCAGATACGCACCTTAAAGTAAAAGACATTTCTTATTATAATATTTTGGTGTTACCTAATGCGTAATGTGAAGTCAAGTGAACGTCCTGATTCTAATCAGTGAGTAGCATTTTTAGTAAACTAATTTTTAATTTTTCTCAACGATTATTGTCCAAAACACGAGTGGCGTTGATTTTTCAATCGCGCGATTATTGGACATTCTACTTCGCTTTTTCCAGTGAGCGAACGGAGTGAGCGAACGATTAAGAAAAAGTGAAGTAGAATGCCCAATAATCACCTACTGCTACGGTAGCGGCTACGGTAACGGCAGGGCAAGGGGTGCTAAGAATCTCCGGGTAAGATCCGGCTACCAACATAAACGACTCGACCTGGCAACCTACAACACGCGCACATTGAGGACCGACGCGAAGCTCACAGAGCTGGAAGAGGCTATTAGTAAGTTACACTGGGATGTCATTGGCTTATCTGAAGTCCGAAGAGAGGGAGAGGACTCGATTATCTTACAATCTGGTAACTTACTATACCACCGGGAGGGCGACCAACTGTCCCTTGGTGGTGTCGGATTCATCGTCCATAAGTCCCTTGTCAACAACGTGGTAACCATCGGAAGTGTGTCAAGCAGGGTAGCGTACCTGATACTCAGAATATCCAAACGATATTCACTGAATGTCATACAGGTTTACGCTCCGACCTCGACACACGACGATGACGAAGTGGAGGCTATGTATGAGGAGATTTCAAAAGCCATGCATAGCCACAGAACTCACTATACGGTTGTGATGGGGGATTTTAATGCAAAGTTAGGGAAACGTTGCGGTGATGAGCTGAGAGTGGGGCAATTTGGATCTGGGCAACGGAACGCAAGAGGCCAGATGCTGGCAAACTTCATGGAGAGGGAGAATCTTTATATGATGAACTCCTTCTTCAGGAAGCCCGTAAGCCGCAAATGGACCTGGATCAGTCCGGACGGTAAAGTCAAAAATGAGATAGATTTTATCATGTCGACGAAGAAGCAAATATTCAATGATGTCTCCGTGATCAACGCTGTTAAGACAGGAAGTGATCACCGATTGGTCAGAGGCACATTGAATATCAACGTCAAGCTCGAAAGATCTCGACTGATAAAATCTACGCTCCGACCTCTACCGGCTCAAATACAAAACCCCGAGTGCTTTCAGCTTGAGCTCCAGAACCGCTTCGAAACTCTTGAAAATTGCATCGACGTGGACGATGTGTACAACATGGTGGTGGATACTGTCCGTACGGTAGGGTCCAAGTATTTTAAAACCCGCCGTCCTAAATTAAAGAAACTCTCCAGCCACACACTGCTACTCATGGATCAGAGACATGAAATGAGGCTACATGGCTCAGCGGATGCCCTTCGCTATCGTCGGCTAAATAGGCAGATCTCTAAGTCCTTGACGAGTGACCTTCGCCGATTTAATACCGAAAGTATTAAGTCGGCGATTGAGCGCAATAAAGGCTCCAAAGTGTTCGCAAGAGATCTGTCTATTGGGCAAAGTCAAATGACGAGGCTGAAAACTGAGGTAGGTGACATCATTTCATCAACACCATCACACACGTTTCTGCGACAACAAAACAAACAAATCGTTAAATATTGACGCGTGAAAGCGTATCAAACAAACAAGCAAAAAATAAACTCACTTTTTTAAATGAAAAGTATTCTATATCCTTCCCAATACCTTTGAGAATATGTGTACAAAGTTTCATGATGATCGGTTTAGTAGTTTCTGCGTGAAAGCGTAACAAACAAACTCACATTCACATTTTATAATATTACTAGCGGCCGCCCGCAGTTTCACCCGCGTGGTTCCCGTTCCCGTGAGAATATCGGGATAAAAAGTATTCTATATGAAAATCCAGATTATAAACTATCTGTATGCTGAATTTCATCCAAATCCATCCATCCATTGCAGCGTGAAGAAGCAACAAACATACACACAATCTTTCGCAGTTATAATATTAGTGTGATTAGTACAAGCCGTTGCACAGTGTGGGATTTGGCCTAAGTTGTGGCCATTCTCTTTTATTTCGTGTTTGGAAGGATATTATTCTACAAACAAACCTATTCAAACTCTCCCTTTTTTATCTTAAATAGTTTTGGAGAAAACTAAAAAATCGAGAAAAATCCATAGAAACCATAAAAACCCATTTTCTCTTTTTTTAATATTGTTTTTGCAACAAGTATTTTATAGTATGATAATAAACCACTGAAGTCATCGATTAATCTACAAATACTTGAATAATAACGTGTTTCTGAGCGGTAAATCAAATTTTTAATAATTTTGTACATTTATTTTTTTGTGGTTAATTTTTACATGGTCGCATTTTTTGTGAATGCAATATAGTTAATCACATTAACAAGTACACGCACAAAAAAAATCAGGTGCTACAAACGCGCCATTCAGAAGATATAGATTTCTTAAATTTTGTGTTAGGATTGTCATAAAACGTCACCAGTAATCTAAATGAACCGGTCGTTACTATTTCTCATATGAAGTTGACCGATGAAGGACGATTGACACCGACGCACGTTTTTCTATGTTTCTAGGTATATCTCTCTGTCTCCGTGATTTCCTTCTAAGTTTTGGTTAGGGTTAACATTATATATTTTAGTAACCGATATGGTTTGGGTTTTTAACGGAAATATTTTGGTTACGTTATAATTCGATTACCTATTGAATCGGTTTATAACGACCACCTTTTATTTTAGTTTTCAGAACATGCATTTTCAAACTACGTTACTTAAGCTAAAGCTAATATACTTGACGATTTACGTAAATCTGTCGCTGCAAAATATGTGGAGCAGTATAAGTGGTGGTCTTTATATGTCAGTGACTTTACACAAAATACTTATTCACGGTTGCCAAATCATAGAACCCAGCTCTGTACCGATAGGATGTTGTCTGAACAAGCGGGTGAGTCTAGAGATAAGTACTGGCGCTATGACCGGCACACCACATACGAAAACTAGACCGTAAAATTACTACCTTAGTAGAAAAATTACTACCTCTTTCACCGTGCTTTGGGATAGTCTGATCCATATTTATCATCAATGTCACTTAAAAATACCTCAGCCCTTACCGGTTAAAGTTCTTCGTCTTTTTATGTTTTTTTATGTTTTTTTATGTTTTAACTGAAAAAGTACTTTATAACTCCTACAATGATCTTGAAACCGATAAAGTCGTGCAGAACACGCACACGGATGTTTTAATACATACCGCAGATAAATAATTTTTATAAATAACTAGAACCAACCAAAGTAGTTTATTTTTAACCATATTTATACATTAGCATTATAATCATCATAATCATCAGCCTATTGATGTACCCACTGCTGGGGCACAAGCCTTCCCTATAGATCCTCCTCGATGTGCAATATACGCCAAAAGACTGGACTAAAGGTCAGCCATCTATAAGCGTTAATCTCGGCAACGTATTTACATTACTATATTTCAGGCAATAATAGAGTAAAGAATATACCTTGTATATTCTGTACTGATGTATACAAAAAAGGTAGACATAATTATCAAAAAAAGGTGAATTTTGTTATTAGTGATATAATCAGCCAAACTGTTTTGACATCCCTATTTCCATAGAATTTCTAAAGAAACTTAGAAATGCAATATCTTTGAGATGGCGTAAGATAGAAATGTAGAATTTTCTGGCATCAAAGCTAAAATACATTAGCGTATTTTGTAAGTAAAACAAAATGCGACCGTAAAGTAGCAAATTTTCTGTTAATTTTTTTTTAATTTTTACAAAATATTTATTTTCTTGCTCTAATGTGCAGATAGGGATTTGCAATTTTCCACAATAATATATTTGCAGTTGACTATTAAATTGATTATTTTACAAAGAGAAGTTGACTAATATTTAGAGAATAATAGGTAAAAACATTTTTAGTGAAGGTCAATGACCTTTAGAAAAAAAATTAATATCTCCATAGCTAAGTGAAATATCGAAACAGTTGTTTTTAAATATATTAGATTGTGCTAAGATCTATCAAAATCGAAGATAAAATTAGTATGGCCGCTACTAAGGCCAAATCCCACACTGTGCGTTGTGGTC
>CAUJAO010000204.1:0-16181 GCA_963082485.1 Eudonia mercurella
GGGGGCGGGGGCCGCGGCAGCAGCGGCGCGGTGCGGGCGCGGCTGCTAGACCTCGAGCACGAGCAGGGCCGCAGCACGCCCGGCGCGCGGCGTCCGCACAGCGATACACACGTATGGACACAAAACGACACACAACTCATTGCTAATGTACGCGGAGTCAGTCGCTGGCGTCAGTGCACACGGTCATATGAAATACAGGAACACAGTGTCCAAGTTGGAAAGTGTTCTAAGGTAGCAAAATGATGATGTTGGCGACTTCGACATTTTGCTCCTAAACACCGAATAGTGCTGTCAGCGCTGAACTACTTGAAAGCAATTTACCTGTGTCATTTGGTTTCATGCCAGTCAACGAGGTACTGTTATCGAGTCAGCTCTGATTTGCAACATTTGACTGGCGACAGTAACTGACCCAATGTTAATCAGCCTTAAAACCTCGTATTCATCAGGAGACATTGCGATTGCACGACATCTGCTTAGTGCGCTGTTGTTGGATGTTGCCAAATGTAATAATCATGCTGCGCGTTAATAGTTTCTTTATGAAGACGTGGTTTTACTTGGACTTTACACACAAACACTCGTTTTTATCAAAATGTAACTAAAGTTTTTAAGCAACGAATGCACGCAATGTGTTAAATGCGTCTGTCTTCAGCCCGCGTTCTCACAATTCTCTTTTATTGACAATTGTAAACAGTTTTGTCGAGGTTTGTGAGTAAGGGCCAACACAGTTTCTTATTGGTTAGACCTCCGTCGAGTGTCCAATGCACTAACTACTATTAGTGTTTTAATATAAGTATCCGTCACCCGATTGAGATGCACCAAGTTTTTCTGTTCAGAAAGTTGTACAAGTGGTGTGTTGTGTGATATAAATTAGATGCACAACCATAGTTATAACAAACAGCATGCATTAAATGTAACAAATTATTTTTAAATTCCGATATCAAAAAGAAGTAGTTCATAATAATGATTTACTTCCTAGACGCACGACACTAGCGTAAACTTTTATCTAATAAGAAACTGTGTATACATAATACATTTTAATAGCTCGATAAGAAAGGCCCCCTACGCATCCATAAGAACAAGCGCTTTGTATGCGCAAGGGAAAACCCGCACTGACTGTATCTCTACACAAAACTAAGAACTGCTCCACTGGTTTTCGGTAAATTATGCTATTATGTTCTGTAATATTATTTATATTGGCTGGTAAAATAAATACAACAGATCATTATTATATAAATAATAATGATCTGAGTACTTTCGTGCTGAAAATATAAATAAGCATTACTAATAAGAGAGTAAATATTCTGTTGTAGTTCTAGGGATTAGATTATGTATTGTTTTGTAGATTTGATAGATTATTATCAAAAGTCCTTTTACACACCCAGTCGAGTAGATCTTCCATTGCAGAATTTGCTGTAATAATATAAACTAACACCTGTTTAAACTGTATTTGTAGTATAGCAATATGTATAACTTTCGGCTACATTTAATCAAAACAGCAAATTCTACATCAATGTGTTATACTTTAAGATCCTTTTGAAAAGATTTCTTTCTACCAATTATTTTTGTTTGCAAATTATGTACTTTTTTTTTAAACAAATTGATGAAATGTCATATTTTTCATAAAAAAGTTTTTTTTTGTTTTGTCTAGGCAGTGTTTATTTTTGTCTTGAAATCGTTTGTTATACATAACTGATTTAATTATTATTACTTTAAGGAATAAACTTTTAAAACACAAGAAATTAATTTAGTACGATTTATCATCAAAATTTCTAAGACATTAAAAAATGCTTATGAAGCTCTTGACAAGATTTGTAGATAGTTGAAACATAATTGACTTAAAGTGATTCGACATTGCATATTTTATTGCAAGTTATTTGAGTAATGGAACCAAATCAATATGTCAGATAAATATACATTTATTCTTTATTTCGATTTGGTTCTATTAAAAAAATAATACAATCATAAAAAATGTTTAAAGCTTGAATGTAGAACAAATATCACAAAAAAGTAAACATGTCATATCTACAGGCTTTGAACATATTTTATTTAAAGACGATAGATGATCTTAAGTTTATTTATCAATCTGTACACAACAACTAATTGTATTTTTTTATTTATAATATTTAGCCGTGTAACCTTATGTAATATGGTTTTAGAAACTTATGCTAACTACAGCTGTTGTAACAAATTAACGAATATTCCCCGTATACGCTCTATCTTCGTCTTCGTAATATTATTTCTTCTTTTTCTATATCTATCATTACACTGAGAACACGTATTATACAGTATATTATAAAAATGTATACAGTAATGAATTTCTCCTATATCCTAACAACGAAAAATTTTCCGCTGTACTAAAATTGGCATATGTAAAACTTTTCACTAATAAACTTCTCTCTACCCAACATAATGTGTTACTCACCTCCATTGTAACCAATCCGTATTGTTTGTGACCTGTGTATATTATGTAACTAACTGTTATCTTATCTATGTCGTTTGTTGCATGCCTCGCTTTGCATCTTGTGTTGTCTCATGTTTTAGAAAGCTTCTAACACATTAACATTATACTCATTATTCCAAACAAATCTACGTTATAAACAATTTTCAACGTGGTATCAGTTTTGATTCTTTAAGCAAGAAGGTTCAATATTGATGCAGAAAGCTTGAGTCAGCAAACAATCATAGGGCCTTACTAATAAACAGAATATAGGCTTAAAATTTTTTTTTCCGTGTTTTGTTCCCATTGTCATGTAAACATCATTTCAAATTAGAGTAAAAAAGACAAAACACTGAATAACTATTCAAAACTCAAGTGATACTCCTGCTTGGTAATCTATCTTACTTTCGAAACTTTTTTGTTCGAATTTCAAAACCACGAAAACAGTTTAAGGAAGTTTTGAATCCCAGATATATTTTTTTACATAATATTGTGAGTAATAAATTTATTTTACATATGTTTCATTTTCCAGAAAAACTATTAGCCGATTATCAACATTTTTTTATTTTTACAGTAATTTTCTTTTCTAGATTTATTAAATATCCAAGTAACCTTTCCCCTATTCTTACAAACGCACTTATTTATTTGTCAACATTATTCATCGAAATAAATTACAAGTAAGGTTGGATTTAGAAACGAGCTCCCTCGTTCTGGGGAAACTGATACCGTGGGGGGCTCAGGGGGTCTTACCGAAACCCCTGATATAGATTTTGGTTGCCGGAGAGGTACCTACGTATTTTTTTTATGTTTTCAATTATTTAATTTTTGAGTGAAACGAAACGAAAAACAACACGCAAAAAGTAAAAGATAACGTGAAATGAAACGTTTAAAAACTATTACCGAACCTGTGGTCACGCCGCCGAACCAAAGCGTGGGGACGAGGGAGCGTAAGTTCCTCCGCAAAGGGGGCAGCGGCCGGCGAAGCGCCGGAAACGACGTTTTTTATGACCGTACCTTTTAGTCATACCTACAAAAGCTGACATTTGAAATTGTTAATTGGAGTAATGCGACAAAAGATGAAATTGCTATTATTTTTCTGTAAAGCGTTAGCGTGGTTATAAACTTGATGGATTGTAAGTATTTGTTATTTACAATATTTGTCTATTTATTATATAGGAAACTTTTTTGGAAACTAAATCGTCTAACATTAATATATTTAGCAAAGGTTGAGTAAGATTTCAAAACGTATAGAATTTAAAAATCGGATTATCAGCAATATGTCAATCGTGTTTTCGGTAAAGTGAAAATATGGAAAACAAAAATGTGGCAAAACGTTTTCGGGATAATGAAATTCGTACTAAAAAAATTCGGATTTAAAATAGGTAATCCTCCTGCTTATTAGTTAGTAGGGGTGGTATTGTTTTGTAGTAGAATTGTTTGGTCCCGCTGCGCACTCTATTCTATAATGACGTTGTAAGGTTGACCGGCAGAACATAGAGCCGCTGGACTTCTCGTTCAACCCGGAGTACGAGCCGGAGTTCAAGTTCTTCGACTCGACGCTGTTGGACGCGGTGAAGCGCGGCGACCGGGACGTGCATGATTTCTTCAGGCTGCTTGCCCTGTGCCACACAGTCATGCCGGAGCAGAAGAACGGCCGCCTTGAATACCAGGTAAAATACCTAAAAAGATGTATCTTAAACACGCGACGTTTTGTTTAGCAATGTTGTGAGAATTATCATAATATCCTACAAACGGCTTACATTACTAGTAACATCCTTAATTGAATTTACTTTCATCATCCAAAATATAGTGCGCAATTGGCCTTTCTCCAGCAAGGGCCTAATATCTGCTGATGATGATGAACATGATACAAATTTGTAGTTTTTTTTTAATTCATGACGAAATTTGCATTTGCCCTAATCTTATACTAAATGAAAATGAGGTCAAAGATGGAGCGCGCTGACGTAAAACGCCTAAACATGATTGACAATTTTTTTTATAAAGGTCTTAAAGTAATGGTGCCCTTTGTTTCAGGCACAATCGCCAGACGAGGCAGCGCTGGTGTCGGCAGCCAGAAATTTTGGTTTTGTGTTCAGAGAACGCGCGCCTAATAGTATTACTATAGAAGTAATGGGTAACACAGAAGTAAGCTATATTATCATTAATGAAATCTCATTTATTTTTGTATAGGTAACAAAATGTCTCACGTTCTATATTTTTTTTGTTTTCAGGAGTATGATTTGTTATGTATATTAGATTTTAATAATGTTAGGAAAAGAATGTCCGTGATATTGAGGAAGGATGGTGAAATTAGATTATATACAAAAGGTGCTGATAATGTAATATATGACAGATTAAAATCAAATCAAGGAGAAGTTAAATCAAGAACACAGGAACATTTAAATGTAAGTAATTCTCAAACTTTATACATCCATTTTTGTACAAGTAGTAATAAAGAACTCATGTTTGAAATTAATTATTCTTGTCGTAAAAACGGTCGTTAAATCGTTTTATTGAAATACCGATCGATAGCTACTATAAATATTCATTGGCAAGGTTTTGACTTTGCCTCCGTTTTTCTTGTGATATATTGTGATACTTTAACAATGTTGATGCATCATACTTTATAAGTCCTTGAACACTTTAGTACCACGTCAAAATACCTTGGTTATATGTTGACAAGTGCATCTTAGTCACTAGATGACGGAGTTGGCTTGTTAGATTATTGTTACTGACTCTACTGTGATGAATTAAGCTGATCGCACACTTGTTAGCATCGTACGCACTAAAGGCACTGCACGTGTTCAAATTACTGAAGAAACACTGCGTACGGTGCTGACAAGTGTGTGATTTCAACGTACACGTTAAGCATTGTATTCACTCGTTGACTGTTACCCGTTAGGCCAGCCGCACGTTGGAAGCGTTTTCGTTCGAATATGACTTGTACGAACTCGTACGTATACGCACGATACATCTATATCCTTCGACTTACTACCTCGCACGCTAGGTGCGAACAAGTACGCGTACGCGCGTATAGTTCCAACATCCGAAATCAATACCAACTTATTTGGATTGTTTATACGTTTGTAAGAATAAAAGTCACGCGCACGCGACTATTTCACTCTAGAATTTCAATTAAAAAACGCAACTGTACGCGTGTTCTATTCAATATTGTATGTTTATGTACGAGGAAAATTCGTACAAAAACGCATAGAGATATAGCCCCACAAAACTAGATAATAAGTTTGATTGTAGGTACATAGTCTCAAAAATTAAATTAAATTAATATATATCACATTGTCATCACAATACCGCCACCCAAAACGCACCGACATTTGAGATTCCACCGTAATGTAATAACAGTACGGTTGAATCGCAAACCCTAACAAACGAGCCACAACAGCACTGTAACAGCAGTGCGAACGGTAACATGAATATTTCAACACTTAATTCTGTATCACGTTATAACCGGTTACCGTTCGTTGGCCGTGCACAGAAGTTCGCGGGCGAAGGTCTGCGCACGCTCGCGCTCGCGTGGCGCCCGCTCGAGGAGCGCGGCTTCGCGGAGTGGAAGCGCCGCCACCAGGCCGCCGCGCTCGCGCTGCGAGACCGCGACGAGCAGCTCGACGCCATCTACGAGGAGATCGAGACCGACCTGCTGCTCATGGGTGAGTGACGCTATACACACATTAAGGTCGATTCCAGGGTGACCTACTGCCAGGCGGTGAAGTAGCAGAACATTTCACCACCCCCTCGACCCAGTCAACCCGAGTCGAGGTCTCCGAACGCCTCGGAGAATCTAGTAAGGCACGGGGACACACAGTAGTGCGTGATGCCGTTCCTTCTAGAAAACCTCTGACGGTGCTTCGTTTTACACAGCTTGAAGAACCTTTTAAGTTTCTCGCCGCCCCCAGTAAAAATCAGCAAACTCAAAAAAAAGCAGAACACCTTCAATGCACCAGCATTATTTTTGTTTGTTTCTTCTTTTTTTTTTAACTTTTAACAGATTTTTATTGCGAAGATAAAAAAGTTCATTTCATAGTATTTTATTCAAACGCTAAACACGAAATAGTCATACCACCTTTGCCGGCCGCTGCTCGCGTTTATTTGTATCTCAAATATTATCTCAAATAATTATTGATACCGATATGTTTGAGAAACTTAATGTCTGTTTGTTGCAGGTGTCACTGCCATAGAAGATAAATTACAGGATGGAGTACCAGAAACTATAGCGAATCTCAGTATGGCTGGAATAAAAATTTGGGTATTAACGGGTGATAAACAAGGTAAGTCGAATAGTTTTTGAGATATTTTCGGCTATTTTCTTATGTTTTTAGGTAATGGATAAAGGAAGGTAATATTGGCTTATGTATCTGTTCCAGAGACGGCAATCAACATCGGCTACTCGTGCCAGCTGCTGACCGATGACATGGCGGAGGTGTTCGTGATCGATGGCGCGTCGCACGACGACGTGGACCGGCAGCTGGCCAAGTGCCGCGACTCCATACGGGTCGTCAACACCTTCCTGCCGCACGGTATGTACCTTACATAACATACAGTTGGCTATAACATCACATGCGACAGTGTATAGATAGCAGCTGCTCGTAACAACTGCTGCGATGACGAGGTGGAGGCTTCGTGACTAGCAGCTGACAATGTACCTCGAGTACCGTATGTACCGAGATGTACCGTACGTGTCCTCAACACCTTCAACTACTGTGCAGCGCATCGCTAGTGAAAAGGCCTCACTGTGCGATTCTACGCAAAACTATTTCTGGGGCCGCCGACCTTAATATAGAATGAATATAGAAAGTAAACTGTGTTGTCAAAAAAAAAGTATGTCTATGTCTTGTCGAAATTGTAGCCTCCGCTCACTACCCTGCTTGGCTGGGTTCGACAGAGTTAGTGTAATTATAGTATTTATTTTAAAGCAGTTCCAGCAGTGACTAGGAAAGTCAGTCCTAAACAAATTGTAACGAACTTAACATGTAAAAAAAACTGTACATATGCAAAAAAAACAACCTCATCGCGAGACATTAAAGTGCACTTTTATTTATTCGACATGTCAATCGAAAGTGTACTCAACTGCTATTGATATAAAGTTGATTTTTGCCAAATGTTTGGTAATTTTGGACGCTGAGATCACTAAGCACGTTGACTTATCATATTTTTTTCATATCACAGGCACAGGTGACCCAAAGAGTGACCCGGAGACGGCGAACGGCGGCGCGCCCGTGTCCCGGCCTTCGCCCGGCCGCGCCGCCAACGTGAAGCTCAACGCGCCCGCCGTGTCCGTCGTCACATTTAGGTGGGCGAATACCGCGACCAGGTAGAACGGAACGCACCTTGTACCCCAAGCTATCACACTGCTCTCTCTGCTATGATAGGGCCAACACGTACCACGGTACTTAGATGCGATAGCTAGAATAAAGTTTTAACGGTTTTTTTCTTAAGGCGAAGGGTAAGGCACACTAGCGCCACCAATTGATAATTTGACAATTACTAACGGACCGGATCTTTTTTTAAACATTGCGTACCGTCCGACAACAGGAAAGCATCCATAGTATTTATTAAATAATTGTGCACTACCTTTTGTTGCGTGGTTTATTCACTAAACGGGCTATCGCATTTATTCACAAACAATGGCCACTTTTGGTGTTAGCGAATGAAAACAAAAACAAACCTAAAAGTAGTGCACAATTATTAAATAATAGATGTTTGCCTAGTGTCGGAAGGTCCGCAATGTTTGAAAAAAAAACCAGTTTAGCAGTTATCAAATTAAATCCATTAGCGGCGCTAGTGTGCCTTACCCTTCGCCTTAATCAAAACAAAAAAATTATAACGGTTTTTTTTTTATTTATGAATACATTACACATGTCCTAAAAAATAAATCTTATGACAATTTTATCAAAATATGTCGTAGTCGTATTGTGTTGTAGAATAGAGACATAAGAGCTGGATAGGTTATATTATCTTAACTGGGGCGGTGGCCCGCGCGCCGCCGACGTCAGGCTAAACGCGCCCGCCGTGTCATTTAGGTGGACGAATAGCGCGACCAGGTGGAACGGAACGCAACTTGTACCACAAGCTATCACACTGCTCTTTCTCCTATGGTGACCCCACCGACACCTCGATAGCTTCGGCAGCTAAAACCGCGTAATAGTAGGCATAGCACGAACTTATATCAATATTGTAATGTGGATTATAAGTAATGCTAATGTCATAGATTCTGTGAAACGGCGCCGGCGTCTATCAATTGTTAGTTCCATTTACGAACGTTGTAGCTCTGTATCAATTTCCATGCAATATTCATGTTTAACGTTACCGATTAAAACGGTACAAATACGATAATTGTTCGTGCTAAGTTCATTGCGTCCTTGAAAATATTCAAACAAAAGAATATACGTTATGGTCCTGAAAAAAGAAATCTCAAAATTCGAGAAGCTAAAATTAAATATTAATTAACATAGCCCGTTTACGTAGGTCGTATCTCGTGTGCGTTTAACATTATTAGGCTGAGATTGTGTTTGGTTCAATGGGTGTGCCACTTAGCGTAAATTTAGATGTCAAGATAACCTAAGATAGCCTAGATAACTGTATCTGTGTATAATTTAATATTAATTAATTTAATTTAATATGAAAAAATATTACCATAGAGTTAACTGCTTTTTGTTCAACAGTCGTTTGTTTTTGGTTAAGATAATAAATGGTCGTGATTATTCATTTAAATGTTTAATAATCAAATTTTCTTTCGTTACTATTTTTTATAGGTACCCATTGTTTCATAGCTAGATCACAAAATAGCTGTGATGCTATTCTCATTCTAATTAATAAATGGAATATCAATAAAGTTCGATTTGTAATGTTGTCTTAGTTATTAATCTAAACAAGGGATAATAAACGTTGACAAATCACACTGTTACTAACTTACTGCAGTATTTCACTCTTCTTTCCGTTTGTGTTTACACGATGAGAGTAATCTTTCTCACTCTAACCTGTGTTAATATTTCCCTACGTTAACCCGACACGGAATCTTTTATGCACCTTGTATTTTAAGTAAAATTTACATAGTTTGTACACAAATTAAGGAGGCCCCAAAAGCAAGCTTACTATATATACCTCGCGCACAATAATAGGTTGCCTATGTGTTCGTTCGAGGAGCGTGCCAGGAGCTCGATGGCGTAGTGGTTAAGAGGAGCTCGATGGCGCAGTGGTTAACGCGCCCGGTCTGCGAGTGCTGAGATTAAGCAACTTTGACAAAGGCCGGTCATCGGATGGTTGAACAAAAATTTATCATCTCGAGCTCCTCCGTGCTTCGGAAGGCACGTTAAGCCTTTGGTCCCGGCTGCATTAGCAGTCGTTAATAACCACCAATCCGCACTGGGCCCGCGTGGTGGTTTATGGCCCGTTCTCCTCATCCATCTATAGGGAAGGCTCGTGCCCCAGCAGTGGGGACATAAATGAGCTGATGATGATGATGATGATGTGTGCGTTGCTCTAGCGCGTTTGTCGCTTACCTCTTCTGCATTCGCCTTATTTTGTGGTTTGTACCTGTCCACGTATAAAAGGTATCCATTTCTGCCGCTAAACAGCGTTGCTTTGCGTTGCTGTGTTCCGACTTGAAGTGTATTAAATCCAGTGTAATTACAGATCATAGAAGCAATGTAACTTCACCAAGCTTTACCGCATATAATGTCTTTGTTGTCGCAAGCGTCGCTGGTCCTCTGTGGTCGCTTTCCAGTTTCAACTTTCAATTGACAGTGATGAAAACATATGTAATTTTATAAACGAATAACGTTTTGACAGGTTTAAAAAAAACTATTGAGAACTACACTCTATCAAAACAAATTGGACTTTCACGGAACGGTCCTATGAATAACTAGGATAGGCCATGTTTCAGCTTTCGTTAAGCTATGTTACAGGGAACTTGAACTCTAACTGCCCATGTATAAGGATGCATTTGGCACGCACTGACCTGTCGGTACGTTTCAGCAACGAGTACATGTCGGGCAGCGGGCCGTACTCGGCGGAGTCGCACGCCAACGACGACTCCAACGGGTTCGCCATCGTCGTCAACGGCCACTCGCTCGTACACTGCCTGCATCCCAAACTGGAGGAGAAGTGAGTTTTTCAAATACTTTTTAAATTTAATCATATTTAAGAGCGTTTTTACAATTTGATACAAACTACGAAGTTTTAATTATTTAAAACTAATATGCCGATGTTAATGAATAGCTTTCTGGCCGGATGGTGAAAAGTCGGGTTAAAGTCCCATCAGTTTTGTCGTGTTTCGATATAAATTTATAGATTGTGAATCTAAATAAACATCACATAGAAATAATGTATCTGGATGAATCATTTTTACAGGTTTTTTTTGTCAAAAGTGCTTACTAAATAATATCGATGCGTGCCTGCTCGATGGCGCAGTGGTTAACGCGCTCGGTCTGCGATTGCTAAGGTTAAACAACTTTCGCAAAGGCCGGTCATCAAATGGGTGACCAAAAACTGCTCATCTTGATCTTCTCCGTGCTTCGAAAGGCACGTAAAGCCGTTGATTGATTCGTTGTCTCGAATGCATTAGTAGTCGTTATCAACCACTAATCCGTCCTGGGCCCGCGGTGTGGCTTATGACCCGTTCTCTCTATCCATCCATAGGGAAGGCTCGTGCCCAGCAGTGGGGCATAAAATGAGCTGATGATGATGATGTGTGCCGTAGGTTCCTCGACGTGGTGCTGCAGTGCCGCTCGGTGATCTGCTGCCGCGTGACGCCGCTGCAGAAGGCCATGGTGGTGGAACTCATCAAGAAGAGCCGCAAGGCCGTCACGCTGGCCATCGGCGACGGCGCCAACGACGTCTCCATGATCAAAGGTATGCTTTTGGTACCTATACCATTGAATTTTGATTCAGTCCGTGCTTGGATGGCATGTAAAGCCGTTGGTCACGGCTGCATTAGCACACGTTAACCAACGCCAATCCAAATTGGGTTTCCGCGTGTTGGTTTATGGCTCGATCTTCCTGTGGTGTTTTCATTTATAGGGAAGGCTTGTAATTTAAGGAATGTTGAAAAAAATTCCACAAGCAGGGTTTGAACCTGCACCCTTCTGACATACCGGGTCAGGTGCTCTTGTTTGTTTGTGTTTTTGTAATTTGTTTCGCAACAAAATTTGCGTTAAAATTATATAAACAAAACAAAAACATTTTATTAAAGGAATGACAAAAATTTTATCTATGTCCATGACTTTATTTTGATTCAAAATAAATATTTACATCAACCATTACTCTTTGTCACAAGTTATGCCCTGTGGCCATAGCTTCAGCCTTCATTATGAAGCTAAATAGTTTGTTTTTTGTTTGAACTCGCTAATCTCTAGAACTACCAGGCGGATTTGAAAAAATATTTTCGCATTTGATAGCCCAATTTTTGTGGTAGGCTATAGGCTATTTAACATCACGCTATGACCTTTAAAAAAGTCAGATAAACCTTGACCCTTAGAAAAAAATATGAAAAAACGCTAATCGAATACGTCGCGGTGGGTAGGGAACAGCTAGTATTATATATATATATTAGGTCCTTACCTATGTAATTGGTGTTTTGTATGAAGATTTTTTATAAAATTATATTTTTCATACTAACGTTTTTTCAATTTTCTTAGCATCTACTTTGGTTAATACTATAAAAATTTTAGGGCAGTGTGTTTGTTTCACTAGCTAAATATAGCAAACCCTAAAAAGAAAAAAAACAAGTAACTTCAAAGCTAGAATGAAACAAAAGGTCAATTCCGCTAACAAAAAAAGAAGTTAATAAAAAAATATATTTGGGCAATAATGACTCAAAATCAAAAATCATTGTTATTACTGAAGCCTAACTAATATAGTCTTAATTAAATGTGTATGATAATATTAACAACCGGTAATGAGTTTTAGAAGTAATACACCTATTAATGAGTGAGAAAAAATGCCAATTTAATAGGTAAGGAGCCAATATATATGTCTGTTTGTCTAGCCGCACACATCGGCGTGGGCATCTCCGGCCAAGAAGGCATGCAGGCGGTGCTGGCGTCCGACTACTCGATCGCGCAGTTCCGCTTCCTGCAGCGGCTGCTGCTGGTGCACGGGCGCTGGTCCTACTATCGCATGTGCAAGTTCCTGCGCTACTTCTTCTACAAGAACTTCGCGTTTACCGTCTGTCATTTCTGGTTTGCGTTCTTCTGCGGCTTCAGTGCGCAGGTGAGTTTTCTACGCTGTTGATAGATATTATATTATTATATAATATCTAGTATATTATTATACTTTCCGGGGTTCCCTGGGGAAGTTAGAAGGAATCAGTATTTTTTTCGTTAATTTCGTTTCAAATTGAAATATCTTTAATTTGGTGTGGGGTTCCAGAAAATAAAGTATTTTTTTAGTTTTCTGAAACCATTGCTGTATATTTAAGTTACTGCTGTATATTTAAAATTAGTTATTAAAGTATACTAAAGATACATTACATTCGTAAATAAATGTATTATTTAACCCTTTAATGCCCAAATGTTGATATTTTTCAATGGTTTTCTACCTTATGTCATGTGGTTAATATTAATATTATGTTGTCTAATATATTACCAGAATCCTGTAAGGGGTTCAATATTACTGGTTTTTATGTTTATGTTGCTGTCAATACCTAAAACAAGTTTTGACAAGGTAATACTAATAAAGCAAAGTGTTTTAGCTTGAATTTATGATTAATAATGACACGACATGTGTAAACTAGCTGACCGGCGGACTACGTACCGCTTTGACAGTTTCCATGACAACAGAACAAAAAAAAACGTTGACAGTTTCCATGACAACAAAACAAACAAATTATTCGTCCGCTTAAGAACACCCGTATCCCATGATGGATCCCTATAGCAGCGCCACCTACCGGGTCCAATTGTAAATCTAAACCATTCTCGAATCCATTTGAACACACATAGAAAATTTCATCCAAATCGATCCAGCCGTTTAGAAGGAGTTCAATAACATACACACGCACAGAAGATTTTTATATATAAAGATAATCATAATCTTAATTAGGTTAATTTTCCCCGTGTGGTGCCGGGGGTAAAGAAATGCACCACCCCATCTCTTCCCGTGGGTGTCGTAGAAGGCGACTATGGGACCATTCCAGAGGATGGGCAGCAGCGTCTCTCTGTGATTATTCTCACCTTACTGCGATCGCCAACCCGCCTGCCAAGCGTGGCCATTATGGCAAACTCCCCCTTAAAAATTATTTATCCTTGAGGGAGGCCTTTGTCCAGCAGTGGACGTCTTTTTGGCTGAGATGATGATGATGAATTAGGTTAAATGTACTGTAAAACTAGCAAGGGCGTCATCGCTCGCTCTCTTTAATGTCGCGTGTAAAGATACCATGTCACTAGAAACAAAATTAAAGTTTATATATTAAATTAGTTAAAATAAAATTTTATGGAAATAGAAAAAGAAAAAATCTTTATTTGGTACAATACATCACACATATAAATTATCAATGATTATTATCTAGTTTATTCGCCGACAGACGGTGTTCGACGAGATGTTCATCTCAGTGTACAACCTGTTCTACACGTCGCTGCCCGTGCTGGCGCTCGGCGTGTTCGAGCAGGACGTGTCCGACGCGACGTCGCTGCAGTTCCCCAAGCTGTACGCGCCCGGCCACACCAGCCAGCTGTTCAACAAGACGGAGTTCATCAAGTCCACGCTGCACGGCTGCTTCACGTCGCTGGTGCTGTTCTTGATACCATACGGTTGGTGGAATACGAATCTTTCAGAGCTGCTAATATTTGACTTACTCGACTTACCTTAGTTGTTGTGGACGAGAGCAGTTTTTTTTAGGCAGTAAGTAGATGTAAGCTGATATAAATAGAGGTATAGGAACTAGCCGACCCCGCAAACGTTGTTTTGCCATATAACGTACTGTTCGTAGGGGTAGGAGGGTACAAATCGAGTAAATCTGACGTCAAACAAAAATAGACCATACAAACTTTGCCACCCCTTTTCACCCCCTTAGAGGTTGAATTTTAAAAAATTCTGAAATACGTCAATCTTAATTTGTAACCAAGTAGCTAAATAACAATTTTTATCGATTTACCTTCAACACTGACGGAGTTTCATACAAACTTACCACCCGGGGGGTGGTACGCCCTTTTTAAGGGGGTAAATGGAGATTTACCCCCCTTAAAAAGGGCGAATTTTCAAAAATCCTTTATTAGTGCTCATCTACACCTTAAATGGAAGCATGGTGCAAAATTTCAAGTTTCTAATCCGAACAGTTGGGCTGTGCGTTGATGTGTCAGTCTGTCATTAAGTCAGTTTTTCTTTTCATGTATTTAGAACTAGCTGTGCTCCGCGGTTTTACCCGCATTAATTAGCTATTGCTGGTCCACTCCTATTAGTCATAGCGTGATGTAATGCCTTCCTCAATAAAGGCACTATTCAACACAAAAATAATTTTTCAATTCGAACCAGTAGTTCCTGAGATTAGCGCGTTCAACCAACCAAACAAACAAACAAACAAACTCTTCAGCTTTATAATATTAGTATAGATATAGAAGATCCAGTGCTTTAAAAGGCACGCAAAGCGGTAGGTCCCAGTTGTTAACAACCACCAACACTGGGCTTGCGTAGTGGTGTTGGTCACACGATGGTAACTGACGATACCTCCGAAAGTTGAAGCACACTTAATCTAGAATCTGAAACTACTTAGCAACTGGGTATCTTATCCCTAAGTTCAAATATGTTACTTTTTGGTTTGCAGGAACGTACAAAGATGGATTGGCGCCTGATGGAAAAATATTGTCAGATCACATGTTATTAGGAAGTGTAGTCGCTACTATTTTAATTATTGACAATACGACGCAAGTAAGTTATTTGATATATATATATATATATATATAAATTAATTTTCTTTTATTCGGCGTCTTCGTTTTCGGTTCTTATTATAAAAGTACTTGCCTGTAAGTAAAGCCTGTACATCGGACTGCCACAAACTATCTCAGACTTTATGTCTATAGCATATGGTTGAACATTTATTAAAGTAATTTTACAGTTTTGGATAGTCTAATCTGAAGGTGTCATGGGTACAAATAAAGCGAATAAATTAGTAAGTTATAATTAGTAACACTAGACATAGCAGTTAATATTCCGGTGCCCACGAAGAATGCTGAGAGCCATTATTGAAATAAAATCACTATAAATTATGCATAACTTATAACTTGTACGTGCATTTGTTTCAGATCGCTTTGGATACAACGTATTGGACCGTGTTCAACCATATCACGATATGGGGCTCTCTGGTCTCGTACTTCGTGTTGGACTATTTTTACAATTACGTGATCGGCGGCACGTATGTGGGCTCACTGACGGTGGCGCTTACACAGGCCACCTTTTGGTTCACCGCAGTACTTACGGTAAGTTGATTAGAGTACAGGTAACGTAGCCTGATAGCATTTTATTGCTGTACTCTTAGAGCAGCGAGAAGTGAGCGAGCTTATAGCTCCGGTAACCTATCTGGAAATTAAGTAGTGGACTATACGTGTCCACGGGGCAATTGGCTGGCAGTAGTCTTAAGAGTTCCGAATGAAGAATGCGCTTCGGCGCGTCCTAATCTGGCGTTATGACCTGACGCAGATGGTCCCTTGCGCTTGCGCAAGGTTGTCTGACACCTACTTTACGACCTGACGGTTGGTGGGGGGTGTCAGTATAAACTTTAAAGTCGTGTGTAGCGGGG
>CAUJAO010000205.1:0-12131 GCA_963082485.1 Eudonia mercurella
CCGATTTAAAAAGTTACTTCACCATTAGAATGCTACATTAGCGTTGAGTAATATAGGCTATATTAAAAAAAAGAAATGCGGTACAAAGTCCGCCGGTTCAGATAGTATTTTATAAACTGAGTCTTATATTTTTTAATTGGCTAAGGCGTCGTGAGCCAGAAGTTTTCCGTGTACAACTAGTATCGCATTATAGGAAACATAAAGTTCCTGTTTAATATTAAAGTACAAGTATTTTATTGTTATTTATTAAAATTCTATGAAGAACGAAATACTGTAATTTATTTTAACGACCTCAAACGGTCCTATCCATAAAGTAACAACGTGTACACATGTTTCTTCAGTTGGTCCTTGGAGCCGGATAAACCTGTGTTACCTGCGCTATCCGCATGGCGCCTCGCAGACCCGACTGGATCTGGCCTAGGTGCACGACGCCCGTGACGCCCACCACCTCCAGCATGCCGTCCCAGTGGTTGGGCTTGCTGAACTGGTCGTCCTTCTCCGGACCCCACGGGTTGGCGCCCGATCCCCAGCTGTTACCATTTAATAGGTAAGTTAAGTTTTTCTATGTTTTATTAAAGCTAGCGTGAGAGTTGAGACACTGCTTAATTTTAAATGCTATTTAAACAGCTTTTACTACAAAACAGTGTTTAAAGTTGGCTAAATACGTGTTTAAAATATTGTGTCTGTGTCTAATAATATTAGTTAAAAAGTGACAGCATCTGTTTTGAGCATTTTCTAACTCTAGCCATAGTTTTGTAGTAAAGCAGGAAAAGTTTCTAGTTTTATATCTGATACTTTATATCAAATTGATTTAACCATTTTAAGACTTATATACACTATATTAGAGCCCTATTTTCATTTAAATAGGTTTAATCAACTCATTTATTTAACCTGTATCGATCTTATAAACTCACCATGATACCTGTTGCCTGTTGTATTTATGTAAGTTGACTTGCTAACGAAAGAGTACACAGAGGTATGCAGAGATTAGGATAGAACAGAATAGAATAAAATAATCTTTATTGCAGGTACTGTGTACATTTTTGCAGGTGATAATACTATTTTGTGACAAAGGTAGGTCTCAACAGTAATACCCATTGTGACGCCTTGTTCTGTCCTAACATATATCATTCACTGTACCTTCATACGTCATCATTTTCATAAATTAACTACTGTGTACTTGAATTAAGGCTCACAATACGATGTTTTTAGACTGTAATGTTTAGTTTGACGACCTTATTGCTTTACCTGAGTATATTTAGTATGATGATGCCCTCGACTGCCGGCAGGTCCACCGGCTTGCCGTCCACCTCCAGCTTGACAGCTTTGTGCAGGTCCTTGCACATCTTGCGCCCAACCATCTTGCGCAAACCCATCTTTACGTACACGCCTTTGTTGCGCAATCTGGAAATGCACTCGTAATTTGTAGTTTTTTTTAAAAAGAAGCAACTGTCGATTTTATTGCCAGGTCATCTAGATATATGACTAGATTCTGAGCTGGTGGTAGACTCACGACTATTTAAAAATGCTGATAAGAGTGAAATTATTAAATAAATTAAAGTTTTCATTTTATATTCCATACTCAATCATTATATTAATTGATTCACGTAATTTACAAAAAGGGAAACGCATATGAGGTCAAGTGGTTAGAACACCGATATTACACCAGAGAGGTTCAATTACCAGCGCGGCACATAGTTATATTTTCACGTGGCGATGACTATTTCTCGGACCGTTCATAGTTTCAAAAAAGAAAAAAACAACTTGTATTTTAAAGATAGGGTCAGAATTTGTGTGTTGTCTAGTTTTTAATGGTAGGGTCAGAACTTGTGTATTGTGAGAGTTTTTAAGATAAGGTCAAACTTGCGAGTTGTGTAGGTTTTATAGGTAGGGTCAGAAATCTGTGTGTGGTGCAATATGTCAAAGAAGGGTCAGAACTTATTGTGTTGTGTTAGTTTTAGGGACTTCCACAATGCAGTGTCAGTCCCTTCATAACTCATGCCTACCACATCAAAATTAGTAATATTACCTGCTGTTAAACTTGTTAGGGTTCTCCTCTCTGGCGTTGTGGAAGTCCAGGCAGAGATCGGCGTCGATGCCAATGCCGAAGTAGTTGTTCATCACCAGGATCTGCGCGTTGTCCTCGCTCTGCGATCCTGTGGTCACAGATGCTGCAACGTGAGCGAACAATCACCGGTCGCGGGGTGGCCATGAGCTGGACGACGCACACTTTGATGGCTTTTGAGACTATTGCTATGATTATGGTCAGTACCTGGATGACCGAGCTTAGCTCGGTATTTATTTACGGATAAAAAACGTTTTCTAAAAGTGAAACCTAACTTGATCGATTTATCGCCCTCGAAACACCCTGCATACTAAATTTCATGAAAATCGTTGGAGCCGTTTTCGAGATTCAGATTTTATATATACATATATACGAGAATTGCTCGTTTAAAGATATTAGATATATAATTATACGCAAATTTTGATGCGAACAAATTACAATTGGAAAAAAGACGAAGTGTTGAAAAAAATCGAAGAGCGAGATTCGAACCCGCACATTTGGCTTACAGAGTAAGATAGTGTTCATTAGTTTCGGCGAGTTGGATAGAGCCACGATAGCATAGTTGTAATGCACCTGACCCGGCATGTCATGGGGTGCGGGTTCGAATCCCGCTCTCAGAATTTTTTCAACACTGGCTTCTTTTATATTGCTATGATATTTTTTTTATTTATTGTTTGTTAAGGATGGCGATCCTTGGCTCGTAGTTGGCGAACTGATGTTACACAAAAATACAGTACAAACGAAAAAGACAAATCACGCATTGTGCTTATCCAGTTAAAAGCAACCAAAGCAGCTAACAACTGACAGTGATACACTTTATAGACCTTTTGATTATTTTGTAAGGCAAATGATATTTGGTTATGGTTGTGTTGTTACCAATATCTAAAAATGTCCTTGAAAGTGATACGGGCAAAATCAGGATAAATTAATTTTTGTATTGTGAAAGTAGTAGGAAACATTATAAAAATCTCGATATTTAATAACCTTGTCTTACATAGTCAGTTTTATTTAACTTGAATTAACCGTTTTAACCGTTCAGAGTTCACGAGACGCTGAAGACCGCAACAAATGGAGGCGCATCGCGAGGGCTGTTTTAGCCAATGAAAATGCAACGTCATCAACCACGACCACTCTGTCAAGAGTGACCGACTAAGGAGGAGGAGGAACCGTTTTAAAGCGACGCTGCCTGCTGCTTGAAAAGACCACGATTGATCACGCTGTATTGAAGTCAAATCCTCTGAAAAGCACTCGTACTTACCCGGCAGTTGCTTGGAAAGCTCCTTCGGCTCGTCCTGCTTGTCCTCCGGGTGGAATACCACCGTCCAGCGGTCGAGTCTGATCTCTTCAGCGTCGATGATGTCACGCAGCAGCGACAGCGGGTCCTCACAGCCGGTGTAGCCGGAGCCCCAGCGGAGCACGCGGGCCAGGTCGTTGCCTGTGGTACAAAGGATATGAAGACGTGTCTCGATTCGGTAAGACACATTTTTGTGTGACATATAATATGTAAAAAAAACCCTGTCCGAACGTAAGTTCTATTTACGTAATCATTAAAAAAAAATAAGTGAAAATAATTGAGAAAACTTACATGGCAATACTTTTGTAGGCACTTCGGTAGGTAGGTACCTTTAGCGCCGCCGCCATTGATGGAAAATAGCTAGGGGTAATTTGAGCAATTTCGGTACAAAAAGCTTTCGTTTTAAATTACGATACTTAACTCTTTTATTTTCATGAATAATATTTTTGTTATTTTTTTTTGTTATTGTTATTTGTATACCTATGTACCCCTTGCAATCGGACAGAGTTTTTTTTATATATTGTTGCTTGTTTTAACAGAATCATAGAGTTAAATATGTAGATAGAAAATGTTATTTATGTTTACAGGTAGGTAATTAAAACAACCTAAATAAAACAGAGTTTGTACTTAACTTTATTAATGTACAATTTCTGACTCGGGGAAGTCACTTCTGTAGTGTAGTAGTAGAACCACTCTTGTACAACCAAAATATGTTAAATTTGTATGATAACAATATCCGTAGAGGCCTAGCATTGTTGGTTATATCCCAATCTAGCCACGTGGCAGGCTTGAGCCAAGCATTGGGATATTATATCACATACCATCAGGTAAATGAAGGTGGCTTCCCTTTGTAAACTAACTAAACTAAGGAAATAGCCTGATATCTCGGGTGATTGTGATGGTAATTAATTGGTATCTTGTAGTTCGGATTTTGACGAAAAACTTACAACATCCTCAGAGGTTTTCTAAAGGGGATATGGCACAAGCGTCCCCGGACCCTTACTATATTCTCTGATGCGTTTAGATCGGGATGGAGGTTGGAATTGTTTGGTAGCTGACCTGTGCCGAGCGGCACGATGGCGCAGGGCGGGTTGGAGCACTGCGAGTCCTGGCCCACGTTGTCGAGGCACTGCAGCACCCAGCCGATGGTGCCGTCGCCGCCGCACACAAGGATCTTGTAGTTCGGAATGTGACGAAACACGTACAACCTGGTGGGGTTGGAATGATGTAGTCATAGACGGTTGAGCCTTATTGTTTTGTTATTTGACTTTCGTTTCGTTTGTTTTTGGTGTTGTGACAGAAATAATTATGGGTGGAGAGCTCGTGTTATATATCGCCCAAACGACGATATCGACGTACAAAAAACATTTGTTAAAGTTGATTTTGAATAAAAAATTGAATTTTTATTTTTGAATATGGTTCATTGATATTAGAGGTTCGGAAAGGTATAAAATGATATGAAACGTGTAAACAGCGCCAGTTATAAAAGAATTTCTTTAATCTGAAGTTGATGAAGATGTTCATACACGATACAAGTGTAAGCATAGGACACAGAAAATTCTATAGAGGAAAGAAGATTTTTTTTCGACACCAAAAACATAAAGGATCCCATTACTTATTACTACTAAATTATTTAAAGTAACGTTACATTTTCCATCAATTATAAAATGATTTGTAAGGAAATTATCTTAAGAAATAACTAATTGCTGCCAGTATTTAATAAACATCAATATCTCTTTAATTCCAAAGTTCTCATCGCATAGTTACCCCGGCAATGGTCCGCCGTTCTCCAAGTCGAACACCTGGTAGGGGTTAAGCAGCTTCCGGAAGGAGGAGATCAGCTCAAGCCCCTGGCAGCCGCCCGACTTGACGTTGACGAACACCAGCAGCGGCTTCACGCCCGCCGGCACCATCGACGGCTCGATACTGGGCAGCAGCATCACTGCAGCGACAGATGCGGTTACTATGCAGCTATGTTTAACTCCTTACACAAATTGAACTTTAATTGATTGCAATAGGATTAAAAACCGACAAAATTTATATAGAAATATACAGAGTAAGTAAACTTATCAGGCAAAAAAAACTTTGTCACTTCTACAAGTGTTTTTAGTTCTGTATTTATGAAAAATTCTGTCTAATGCCATTAGGTTTTTCATTTCAATATCTTACTCATATTTTATATATTAATTTTTAATAGTTTAATTCGTTAGTTCATGAACACTAGCAGCGTTCACGCCCACTGGCTCGAGTTTTGGCTGCAGCATCACTGCTGCGCCGAATGCAGTTAATATGCAGGCATTAAATTAAATTAAATATCCTTTATTAAAAAAACCATTTTATTACATTTGTAAAAATATATCAAATCAAACAAATATTTGAATTGAAGGGTTCATGATGGCTTTTTTGAAACTTTGTGACTTGTGTCTTTTTACGTTACGCGCCTAAAATAATGTAATAGCTGCAACGCAGTTTTACGCTAAAAGCAGCTATTATCGTATACCTGTCATTTATTTATTCATGTTAAAATGTTCCAAATAAACTTTTTCATTTTCATATTCATTAATATTTTTTAAACCCTGCCTGCAATTCTGCAAAGTAGTGCAAGTACACAAGGAGGTTAATCAAACTATTACAAAAAGTACTTACCTAATAAATGCTTATCTTCATATTTGGCCTCTCTGAGCGCGTAGAGCGCGCGGACCGCCTTGCTGGCGTCCTCATACGTGATCACCATCGAGCCGTATTCGTAGTAGATCGGTCCGATTGTTGTGAATTTGTTTTCTGTCACGGAGAAATGATACGTAAGCTCAATTGGTTAAGGTCGTTTTAAGAAGTCGGTTAGTTGGCTTTACTGATACAATATCAAAACTGTGTCAGAAGAACTTCGTCATCGACCTTACGTTCTGACATGACGTTACCGGTTAATTGATAAGGCTCTGATATTGTTTCGGAGTTCCTTTTCAATAGGCTGGATGTTAATAAGGTCAATATCATTGCATTGTTGTGAAATCTATACTAATATTATAAAGCTGAAGAGTTTGTTTGTTTGGTTGAAAGCGCTAATCTCAGGAACTACTGGTTCGAATTGAAAAAATATTTTTGTGTTGAATAGTCCATTTATTGAGGAAGGCTATAAGCTATATTACATCACGCTATGACTAATAGGAGTGGAGCAGCCGCTAATTAACGCGGGTGAAACCGCAGGGCACAGCTAGTGCTAAAAAAAAGGAAGAACTATGCAGGCGTACCTACTACCGTTCTGGCCGGTTCCAAACTGCAAGTATCCTCCCAGAGTTTCAATTTAAAAGGCTTGATGTCGGTGATATGAAGAACTAAGTGTCGATCTAGAGTTTCTACATTAAATTAACAAGTGCTAGCCCCAAGGAACTCCTCCAGGATGTTACCATAGTTTCTTTTCGATAAGCTAAATGTCAGTGATGTAAAAAATAGAAAGAGTATGGATCCAGAATTGCTAAAATAAAAAAAAAATAGCAGTCCACCGCTTACTCATAATCCCCACCTGTCTCAAGGAACTCCACCAGGATATTCCATAGTTCCTGTGTTTCTGTTCGGTAGACTATGAGTCTCAGTTATGTAAAGAATAGTGCTAGTCTGGATCCAGAGTTGCTAACTATGTTAGAAGGAAGAACTGCTAGCAGTTCACTGCCTAGTTCACACTTCCCAGTACCCACCTGTCCCAAGGAACTCCACCAGGATGTTCTCGTAGTTCCTCTCGGACAGGCCCGGGGGCAGTGAGGCGACGAACAGCGCCAGGTTCGGGCCGTGCGGGTCGCGGCGCGGCTGCAGGTAGAACCGCGCCAGCTCCATGCGCCGCACCGACTCGCGCGCCAGCCGCACCACGATGCGCCACGGCCGCTCGTCCTCTTCCAACACGCGTTCTGATACTGTTGTGCGAGGGGTGCAACAATACGTCAGTAACTCTCGTATATCTTTGAAGAGACTCATGAATCGTGACTATTAAATTTGGAGCCTTAAAAAAGTTATTTAGATTATAGCGTTGACAATTATAAACCGGAATGCCGCGCCTCTGTCGTTATATCTTCCAGCTCCCACTATAAAGAGCTTGAACGCTTGCTTGCTTGCTTGACGGTGCAGAAGTATCAACTCATCAGCTTATTGACGTCTTGGAGCTAGGATCAGACTTTCCCAACAATTTGCACAAAAGGATACTGAGCTGGCAAAGGGCATATGTCGCGCCTGATGAAAAGTAGTCATTAAATTAGCCCATAGACGCTCGTAACAAAACTAGGAAACGCGTGTGAGTTGCGGACCCTGAAGTTTCAGCTCATGTACACTCTAGTTACCCTGGATCTATTGCCATTCAAACCATTACACAACAATGCTAAAAAGAAGCTGCTAAGCGTCAGTACACATACCGCCGCGGTCCAGCAAGATCTCCGAGCAGCGGAAGTCGTTCGCCGCGGTGGTGGGGTCGAGGCCGAACCTCTCCAGCGCGGAGGCCATCAGATCCGTGACGCGCTCCGCGCCGCGGCACTCCACGGTCACGAACGTGTCGCCCGCACCCGCTATCCTGCCAGGGTACACGCGCACCTCTCCGCCGCCCGTCTCTAGCTCTCTGTTGGATGGGATACCGTTGGATACTTTCGACTCAATGCAATGAATTATAAAAATTATACAGCTCATTCAGCTATATGATCTTATCTCGAACAGGGCAAAAGTTATAAAACAGCCGGATATGGACACTTGAAGAGCAAGAACATTTGTATTACATTTGACTCCAGCTCCTACTGTCATTTTCATATACAGACATGCAAACTCATTTATGGAAGCGTAAAATGAGCGGTAGGTGTGTTAAACAGTAGTAAAAGCTATCAGAACCTCACCATATAGTCATATAGTGGCGAGAGTCCCATAGCAGCGGTTCACTACCAGCAAAAGCGTCTGAACTCTGAACTCACTTGAAACGCAGGAAGAGCGCCGGCCGTTTGTTAGGCAGCCGCGTGACGCGTGCCAGCGGCGAGGGGTCCCTCAGGGGCGGTTCTTCGTCGGCCAGCGCGTCCGTCAGCTCGAACTGGTCCGGGTCGCGCACCACGTGGAAGGCGCGCAAGGCGGCCGCCACCAGGTCCCGCTCTTGCCAGTTGCGGCCGACCACCACGGGCCGGTACAGCCGCCGCGACCACGCCGCCTCGCCGTCGTACACCTTCACTACTTCTGTGGGAGTGGGGGGTTGTGTGACGCCGTGGTATTGCAGATTGGTTGAAAATTTTAAATATTGTTTCTTTTGTACCTTTAAGGGCTGCTAAGCTTGAATCTTGGATTTTCATTCTCAGTGACGAATTAAATATGACAAATATAACAAGCTAGCTGTCAGATTAATCTGATATTTTTTGGATGATACAAATGCATGCTGATTAAAATTATTTGTAACAGGAAGCATTTTTTTTTAAATATTTAGGCTCATGAAGACTAGAATAGTTTTACTTATTTTTATTTATTTATTTAGTTAGCTTTCAATGACAACTCAGTTGAACTGATTTACTATAATTCCTAATAAAAGTCTTGAGCCTATTTGTTAGGTGCGTAGATTCCTACTTAATCAATACTAAACATGGAATAGTTTGCCAGCACACGTTTTCCCTCCTTCCTATGATATGGGGTCCTTCAAACGAGGCGTGAAGAGGCACCTTGTGGGCCGGCAAAGTGAGGATAACTGACGCTGCGCTGTTCGCACGCTGCACCAGTTGTCGTCGCATCTGGATTCCATATTTACTTAACATCAGGTGAATTGGAGTCATTTGCCGTGCTATGTATAAAAAAAAAAAAATACTGACATTAAACTAATTATCATTTTTCATGCGCTTAATCCGAATGGTACCTTCATCCCGGTCGTCAGGCGTGCGGTCCCTGTGCTGCTTGTGGTCAGGCTTGTGGTCCTGGTCGGCGGGCGCGCCGGTGGAGCCGCCGCCGGAGCCCGCGCGGCCCTCGCAGCCCGAGCTGAACTCCTCGCTCACGCTGCGAGCTGCAACACCCGGATCGCTCACATGCGCCCCCCGTCACCCCTCTGCCCTATGTTTTTATTTGGTGGCCCTATACTTTTCTAGCTAGTCAACTTTTGGGACTGCATTTAACTTGAAGCTTATCAACCCTTGCGACTAAATCAATCTTGTAGCTTGTCAATGCTTGTGACAAAATTTCTCTAGCTCGTGAACCCCTGTGACAATAATTTGTCTAGCTTGTGGACATTTGTGACAAAATTTTATCTAAGTTGTTATGAAATTACCAAAAGGTTTTCTTTTTAAACCTGCCATAGGTATTCCTTAGTTTAGCTTTTAAACCCCAACTATCTGATTTTGGCTAATTTCAGTGTTAATTATTATCCTTTTTTAAGTCAAAAATTATCGTATTTAACCCTTTCAATTCTTTTAATCCGATCGGCTACCAACGCTATTATACATATAAGCCCCAAACATAGCCAATGACTTCATATTATTATAACCCTAGCAAAAAATATTAGCTTTTGATAAAAATACTTTTGATAACCTCCTCCTTTTTGAAGTCGGTTAAAAATAGCTAAAGTCCCATTTCTAGCTTAGTTATAAATCTAGATTTTCCCAAACTCATTAGACATCGACTAAACCTGATTTCATAAAGAGATGAAGAATGTACTGCTGACACAAACTTCTGAAAAAATAGATCTAAGCTACTTTTAGTTTTTCAAAAGGTTGTGTTAGCCATAGGGCGTTTCTCATAAAACATAAACACAGAAATGTGTCACACAAATTATTATCCAGCAATTGATTGGCGTCATCCTAAGACATTAATCGTAACACTATATAAAGCCATTTGGTTAACATAGCAGCACACATAATTATATCACTGTCTTTACAATAGCGTTTACTGTCTTACTTGTCTTATATCTAGCAGGGTGATTGATTCACATAAATAAATTTAATTTATTTTATTTATTTATTTTATTAATATTTTTTCTGGAAAACTTACAGCTTATGTATTTTAATGTATTTTTCATTTAAAAAAAATTAATGTTAGTAATACTCTTAACCAATCCGGAAAGCTATGTAAGTATAGGTTCCCTTCAGTAGTCTAACAGTAGCAATTGCGAACTCAGTACGCTGAGTCCTAGTATTTAAAAAAAATATTTACAGGTAAGCACAGCGCCTTGATCTCACCTGATGTTAAGTGATGATATGGCCAATTGGTGGAAGCGTACTTCACCCGGGATCCTCAACTAGTGAAGCACTATCTTATTTCTAGCGGCCGGAACACAACAATGCTACAAACATTGATGTTATGGCGACATATTTAGATAAGATGGTGGTAGCTAACTCCTTATCTTTCTCTTTATAAATCACATACAGAGTACGAAAATTGCGTAGTTGTCGCTACTGGGCGGTGAGACTAAAGTCTACGGTTTGTAACTTGTCGTAGCAAGTTCTAGTCGTCTACACGCTACGGAGACGTATTCATATCATTTTTACGCGTTACTGATTATTTTGACATTATGTGGAGATTACATACTAAACACTAGCTTATAGCGTATGTAAGGCATATGTAATGAATGTTGATCAATTTGTGGAGATCTATGTCGATGCTGATTGCACCCTAAGTGTCCCTAAGGTTAAGTTTCTGTAAGTCAAGTTACACAATCACCCTACAGCTTAGACAAGTAATTTCAACAGAAGTTCCAATTTAAATGTACATGGGTAGCGCTTATGGTAACTCTAGTGTAAAGACGGTATAAACAAATTAATAACTTCAATAAAAATATTATTATTCATTGTTAACGCGATACATATATTAAAATGTGGTTCTGTTTGTCTGTTTACCTTAACGCCGGTGGAATACTACATCATGAGTATTCGTGAGGTCGGCTTACTGCTCTCAAGACAGAGCTCGACTTTTAAAAAGTAAGTAGATAGATCTTTATGCACAAAACTACAAGACTCACACTATTTATGGATGATAGGTAGTAGCAAAGCCAATCTGACTTATAATTATTTAGAAGTGTGATGACCAAGTTTTTTTTTTTATGTCAAAAATATATAAAAAAAATTATCTTGTAGTTTCATACCAAAAATGTGTAGTAATAGATAAAGAATCGAATGCTGTTGAATTTAGATAAAGATTTTCGGCAAATAGAAGTGTATGTTACAAATCATTGTTCGATGAAATGTGCAAAAGTAGTGTTAGAAGTATTCCGATTGTATTTAAGTAGATAATTTTTAGTTTATAGATATCAAATGAAATTATAAGAAGCGTTTCAACAGCACTGGCATGCGGCACAGCTTGATGGGTTAGCGGGAGATTTCAATAATCTTGTTTCACGAAGCTCAATGCTATGATAGGCCAAATGGGATAGTTCAACGCACTATATGAATGTAGGTTCGGAGATACATACAAAATTGTGTTTGAAAAATATTAAAGAGCTAAGTCTGATTTATACAAAAGACAGCACAATCCGTTTTAACGAAACTTATATGATCAAAACGGTTAACTATAAACATACACACACTATGTAATCTTTTGAACTGTCCCTTTGGATAGTAAGTGCAATATTGAAATTGATATATTATGTTACAGAAGCCAACGCCGTGAAGCAAACAACCAAAGCCTGATGTGTGCCATCCCGGCCGAACCACACACAACTCCTTATAACGTATGCACGTTAGTATATCCAGAAAACGATGTCAATACTACTAACAACCCATTAAGTGCAGCAAGGAGCCATTCACAAATTACATCACTTATCTTAAAAATATCTCTGTTGTGTTC
>CAUJAO010000206.1:0-47529 GCA_963082485.1 Eudonia mercurella
ACTCCATTTGTGGTAACAAACTCATCAAGTAATAATAATCTTCTGATTTACTTTCGCCAGATTGATTTGCGTTTGAATTTTGTTGCAAATCTTTCTCTAACAACAATAACCGTTTTTTCTCTAATTCCAACATTTCCATCCGAATATCATTTGCAGTCTTTCTTTTTAGGGATCTAGAACTAGAACTAGCGGTATTAATTGACAATGGAGTATTTGTAGTACGTACTTCATCATCGCCTACCGACGCTAGTTCCTGGGCATTCACCGAATCTTTAGGCGAACATAGGTTAATATCTGATTCTCTAATTACGGACTCCGATGAATTTGTTTCTGTGCACGGTGAAGACATTGAAGTTAATTGACTATCAACCGTTGTTAAATTTGTGTCTGAATTATCAGGCAGAATTTCAAATCGCAAAAAATTCATTTGTTGGAAAAACTGCCACGTAGACTGAATATTATCTCCTGGATCTCCTGATCTGGGTGTAGGAAGCTTTTTTAATTCTTTTCGATACTGATCCTTTAAATTCTTCCATCGCTTCTTCAAAATCGCAACTGTAAAAAATAAAACATATTTATTACCAATTAATGAACCCTATATTATCTATACTAATATTATAAAGCTGAAGAATTTGTTTGTTTGTTTACCACAGAGTAGGTACCTACTTTTTCGAAAATAATATATGTTATATTTTCCTACTGAGACGCGTACGAAGCTGCGAGCAACAGCTAGTTATTATTATAAAGAGGAAAGATTTGTACGTAGAATAAGAAACAGCTAGTAGTATATAAACTTAATATAAATTATTTTATTTACAGATTTCTATCAACGGGAGTATCTTTTCGAGGTTTAGCGTTTTCCTTTCGTCTTGGAAATAAAACTGTTCAAAAAATAGTGTATGCAACTTGCAGTGCGATTTGGGGAAATCTTCAACAAACACACCTGCCAGTACCTACTACAGATATTTTAAATAACGTTGCTGATAAATATTTTGACAAATGGCAATTTCCTAATTGTGTAGGAGCCATTGATGGCAAACATTGTAGAATAAAAAATCCCCCACATGCGGGTTCATCCTACTATAACTACAAGCATTTTTTTTCAATGCATCTTCAAGCGTTGGTTGATGCTGACAAAAGATTTTTGGTCGTAGAAGTTGGAGGGCGAGGAAGACAGAGTGATGGTGGCACATTTCATTATTCAAATCTTAACAAAGCATTAGAAAATAATAGAATGAATATGCCTCTCCCAAGGACATTGCCAGGAACAGAAATAGTTTTACCTATGGTAATAATAGGCGACGAAGCGTATCCTCTAAAACAATATTTGATGCGACCATATCCACAAAGCGTACTGAATCCTCAGAATGAAATATTTAATAAAAGATTATCAAGAGCGAGAAAATGCGTTGAATGTGCATTCGGTATACTATGTGCCAAGTGGAGAATTTTAAATAAAGCCATAGAAACTGATTGCAAACACGCTCGCCTAATAATTAAAACAACGTGCTTATTGCATAATATTATAATTGATCAAGATGGCTCCAACGATTATCATCATTACTCAAACATAACCTCAAATATCAATGTGAATGAAACTCGCCGACATCGCAGAAACAACCACGCGGGAAATCTAGCAATAAATGTAAGGGAAAAATTTAAAGAGTATTTTGTAAATAACAATTTGTAACATGAAAATTACACTTACCTTCAACATTCCCGAAATGGTGTTTTATTTCTTCCCAACACTTTATTATAACTCTTTTGTTTTTATGGTGTACGTTTTTACTGTCCCATATAGCCGGTTTTGATAAAATAAAAGATATTAACTCTTCATTGTCAATTTCCATAATTTCCATATTATTACTGTGATAAAAATGCAACACTATGTACCCGCGCGAGCGGCGAAACCAAACTAGTTTGTTCTCGTCGCTCCGCGCCGCCCGCCGCCCGTGCATCGCTCGATCGCGCCGCTCCGCCGTCGCCCGTTTCGTACACAGCGCTTAATGTTTTTAGCATTTGATTACATCGCCGTCGCGCCGCCCCGCCGCCGCTCCGCCGTCGCCCGTTTCGTACCCGCAGACTTATTCCGATATTTGCATTTTCGCTTTTTTTTCCGTTTTCATACAAAATAATTAAATTATTGCAATGCACTCGGTGTGTACTGAAGAGCGGTAACGTAGAAATTTTTATAATGAAATGTTAGGTACTAGTTTACGCAAATTCATTCAAAACGCAGCGGCTTTTAGGTACTGGAAGTGATTATGTGTGCGTGAGTTGCAAGGCGCTGGTAGTACTGCCCGCAAAAAAGTCTTTAGATTTATGAATTTTGTGTTGAGTAACATTTCTTCTAGTAAAAACTAAATAAATAACAATGTTTTTTATTAAAGTAGAATAAATTGCAATGTTAGTAATATCTGATGTTTTTAGCGCTTCGCGCACCCATGCGAGGTCATAGCAGTGAGAGGTCAGCTTACGCTTGATGGCATGGCATTACACTCTTCTTATCGTTGGCTGTACAGTTAACCACACATCAAGCTATGCCTTTTGATATTAAAGTGTCCGTATGTTAGTGATTATCAATTGTAAGGTATAGCTTTATCTCTGGTTGACTGTAAAATTACCTACTAAAATAGTAAAAAATAATTAAAACACTCATGTAAGATCAGTTAATTTAATCTAAATAATTTTCAAAATGTCCGCCTCCATATTCTAAACATACATTTAGACGCATGCGTATTTGTCTATTTAGGTTGACATCAGCTGACCGCATTTCATCTGCCGCTTGCTCTATCTATGCACTGCAGTAATTGTTCCCGCGTTTCAATTTTTGCAGCATAAACTTTGCTCTTCATTGTACCCCAGACATAAAAATCCAGAGGCGTTAGATCCGGAGATCGGGCTGGCCATGCTAAGGTAGGGCTTCCGCGGCCAATCCAGCGCCCTTCGTACTCTCTATCTAAAAATTCTCGCACCGCCAATCCATAATGCGCTGGAGCTCCATCATGCTGTATCCACATTTCCCGTATCGCATCCAACGGAACATCTTCGAAGAATTCTAAATTAATAATGTTTCTTAGAAACTCTAAATAATTTTGAGAGTTCAACCGGTGTGGTATTTCCACTGGGCCCACTAACTTGTTGTTAAAAACCCCGGCCCACATATTTATGGAAAACTCTGTTTGGTGTGAAGTTTCCCACACTTTGTTTGGATTTTGTGCTGCCCAATTATGTAAATTTTTTGAGTTAAATACTCCTGCTCGAGTGAACTGCGCTTCATCCATCCATAGAATTTTTCTTACAAGTTGTGGATCCTCTAACAGCATTTCACTGAATCTTTGACAAAACGTCATTCTTGCAAAACTGTCTGTTGCAATAAGGCCTTGTACCTTACGGTAATGGTAAGGATGTAGTCCATACCGCTTCCATAAGCTCCATACTTTTTTATGGTGTACGCCAACAATTGTTCCAACACGCCTTGTTGATAATGTCGGATCTTCAATGATTAAATTCATAATCCGCATTTCATCAGCCAAGCTCAAATTTGTTGCTGTCTCATGTACAGTCGATCTCAAGCCTTGTTCTCGAAATCGCCTATGTATCTGAAAAGAAAAAAAGTTATAAAAAAGTTATTACAAGTTAACGCACAAAAGAGAGGTCTCAGATTTGAAGCCGAGTAGGCAAGGCCAGCTCCTAGTCATCTAAATCCTTTCAGTTGAAAAAATACCACGTGCAGAATACGCCCTGTCTCAATAATAGTACTTATGTCATAACGACAACTAAGTAATACTAAACTTTAATCTACATTAAATAAAGTTTTCACAGGCTTGTTGCCACCTCAGTGCCATTAAAAATAATATAATAATAATAAATAAATATTTCTTTATTTATCCTTCACAAACATTACAAATTTGTATAGGGTGTTATAATACAAGTAACCTAAAATTGTGAAGGACTGGTGCCTGAAATGGGTTTATAACAAACCTATACCACAGGTCACCAGGCCCCACCCGCAGAAAGGATACAGAGTTAATTAAGACAGGTAATAAATAAGGAAATAAACAAGTCGAGCTAAACATAACTAGAGACTAAATTAATCTAATCCAGCCGAGCTAAATGGTACCAAAAATTCGTGCGTGTTAGTGTAGGTAAAGTGAGTGTAAGGTGTTAGTGAACGTATGTGTGTGGGTGTATGTGTGGGTGTGTGTGTGGGTGTGTGAGTGAGTGTATGTATGTTTAACGTTGCGTAGGAGGATGAGAGCAGCCAACTGTGAAGAAACTCTGTTGGCAATATTATTTTACTAAGAGTTGTAAAGAGTTAGCAGATGTAACGTAATAAAAAAAGTAGTTTAAACAAATAATTATAAAATAAAGGATTATGATAAACCTGTCTAAGATTAAAATTTAATAATTTTGTCGTCAATTCATAATTTATAATTTATCATTAGCCAATTATTCAATAGAATGTTCTGAATGAAGCATACTCTGATGAAAGTATAATCTTTAAGCTAAGATGTGTTAGAAAAAAAAAAAAAATAATTAAAATCAAAATAAATGGCTATGAGAGGGGAGAGAGAAATTTTTCTGTAGTTGCATAGTCCATGGATTTAAGAAATTTACTAGTAGACTGTTTACAACTGTATTTCGTGAGCGGGTAGATATTAAGGGAGCTGTTTATTTTATTATAAAGATAACTTCCAAGAAAGCCGTAAAAGTTATGTGAAAAGGCGGTTTTCAGAGCAGGTATGGCGCATACCGCGCCTATGCGCCGTTTCCCTTTCGTTTTTTCAGGGTCGTAAGATTCTTCAGAATGCTTCATCAGAACTATTTTAAGGATAAACGTTTGCCTAACTGAGAGTATGTCCCATTTTTCGTATAGCTCCGTAGTGGGAAAACGATAAGGTAAACCCATTGCAACCTTGAGAAGAAGGCGCTGGGCCCGTTCCAGACTTAGCAAGTTCGTTTTAGCCGTACCACCCCAAGCTGAGATACAATACTCCAGAAGAGAGTGACAAAGAGCAAAGTAGACCATTCGAATAATCTTGTGATCGGCAATATGATTGAGGTTTTTAAAGATGTACGTGAGTTTCCTTAGCCTAGAGGTGAGCGTATTGACATGCTCTTTGAAATTAAGACCCTGATCTAGTATTACTCCTAGGTATTTGATTGAGCTCGTTCTTTCAAGGGTCGGGCAATCGCAGGAGATTCCGGATGGTAGAGTGAGGCACTTATGAACTGTAAGATTGTATGATTGCGATGGAAGTTGATCAGTTCTGATAGCGATGATAAAATGGCATATGTCATAAATCACACAAGCGACCTTAGTTTGACTGTAAATTTGAACAATGTTACTAGTTAGGCATATTATGTGTTTTATTGAAAGCCTCGTTTAATCTTCTAGGTACGTTATAATAAACGAACTGCTAGAATAACTCTTCTATGTCGTTCAGAAAAAGTACCCTGACTTAAATAAAAGAAATGATTGATCTGTACTTGGCGCACTTTTAAGAGTATAAGAATAAACAATAACAAAAGCGTGTTGCTGCTTGTGCACCGAACTTATCTTGACTAAAAACTAAAAGATTTAAGTTTACTTACATTTTGAAAAGTGTAACTGTTAGGTAATCGACGATCTGGATAACGCCTTGCGTATTCTCTTACGGCAGCCTCAGCATTCCCGTTACAAAATCCATAAACAAAATGGATGTCGGCTTGATGTTCCGAAGAATAGGTATAACGGGGCATCGTAAACAAATTAACAACAACAAAAAATAACGAAATAATTAACAAACAAACAATAACTTAACAATAACAACGATAACAACAATACGAGATGCAAGAACGAAGTAAGAGCGCGAGTAGGTACTTGTCGACGTTACGAGAGTAAGGTGGCAAGTGAAACATGAAAACATCTAAGCTTTGCCGAATTTGCGTTGTAGCTTATACGTATCAACCTTAATATGAACAGCTAAAATCCATATTCGTTTGTGAACTTTTTTTGCTGTCCGTCACCATCCTTGCGGCTCGGCTCGCACAAACAAAGCTATTGTTTCTAATACTTACAAACTTTATCTTTCATCTAGCGCAAGTGAAATTACACCTTATGCCCTTCGCATTAGGGAAACAGCTAATACCTTTTGGCCAACACTCGAAGGTATTAGAAAAAAAGTTAAAGGTGAAGCGGTTTCGCCCCTAAACGAAGCTCTTAAGGTATAATGTCGCTTGTGCTGAATGAAAGTGTAAGTTTGTAATGTTTCGGAGTGAGACTTCTGTTGCTTACTCGTTCTCACTCGCACATTTTCATTTGAGTGAGTGAGAGATCCGAACATCATCATAAAAAACGTCATCGGCGATAAAGTGACACCTACTATGAGTTATCACAAACAAATTAGAGATGTGAATGTTGTGAATTGAAATGAGGATTATTGAAAGACAAATTTGATAATCCAGATTTTCCCACAAACAAAATAAGGTTTTATTGAGGTTTGATTAATTATTGTTTGAAATAATTTAAATTTTGATAAAAAAAACTATGATAAGTTGTAATCTTAAATAGTGTCGTGTACTAATGTTGTTTGAACCGTAAGTAGGGCAAAGATTTCCTAACTTAAGAAAAAGCGTAAGTGACACCATTTAACTTTAGCTTTAACTCATTTTTACAACATTTGTTACAGTCAAAGTTATTGTTAAAATTACATGGTGCAACCCATCGAAGTATTCCTTCTATAGAAGGATACAGAAATTGAAAAGTGAAATTGCAAAAAATTATTTAGTGATGTCCGTATTACCTACACTTCACACACACTACGTTTAAGACACAGATGATGATACCTATCTCTTATCAATACTAGCACTCTCAAGTTGTCCTTAAGCATGTTCAAAATAACCTTCCTATTCATTAACAGAAAGTAAAACCAAGTTAGCTTTTTATTTTCAATTATCATTTTGTTTGGAAGGGTGTTAAACTGAATAACTATGCCTGGCTCTGATTTTAAGATACTACCTACAACTCATCGTGAATTTCGTGTCCGCCCACAAAACGGACACGGTCACATCCCTAGTTGAGTGAAACACGTCTTGTTGTGCTGTGCCTGCCTGTTGTTTACTACAACTAGAGGCGTATTTGTTAATGAAAATAAACTATCATTTACGCAACGTAGTAAATGGACACACTGAGAGCACAAAGTGTCAAATTTACCTTAGAAAAATTAATATCTCGTGCATTATGCGATTGATAGAAAACTTTCTTAAGTCAAAACCATTATTTTAAGGTAAGGAATCGTTGGTTAAAATTTCCCTAAATCAAAATGAACACTCTGTATAGTATCAGTACCCAGTAAAAATTTTTCTGGTGATTAAAATTTAAGGGTGTATAACTCTTCAATCAACCATACGGTATTAATATTACTGGTACATTTAGTTACTTACGTGTCCAATTCCAGCTGACGAAATTCTAAAAATTACTCCACAGATTTTGCATTTTGCGTTAGAACTATTTTCTGGATCGTTTGTCAGCCACGTATACTCTTTTTCCCATAAATTTGTATACTTTTGGGATCGTTTTTTTGGTATAACCACTTTTCGTTTTTTAGGGGTGCTCATCATGACATTAATTTGATTTGACTTTTACTTGACACATAAAGATTTGACATTTCACTCGGCGTTCATTTTTTTATCCCTTTCGGGAAAGGCAAAGAGATCGAGCCCAGGCAGCCTTGTCTGATGTAATGTAATGCAAACCTAACGTTCAATATTATCAAACGCCCAAAGTACTCATAATCAGTAACGAGCCAGTAACAATCAGTTTTACGAAAATAGAGTATTTTAGCGTACTCTATTGGAGTCGTAGATTATAAAGTACGCCTACATGAAATAGAGTACAATACTCTATTTTAGAGTACGGGTGGCAACCCTAGTCTCATCGTCCAAATGTTCGTAACAGAGACAACTTATGTATTACAAAAGTGCATTTGTTACAGAAATAAACTCCAAATTGTTTAAAATTAAATTAAAAACCTGTTTAATGGGAAAAGCCTTCTACAATTTAACGAAACAGATTATATAATAATTATTTTTTACAATTATGTTTCAAATGAAATGAAATACGTTTATTATCGTACCACTCGACCACGGAGGTCGTCAAAGAATAGCAAATTGTGCATCATATGAGTGCTGGCTGACGTAACCACACATTCCCGTCATCCAAATAGTTCCGAATTTTATAGTAATCTTTAGACATGAGGGTGTTAAATATTAAAATAAATTAAAATTAATTAAAATTAAATATTAAAATCAAAATGTTAAATTTATATTTAAAAAAATACACAATTACCCAAGAAGTAGTTTTTCATTTTAAACAATCTAAATTAAAAATAAATATTGCGCTAAAATAGATTTAAGGTAAAATTTTGCAAAGACTCGCCTAAGACGAGGTGTGACTGTTCTTAATATACTTAAAAAAAATATCTAAATGTTAAATTAATATTTTTTTTTAAATACACAATTACCCAAGAAGTAGCTTTTCATTTTAAACAATCTAAATTAAAAATAAATATTATAACGAGGTGTGAAATTGAAGCTGGCTCTAGGGTTTTTGGTATTCTCTGAAACACTTTAGAATAGACAACTTGACGTCGCACTCCATGCACTTCCAAATAGTTCGGCTGACTACATTTTTACGAGCGCATCAGTAACAACGTCCTCTTGTGACCTCAGCATGGACTTGAAAGTGGTCCACCCTCTACAATAGGTCGATTTAGTGTTACGCTGTTTAACAGTCATAGTCGTTTGTCCACATGTTCTCGTAATAAGCCGCGATTCATTTCTCAAGTCTAATGTGTTTGTAAGTCTTCAGTAAGTCCTCAGCTAACATCGTTCTAAACTGTCTGTGTGATATTGCATGTTTACTATTATAAATTATGAAACAACTACATACTGCCGTGCTAAATAACCTTCTAAATATTTTTTTGTACCACACGCGGTACCTTACCTACGTTCAACAGCGTGTGAGAGAAGATAAAAACTGATCTTTACGATCCACCCCCCCCCATGTGTTTATTGTAGTCCAGAACGATAGTCGGTTTGTAAGTAGTCCTATTATATTTCTCGTGTTCCCGTATTGCCTCTGTAAAGTAGGCTCCAATAAATCAAAGACGATCTTTGCTGTCGCGTTCGTCGGTCGAAAGTCTGGCACGTTCGTCGGTCGAAAGTCTGTCGCGTTCGTCGGTCGAACGTCTGTCGCGTCAGAAATGATGGCGGTAGTAGCGGTAGTAATGGCAGTAATGGCAGTAGTGTCAGTATCACCAGTGTCAGTCTTGTCCTTACCTGTGTAAACAAAGAGTCGCCAAATATATCCTGAAGCGGACTCGCACAGCTCATAGGTTTTGACACCTACTTGTGCCGCTTTGGAGCTGATTTTTTGAGCGAAGCTCAACCGGCCATGCCACTTCAGGAGTGACTCGTCGATGGCGATTTCGGAAGGTACAGTGTCGAAAATTTGTCGTTACGATAGTCAACAGCTGGTTGCATTTCACAAAGTTTAGTCTTTGTCCTGTCAGTCCATGTGTCATTATCAACAAAATGTAAAAACTATTTAAGTAACAAGTACCTGTTGTAAGTCATTATCCGTGAAAAGTATGGCATAGTCCCAAATCCGTTAAATTTAAAGTATGATTCTTCGTTAGTCAATGGATAAAGTCCCTGGAGTATTGTCAGCGCTAAAAATGAAATATTTTCTTGTCTGTCTGTCGGAGTCTCGTGGTGTAGTCGGGAATGAGGAAGTAGTTTATTAGTGTTTTTGAGATGTGTAATTTTATGTGTCGCGTATCTATTTGTCTCGTCCATAAGTCTGTCTAAAAAGTCCACCTCAAATATCTTTTCGAAGATGTCTGAAGGTGAGTCGAAGTCAAAAGTCCAAGTAAACGCTTCGCGTTTGCTGCTGAAAATAGTCTTGTCTTTCCTCCATGTAAAGTCGTCAGGCAAAAGTCCTTGTAAAACGATGTAATTGTCTCTATCCTCAGTCTGTAGTACTTGCAATTGGTCAGCAGTAAGGTCGGTTTCGTCCAATCCTAATGGCTGCGACGCATTTGGGTAAAAGTTATCGTCAGGTCTGTCTGTCTGTGCATCTATGTCGTTGTCGCTGTCAGATTCAAGTAACCAGTCTGATATTGACTCACCAAAGTCCTTGTCAGTAACACCTGAGAAAAGAAAGAACTACATTAGCTAAACGTTCCAGAATAGGTTAGAAAACCGAGACCTACATTTTACACGCTTATCAATGACCGATCGATGGCCGACTTGCTTGCGGGACGATGTGGATGCAGGATTGGTCAATTCGCAACCCACAAATGACACTGTAATCACATTATTTTACATTATTTTTTATATCTAGTTGAATACCCTAACGTACCTACAATACGTGTACTACATGGGGATATGTTAACAGGGAGATTAATCAGAGTCTGAGTACTCCCTGTTAATATATCCTCGTTTTAATTGCTGCTAGTAATTTCCATTGTTCGAATTGGTTTTCGGTTAATTTGCATTCATCCATATAACACGCGTTGGTGTGTAACAATGAGCTGAAGTTGAATGGGGACGCTGGAGTGAGACCTGTCAATCTTTCGTAATTGTAATGTAGCTGTATTAGTGATTCCATAATCATAGTTTTGCCGGTACTCGGTGGTCCCACGAACTCAAACTCAAACTCAAACTCAAATTATTTATTCACTAAAACACACGTTATAAAACAGTGACAGTGTTTTGTAATAAAGTTCCAGTGCATCTTGCCGTTACCGGCATGTGAATATAAATTGTATAAAATTACATTGATAAAATCTAACATGCCAAAAACTCATTTACGGAGTAAAAACATTTTTCCAAAAGCCATTTACTAATTTTAGATTTGAATTCAGGCATTGGAGTTTTTTTTAGTTCAATTGGTAATTTATTGAATATAATAATAGACATACAATATACATTTTTTTTAAATAAAGTTAACCTTATATTGGGTAGTAAAAGTTTATCTTTGTGTCTGAACGTTTTCTGTAACACATCCTCATGCGTGCTAAATAATTGGGGATATTTTTTTACAAATAAGCAAATGTTTTTAATGTACATACATGGGAGTGGTAATATTTTTAAATTCTGAAATAGAGGTCTACAGCTATCAAGGAAACCAGCTCCACACATATTTCGAATACACTTTTTTTGAACCTTAAATATCCTATCAGTATCTACCGAATTTCCCCACAGAATGAGACCATAATCAAGTACCGATGACACATATCCATAGTAGGCTGATAGCACTGCTTCAGTGGTGGCAATATGTCTCAGTTTCCTAAGCACAAATACAAATTTATTAAGCCTATTGCACAAGCTATCTATATGCGGTTTCCAAGAGCAGTGTTTGTCTATAATAACTCCTAAGAACTTTGTCTGTCCCACTTGACAAATATTGTTATTGTCATACTTGATTTCTAGTTCCAGTTTCTTAGATTTATATGTTTTAAAGTTAATAACGTTCGTTTTACCTAAATTAATTTGTAAATTATTATTATTGAGCCATTGTATTATATTTTTAATTGTGTTATTAATATCATATTCAAAATGTTTGTTATTTGTCGATTGAATTAGCAGTGTCGTGTCGTCTGCATACAGAATACTTTTATGATGTGTTACGTCTGGTAAGTCGTTTATGTATAGAAGAAAAAGTAGTGGCCCCAGTATACTTCCTTGTGGAACACCCATATTGTTAGTCTTAAAACTAGAATGATACTCTTGTTTTTCTCTGCCTGTGATTTTTTTTATTACAACGCTTTGAAGTCTGTTTCGTAGATATGTTAGAAACCAGTTATTTGCTACGCCACGTATACCGTAGTTGTCAAGTTTGCTTAAAAGGATGGTATGGTCAACAAAATCGAAAGCTTTACTCATGTCTAAAAATATCGCCACTAGAGCTTTTTTATCGTTTAAACATTCAGTGATAGTTTTAACTAGATCAAAACAAGCTAAAGTTGTTGAGCTATTTTTACGAAAGCCATATTGCAAGTCTTTGAGAACCTTTTGCGCTTCTATAAAGCTATAAAGTCTGCTATACATTGCTTTTTCCACTATTTTAGAAATAACAGGGATAAGCGTAATTGGACGATAATTATTTAGATCATTGGTATCACCTTTTTTGAATAGTGGATTAACAATTGATATTTTTAGCACGTCGGGAAAAATCCCTTGCTCAAATGATAAGTTTATTAGGTAGCTCAAAGGAAAGCTTATTGTATCAGATACCCTCTTAATAACTTCTGTACAGATACCATCATACCCTACAGATTGGCTATTTTTTAAAGATTTTATTAATTTATTTATTTCGACATTGTCTGTAGGCGTTAAGAAAATACTGATTGGTGTTATTTTTAAGTGGTTTTGACGGTAATGTACATGTGGATTTGCTTTCTTGGCAATATGATTAATAAAATGGTTATTAAATATTTCACAAATATCATTTGGGTCATTATAAATTATGTTGTTACTAATAATACTTTCTAAATTATTATATGAACGTTTGTTGTTTGTGGTATCTTTTATTACCTGCCAAGCAGCTTTACACTTATTCTTATTGTTTGATATAAATATACTGTTATTTATTCTTTGTGAATTATTGATGCATGCCCTTAATATTTTATCATATTTTTTATATGTATTTTTGTTTATCGTCCTGTTATTTGAAGATTTTATGTATTTCAAATATAGTTTTCTTTTCACTAAACAACACTTTTTTAAGCCTTTAGTAATCCAATTTCGCACTGCTTTATTTGAGATTTTGATTTTAATATGAGGAAAGCATAGATTATAAAATAGTAGAATTAGGTCACTGAATATTTGGAATGCATCATTTACTTTAATACTGGTATATACCTCTGAAAACGATAAAGCTGATAGACATTCTTGAAATTTGCGCATATTATCACTAGAGTAGTCTCTTCTTTTTTCAAACCAATTAGTGATATTGGTTTGATTATTTATTTTTATAGATAGTGTTTGTGCTGTTTCATGGTCCGATAAACCGAGGAAGAGTACAGCCCCCTTAGCGTTACGAATGTTACTGGCTATTATGTCTAGGCATGCTTGTCTTCTAGTCGGTACCTTAATATTAGCTACAAGGTTATAATTATACAATATAGATTTTAACTCGTCTGTATATTTGTTATTCTTAAGGGTATCAATATTAAAGTCACCACATACGACGATCTTTTTACGTTTGGTCTTTGAGGTTACTTCGTTTAACAATAGGTTCAGTTTCATGAAAAAGACATTTAAATTTTGAATTTTTGGGACCCTATATATACATATAATGATAAGACTACAGTCAGGTATCTCAACACCACAACATTCGAAAGATGATCTAGTAGCTAGTATTTTTGTAATAGCTAATTCTTTGAATCTTAGTTTTTTTCTAAGTAGGATGCAAGTTCCGCCCCTACCTTCATTGCCACGACAGTATGAAACCGCAACTCTAAAATCAAGTATGTTAACATTAGATTCATGCCCGGTGCGTAGAAATGTTTCGCTAAGACACAACACTTGTACTCTTGTATTTCTGTCTGATAGGTCTTGTAAAGCTGCTTCTATATAATTCATTTTACTTAAAACAGATGCAATGTTTTGATGTAGTATTATAAAAGACTTGTTATCAATTAGTGTACTGTTAAAGGAGTGGTTATTAACGAAAGGAATGATTATGACTTGTATCCGTTTTAACCAATTTAAAATAATAAGGTATAGTACCCCGTTTGGGTTCACATTTTATCTCCTTTCTATATTGTCTAAGAATGGAGCCAATAAAATCATTTACATAAGTGAACAATGTTTTTAAACCAAATTTGTTAACTGTACCTGTATTAATATTAAACATTTTGGATGAGTATTCTAACTTACGATTGGAATCGAAAATAAATGCATACTTGTGAAGCTTATTATCTTCGTACAAAACATTATTAAATTTTTCAACCCTTTCATTAAATAAAAGTGACATGCCGTTGCATTTGAATGTAGGTACACAAACAATTATATTTGTATGCTGAACCGATTGCAACGCCAACCTTATTAAATTAACAAGGGCATCATAGTCCTTAGTGATCATAAAATCTGATTCACCTATCAAGATAACACAGAAGTCACTCATAGTAAAATGTCTGAGTTTGCATTCGATTCCCATAAGCAGTTCCCTTATGCCTCCATCCGGTATAAGATAATGACAATAGTTAAATTCATTAAAGGATTCTTCAGTCGTTTGTATAATATTCTGTTTTTTAGAGCTACTAATTAGGCACAGTTGTTTATCTCTGGACAGTCTGGTTCTTTGGTTTCCTTTTATATCCTGTGTGTTATTAGTCAGTTCCTGTGTATGTTCATTGATTCCACTAGCTGTCACGTTAAGGGTCTTGTTTGTAAAAAGTTGTGTCGTCGTATCGTCTAAGTTGACAATTCTATCTTTATTTTCGCTTCGCGTAGTTTCGTTTATGTTATTTTTATCTTCCTCAAACTTTGGTGTAGAACACAGTGTATCAGACGTGAAGCTGGTTAATTTTGTAATATGTGTTTTTACTTTTGCCTTAGAATTAACTTTATTCTTTAACGGTGTAGGTGTTTGTGCTCCTGATAATGCAACCTTTTTTAATGTGTCAATAGTCTTTTTGCAGTTACTTAGTTCTTGTTTAAGAGTATTATTCTCTGAGCATAAATTCTCTATTTCGAGGTGTGCACCATCTAATTCTAAAACAAGTTGATCCATTTTTAATTTCAATTCTACTAATTCTTCACTGTCAATGCTGTTGTTAGGTAGACTTTTTATTGTACTATCCAATTGTGTGTTAACTGAATCTATTGAGTCATCTGTTAACAGCGATACATCAGTCATTGAATTTGATTTTGTTCTCAACTTGTTTCTCATTGCAACAAATGACATATTGATTGATACTTGTTACAAATAAGAAGTTTTAAAACAATAAAATACACAAAAAGAAAATTTTTTCACGGAGGTTTGAACTCGGGTCTGTAGCGCCGGTGGCGACTACTTATCCGTAGAACCAAGCGGGCTCTGTTGTAGTGAGTCAAAATTACGATCTCTATTAGCTTGTCTCTGCTATTGATGAGTCATTAACGCAGAAGCTCGCAACATTACCATATATGGTAACAAATTCGGCACGTTGAAATTGTCGCTGAGTCACTATACTGGCACTGTTTTGTTCATTAAATCACTAGGTATTTGATTGTTTTCTTCTTTAATTCACTTATACGCGTAGTTTAATTTGTTTTTGATATTCTATCACTCCAATTGAAAACGTTACTTTAAGTTTGCAGACTTCACTTTAAATTATTGATTATTATTCATGAAATATTATTACACTGTTATATTTGTTGATAACACTTTTACTTATGATTTTTACTATAAGGAAAAGATTAAAATAATTTACTGCTTCGAAATCAGACTTTAAATATTTTTAAATAATTTTAGTACGCGGATACGATGTCGTCGTGCGCACTAGAATAAGTTGTTTTTTTTGTTCGTCATCCCATAGAAATGCCTTTTCGTTATCGATGCGAACGCTATCAGCAGTATGTTGTTTTGCGATATGATGTATTCCATTTTTTTTATTTGGCTTTTGATCGCCTCCTCTGTTGAAATTTCAGGTGATCGTCTTAGTTGTAGTTGGATACATCTGTCGATCCGTTGATGTGGGCTTTCTTGAAATACCAGAATTCGGGATATGCTGATTGCTGTTCTGAGTCGATTTGGAAACTTTTTAATGAACTGGGCGGCAATCCCCTCAGGTGTTGAGCATAGTATTCTTTGAGCTTCTCCTTCGTCGAAAGCTCTTTGCTCACAAATGTAAAGAACCAGCTGGTTATTATTGTTACAATATTCTCTAAATTTTCCTGATTTAGGGATTCCGAAGTTAACAGGGCCTCTTTGTTGAATGTCAGATTGTGGGTCTACTTGTTCAAGCTCCATTCGTCCCCTTCGTGCTTCAGATAGAACTTCATCGGCCTCATCAAAGCCACCCACCATTTCTGTGTATGTCGGAAGCAATGCTGCGCCTTGTGCTGGAAGTACATGATTTCTCCCTTCGAAATTTCCAGCGTCATCGTTCGTCGGATTTTGATGCCTTTGATTGTGAATTCCCAACGAATGAGCGACGCATTTGACAATGCTTTTATCTTCTTTGGTGAGAATATTTCTAAGTGTTTGTCGATTAGCGCTGGGAGACAAATACTCAAGAAGACAATGGATGCATGTTATCTTGGAAGCTTTATATTCTGAGTTTCTAATTGCTTTACCAAATCGAGAGTTGTGTCCCCACGCTTTGTTGATTGATAAATAGATGATATGGTAGTGGTCATTCCGTGTTCCGATATGCTTACTGATGACTTTCCAAGGAGATCTGACAGTGTTCCATAGTCGAAACCTTCTCTTGTCAGGAATTGAACAGTGAAGAGTTTGCTCGTCGAATTCGTTATCGTCGTGTCCAATGTCGCCTCTGCCTGGTTCACTCTCGGTTTCGTTTTCTTCGGGGCCTGCGTCGCTTCTTCCGTGGTTGCCGGTCGCTTCGTCGTTTTCGGGGTCGTCTGTGTCAATGGTATCGATTCCGCTTCCTCTTCTTAATCTGATTGCTCCGGAGTTTTCATTGCTGCCATTGTCGCCATCGATTCGTCGCCGCTGTCGTCGTTCAGGAAGTCGTTCGTTTCTGGGTATTTGTAATTTCTCGAACACGAGATGGTTGATCACGGGGCTCTGCAGCCATGATTTTATCGTAAATTGTCTTTTAGTACGCCAAGTCGTCAGGAAAGCAATCAAATTTATTTGCCAAGTCACAAAGAAAAGGATACAGACAACAGAGTTCAATAACACGAACCGCGCCAAGGTTTTATTATAACAACGGTAAGGAGAAAGCGTCTAAACAGTACAAATTGAACGAGCAGACTAAACTTATTTTTCTTGTCTTGTTCAATTATTGAATTGCATATTGATGCACAGCGTGAGTTAGAGCGAGATGGCGCGTTTATTGTTAAAAGTCACATTCTTGGATTTTTTTACCCGAGTCCTTTGTTACCGCATTTTTTTAGGGTAGTTTAGTAGTAGGCAGTTTTTGACCTCGTTAGAAAGCTAGAAGTGTTTAGATGTTTTTTTAATAAATTGCAGACTAAATTCCCTTGTTTTATTTTAGACAAGCTGACCCGGCGGACTTCGTACCGCTTTGACAGTTTCCATCCTTGAGTTAAACATATTAATGGTTTCCATGACAACAAAACAAATAAATCATTTTGTATTGGAAAATTAAATTGTCGTTTTTAGTATTTTTTTTTTAATATAGCCTATGTTACTCAGCGCTAATGTAGCATGTAGCAAGAATTTTTCAAATCGGTTCAGTAGTTTTTGAGTTTATTCGTTGCACACATGCATACATACAGAAATACAAAGGTTTCCTCTTTATAATATTAGTATAGATAAAACATTCATTTTTGTAGACAGTTTTCCAAAAATTCTGATTTTATAATTTGTTATTAAGAACCGGAATGTAAAATCTATAAAACTGTAAACAAAATTAAAATCGGAGCATTTATTTTTTAAATCAATTTTTGAACGAATAAAATTGGTTTTTTAAAAAAATACCTTAAAATTAAATTATTCTTAGCACCTATAACTCAGAACGGACAAACATTTCAACAAAGCTGTCATAGTAAATGTTGTTCCAGTTAAAAATACCTCTCTGTGGCGGCGCCACCTACCGCATACGCCGCACATTGACACGAAGCAAACACCTTCTCAACTGTGTCAACAGATGGCGCCACAAACGCTTACCAACGACATCGCCATACTACGACGTGAAATAGTATGGGAAACCTGCATCGCGGTAGCGAAGTTTCACCGTCTCCTTCGCTATATATAGCACCTCCAACTAACATCCGTTGGACCTCGGTCCCCGAGCTATACCACCCAGCTCGGAGGAAGATCTTCCCTTTGCCCTTCCTCAGTGTGGCATTCTATCCTACCACCATGCATCCCTACAGTGGGATCCCTATATCTCCAACGACATATATGTCTACGCTATTAAAGGGGTTTACGCTGGTGGTTCCATACATTTATGCCCATTGTCCATCTATACCAATATCAGATAACAATGAATTAATTTAAACAAAGTTATTGTCCCAAGATGTTTGTATTTGATACACACCTTTTTGGATAAACTGCCAAGTCGATACACATTCTATTTGATATCTACAATTTAGAACTTGGATGGATTTGAAAGATACATCGACAGCATCTATAATTGTGTGCAACTAATAGGTGTCGTTTATTACCACATAATATTTTTCAATGCTCATATAGACCCGTCCTTTCATAATAATAAAAGGTTGTAAAGTAATATTATGTTGTTGGAACTTTTCTCTCCTTCTGTTCGTTAAAACTATGCTATGCTAACAAAATGTTTGTTTATTAACTAAATAACTAACCTAGACTGTCTTATGATCTAAATAAAATTAAATAGTCACTTACATAGACTCCAAGTGTCCGGCTGTGGCCTGAAGCCTTTGCCGGGTCTTCTAGGGTTCCCTAAACACACCCTGACTACCCCAGTGCACTTTCCCCAGAACAAATACCTTGCTTGGTGTCCCGTTCACCAAATCCAAGCGCCGGCATGCGTTATCCAGCTACGCGATGGCGACGTTGCTTTCCCGAGCAAATTACACATAAAACACTCCAGTTCACACCACACTTAAATAACACAAAACTTGACTACGACTGCTCCAAATGCACTTATTTATAATTAAATCCAGTTAATTTATCCGAACAACAACGAAATTCCTCCAGACCTCTTTTTTCCAAACCAAAAACAAGTAGAGTAGTAACTAGTGATGAGGGCAAAACATTATCGTCAAATGAACGATTGAATCAATTGTCGATTTCCGAAAGTTTTAATTTTAAACAAAAATAAATGCCTGTTTATTTGCAACATCCCGCCACCCAAAGCGGACGTGCCGCTTTCTAGCCTAAACTTAAACTAGTCAACCGGTAATCGAGCTAAAGTCGCGACCGCGCGATTTAGCACCGATCCATCAACCAACACTTGCGCCACGCGCGGAGTCCTGTCCGCGCTCCAGATTAACTTTAAAATGCGACCTCGCCGCCAAAATAACGATGGCAAATTAGCCTTAATAAATTCTTTTAACAAAACCAGATCCCCCTCCGAAGGGGGCGACGTCCGGTCTGTCCACTTTACACGCTGCTGCAATGAATGCAGATACTCCAGTGACCAGCGACGCCACAAGTCCTGACTCATTTGTTGTATCATTTGAAAACGAGACATCCGGTGTCTGCGTTCATCCTTCCAGATACTCAGGCAGGGCAGTGAGTGGCTGACCGACCAAAAAATGACCAGGTGTTCGTGATGGAACATAAATGAAATAAGATTAATGGCAAAAATCAGGTTTAATAACTTTTTTACACTTATTTTGTACAGAGCTATAGCTACCGTGACGAGGATCCAAAATGAAGAGGGAGTGAGTCTATCAACCATAGACTACATAGTATATGGATCATAGACCACAATATTACAGAGTAAATTGAATGTTCGTTCTGAACAAATTCCCGGGGGCCAGGTTTTACACTCATCAAGATCAATACTTTAAATAAGCTTAATGCTGTGGTAATTATTGATACAAAAAATTGATCCAACATGCTTTGTTGAGAACACTAAACCTTTAAATTTTAAACATTCATATTTTAAACTAAGTTGTCAATTTTTAAGAACATACATATATATAAAGACTAAGTTGACAAACTTATGTTTTTTTTTTTAAAATACATATAAATATTGTTTTAACCCTTTTCTTGGCAAAAAAAAAAATCTAGAATAACCGATTTTTTTTCAATAATCTCTTTTTATATGAACATAGAATGCAGGAAAAAACAATTAAAAAAATCATGGAGTTTTGTTTCCAGAGATACCTTACGTATCCCGTGAGACACATTGCCGTGTTCGTAAGGAATGACTATCTCAGGCGAATGTATCTTACGAGACACACTGCCAAAAAGAGGTAATAATACAAACGGTATATAAAATAATTATTTTAATTACTGAGATCAAACATTTGTACTTACTTAATAAGAAATTAATTGTAATATATAATAATATTATATTATATTTATATATTATTATATATTATATTAATTACTGGTGGTGAAAACTATAAAAACAATTCCTTCCAGGTACGAAGCATAGTCTAACTCCACACTTAGTACATGAAACAGTGGTTTGACCTTTGGTACATAGTTTGCACCTGCCTTTTGTCCCAAATGTCGGAAAATGGCCAAGTTGGTCACTGCTAATTTCTTTTGCTGGTCTTGGAATAACCGGTATCTTTATTAGTTTTGATGGGGTTGGACCTTTTACATTGTCCGTATGTGTCGTGGGTCTGTGGCGTAATAATAAGTTTTTGGCAATGTTGTACCTGAATTTCTTCAAACTCATTGTTTTTCCATTACCAGTATTTCTACGGTACAATATCCAACTATTGGTAATACATATATCTAATAGTTGTGATACCAATGGCAGGTACCAACGGTGCCCTTTTAGCTCAGTTCTATAGAGAGCTATTAGCATATCCGCTAAATCAACACCGCCCATATGGGCGTTGTAATGCTTTATAATTTCAGGACATGGCACTGCTGACCTCAACTTTTTATCCTTGTCGTACCTTTGGATCGTAGATATAGGGTGGTTGATTGGATTTAGGTCTTAGGATTGGAACTGATTTAGGTCTTCACGAAGATGTAAGACGTCGGTAGCATTTTTAATCGGTAAAGCTAATTTTAGATCATCAGCATAAAGAAAGCACTGTGCGTGTTTGAAACTTGTTACTACACTCGGCGTCAAAAAAATCGCACCTTTTAAAAATCATCTTTAAAAATTCTTAAACCTTATGTAGAGGATAGTGTTGGGTATCATTAGAAAGGTAACAAAAAGGAGTATCAAAAAACAATTAAATTTAACTTTCTGTTTAATTATAATTATACAAACAACATTAAAATTAATAAAATAATAAAAATCCTTAATTAAGTCCTAATTAACAACAGATAATTTACAAAGAAAAATGTACAAAAAGTGTCTTAAAATTAACTTAAAATCTAGTGTTACCCCCCCTTGCCCTGATCACGGCTTCCATACGGTCCCTCATGGACCTCACCAACTTCAGGAGCTCTTCTTGAGGGATAAGCCCCCATTCTTCAATCACCGCGTCTTGGAGCTCCTGTAGAGTCGAAGGAGCTGGATCCCGAGATCGAACCTTACGTTTAAGATGGTCCCAGAGGTGCTCTATAGGATTCAGATCCGGACTTCGCGCTGGCCACTGCATCACAGAGATTTGGGACCTCTGCAAGAAGTCGCTCACGATGCCTGCAGTGTGAGCGCGAGCGTTGTCGTGCATTAATGTGAACCCCTCGCCAAAAGATTCGGCAAAGGGGACCACATGCACTTCCAGGACCTCAGTGACATAGCGGCGAGCAGTCAGCGACCCTTGTCCGCGAGCACCTCCAGTCCGGGAGACGCAGACAAGGTCGGTTTTGCCGGCAGCAGACATACCGCCCCAGAACATGCAGGATCCGCCACCATATTCCACCGTCTCCTGGATGCAGGCTTGGGCGAAACGTTCACCCTGCCTCCGGTATACTCTTCTCCGTCGGTCGTTGCAGAAAAGACACACTCGCGTCTCGTCTGAGAAGAGAACAGCTCTCCACTGCTCAAGGGTCCAATCGACGTGGTCACGAGCAAACTGCAAGCGGGCTCGCCGATGCGCTGCAGTCAATTTTGGACCCGTAGCAGCTCTGTGGGCCGCTATCTTCTTCTCCTTCAATCTTCTTCTAACCGTAGATACGCTTACGGTGCGTCTGCGAACTGCCTGGAGCTGCTGTTGCAACTCAACAGCGTTGGAGAAACGATTTCTCAAAGAGTTCGACACAACGAACCGGTCGTCTCTTTCCGAAGTGCAGCGACGTCTACCCGAACCGTGTCTGCGGATATAGCCACCGGTCTCTATGAAGCGCTGGTACACTCTTCGAACGGAATAACGGCTCAGGTTCAGTTGCCGGGCGACATCACACTGCCGCACCCCTGATTGCAGTAGTGCAACCACTTGAGCGGCTTTATCAGCTGTGGTATCCATCAAAATCTGTGCGTGTGTCCTCTTCAACGGTTGAATAGCGAATGACCCACATTGAACCCGTGTTGACCGTTTTATACCCACAAAGGAAGCGCAACTAGCAACTCTCACGGGTAGCAAAATTTGCATCGAATTTTTGTGACACTTTATTTGTTGCATTAGGTTTTATTTGATAATGAAAAGTAATGTTTTTTATTAAGTTAATTAAGTAACCTTGTAAATAAAATCATAATTAATGCGACTGCATGTGCATATCAAGAGTAAATGACATTTGAAAGTGATTTTCTAAGAGGTGCGATTTTTTTGACGCCGAGTGTATATCATTGATGAATATATTAAATAATAAAGGCGCAAGATGAGAGCCTTGGGGAACACCAGAGAAGAACTCGTAAGGCTGAGAGGAAAACCCACCGACCACAACCCTAAAGATTCGTGAACTGAGATATGAGCCAAACCAATTAAGCAAGTTACCCGCAATACCAAATAAAGAAAGCTTTTTTAAAAGTATTTGATGATCAACGGTATCGAAAGCTTTGCTAAAATCAGTGTATATTGTGTCTACTGGAAAGCGGCTATCCATAGCGTCAGTAACAAAAGAAGTGAACGACACAAGATTCGTTGTTGTGGAACGGGCACCCACAAATCCAGACTGCTGGGGAGCAATGAGGTGCTTAATATGCCATGATATCACGGGACTGAGTAGCGATTCGAAAATTTTGCCAAAAACTGGTAAAATTGATATTGGTCTGTAATTCGCAACCATGGAAGAATCACCTGACTTGAACACAGGGACTATTCTAGCCTCTTTCCAAGCTAAGGGAAAGGTGCCAACACTCAAAGATGTGTTATAAATAATAAGTAAAGGTACTGCGAGTACTCTGTGACATTCCACCACGTATAGAGGAGGTATACCATCGCAGCCAGCCCCCTTATTGCGGTCCAACCCTTTCATGGCACCCAGCACATCTTCCTTGCTAAAAAGAACTTTGCTGAGGGAGTTAAACTCCAACTTAGGGATGCAGCTACTTGGCATCGTCTGTTGACTGTGAGGTGTTTTATACACGGAGGCAAAATTGGTGGCGAAAAGATTACTGATACCCTCACCAGAGTGAGCATTGATATTACCTAAGTGCATTGTCGAAGGGTATGTGCTATAGTTCCGCCTCTTCGCCTTGAGGAAAGTCCAAAACATTTTAGGGTTTTTGTTTAAAGAATCCTCTATGTTAATAATATAATTGTTATAATCCTGTTTAGTTAGCTCCTCACATCGTTTTTTAATAATTTTGTGAGAGATTTCGTCCATTAGATTTTTATATTTAGTATATTTTTAACGCAGTTTCAGCTTTTCACCTAATAGTTTGACAAGTTTCTTAGAGTACCAAACAGGAAATTTATTTGATTTAGGCTTGCTTCTGGGGACGTACTTTGTTATGGATTCTCGAATACTATTGTAAAGCTTAGTCACCATTTCATCCACTGTGGAACATAGAAGCAGCTCTTCGTCCCATGGTATAGATTCTAGATAGGCTACAATTTTTTCGAAGTCTGCTTTATAAAAATTAAACCTATTGCTCGGTATAGATGATTTTAAATTTTGTCTAATGCAACAGGACGCCGAGAATTCCAAAGGTGGATGATAAGGGTCAACTACGGTTAATAAATATCCACTAGGCACCAAACAGTCAATTGTTATGTTTGTTAGTACAAGGTCTAAAACTTTGCCCTTATTATTGGGAACTCCATTGTACTGGTCTAAGTTATTTAGTGCTATAAAATCTAAAAAAGTATCGGCCAAAACGCTATTTGACTGAACCACTGCGCTGAGACCAGCGCCGTCGGCTGAGCTCTGCCACGATATATTACTCAGATTGAAGTCTCCGACCAGGAGGGTGTTTTTATGAGATTCAAGGACTTTGTTTGTGTTATCAATAAAGTGATCCAGAACATGCTTTTGAAGAGGGGGCGGCAAATAAACTGCGCACAAGTATAATTTGCTTGGAGAAAGACGACTGCCATTTCCTATTTCAACCCAAATATCTTCACACCCACTTTCCAACTCTAATAGTCTGCGTGAGGTAAAACGTGTCGAGACAGCAATAAGAACCCCACCGCCCAATTTCCGCGAATGAAAATCACTGGTTTCTCGGTCTCGTCTGTAAACAAAATAACGATCACAAAAAAGTTCACAATCAAATATCGTGCTGTTAAGCCAGGTTTCACAAAATATTATTATATCATAGTCACAGCATAAAACATTTCTTAAAAGCTCATTAGACTTAGTGCGAAGACCTCTAACATTCTGATAGTATATATTAAGTTTATCGTATTTTATTGAATTTAGTTCCATTGCGTACACAGACAAAAATATAAATATGAAATATATAAAAATGGTTAGCTTAATCTAGATAAAATGTCCATACTCTTTACAAAGGTGTAAGCTGCCGAGTCATCCTTGCGCATGAAGATCTTCCCGCCACGAATCCACACATATTTGTAACCGAGCTCTTTTGCTCGCTTTCTTGCAGAGCAGCATGTAGTTCCTTGTTTTCTGGAGATAGATTTTCAGAAACGTACACAGGAGTCGATGTTTTTCCGCCGATGCCCAGATCACGTGATTGAAGTTTATTTTGGTGATTATTCTTGTTATATTTTATAACGGATGCAAGTAAGGTATCACGTAACCGTGGGCTGCTTAACTTTACGAGAATAGAGCGGGGACGTGCACTGGTAGGGGATATTTTAGCAGTACGAGAGCAATAGTGAATGTCGTGTTCTTTAAGGGGACACTTTACTGTACGTGCAAGTTGTTCTACAAGTTTTACCACATTTTCTGACTTAGATTCCGGCACACATTGAACTTCGAGGTTACTCGCCCTCGTCAGTTGATCCATTTGATTAAGACGCATGGAGAGCGTTTGAACCGTATCCCGGAGTGTGACGTTCTCTTTCGTAAGCTCGTTTATGGTGTTAAACTTCAAGGTACAATCTGATTTGAGCTCTTCGAATTTTTCATTGATAAAACATTCCTGAAATGTTTTGATTTCTTTCCCAATTCTCTTTAGGGGTTCATTAATGTGTTTCTAAAGAATAGAATCCAACACGTTAGAAACCTCTTGTCTTATTAGTGCACGCATAGTCTCTTTAGGAAGGGCTGTATCAGGTGACGCGCCGCCGGATGAAGTTTTAGGCTTCGCACGGAGTGTGACGTTGTCGTAATCAGTGCGATCGGGTTGCATACTTAGGCGTACAGGAGTTTCAGAGTTATTACCCGCTTTTCGTTGCTTACTATTACAGGAAGGGCATATCCATTCTTTCTTTAGCTCACCGTTGAGTGCCTGGTAAACTTCAAGTGAGTAACCAACACACGTGTAGTGGTAATGTTCTGAGCATCGCGAACATTTCAGATCACATAATTTGTCCTTTATTTTAGTGAGACATGCGGCACAAGATAACAACGGCATGTTGATTACGTTTTTATTAAGTACTTATAACAAATGACTTTTCAAATATCTATTTAAAACTCAAAACAAAAATCTTTTTTTTTTTTCCTTCTTTTTTTTTTGTGGAAGATTTGTAAAAAATATACAATAGTCCAAAACTACAATTAAAAATAAAAAAAAAGTAAATAAAAAATTTGAAACGCCAAAAAAAATAGATTTTATTAAACACAACTTTTGCCGGGTTTGAACACGGTTTATCAGTCTTCGGTGTGAATTCTTTGACCAATACACCAAGCGCGTCGTTGCATGAGTGTCGAAAGTTTCTTTATATTAGCAAAATGCTTTGATTCACTGCGCAATAATAATATGCAGAGCTTTTACGCTCACCGTCCACACTTTTTAAAAATCGCTCATATACCGGCACTATCACAGTTTATTTAACGATATTAAGTAAGATGGTAAAGTTTTTGCCTTTGTTTACACTATTCCACTTGGAAAATACGTTTAAGAATCGGATAAAAACAATATCTTAACCGAAACACAACTTATAACCACTATAAACTTTTATCATTATCAGCCGTATTATAACGTGACTACTTTGAACCACTGTCGTCGGTCGAGTTCGATATCATCTACGAACACGTCACGTGTCAGTACAGCGGCTGCCCGGGGAAAGCGAGCCCGTTCCTGCTCCGCCAGTTCCAGCAGTGAACGGATGGCAATGAAGGGACTCGACTTCAGGCCGTACGTGTTTGTGTTGAGCTCGTAGACGGTGATGGGATCCTCCGAATGTTCCCTCCAGAGTATTAATTGAAACCTCCTGTCCGCAGGATGTATTACTGTTTGGCGGAACATCATCCGGATGTCCGCACCGATCACCACCTGGTGTCTTCGGAAATTTAAAATGATGTCGACAATATCCCGATGTAACTTCGGACCAGAATGGAGACATTGGTTCAATGAAACTCCAGTCGACGACGGTGCCGATCCGTCAAAAACTGTCCGCAGTTTTCCAGATGAGGCCTTCAACACCGCGTGGTGAGGCAAAAAGAAGTGATCTGTCGTTGTCCAGTCGACAGTCGCTCGCGACATATGTCCCAAGGACTCGTATTCTCGCATGAACTCGATATACTTTTCCCGAAGTACCGGATCGCGAGACATACGACGCTCCATGGACAAGAGTCGTTTCTCTGCCAACGCCCTCGATTTTCCCAAGAGAGGGGGACAGTCGATAAAGGGCAGTCGAGTTTCGATCCTACCCGACGCCATCCGGCGTGTGTGATCCTTATAAAAGGTTTCGCACTCCACATGCTCCGGATCCAGACGGGAGACCATGGGAGGCTCTTCCAGTTCCCAGAATTTTTGCATCGTCCTAGCGATGGAGGTAGTAGCAATGACAGGCGAGACATCCCGAGTCTCCTGGTCAAAGACCGGTCCTAATAAAACGTGTCCAAAGATGGTAGGTATAGCTACCAACGAAGAGCGGCTCAGAATCCGCTGAGGCCCTAAAAGGATCCAGCCCAGTACATCCGCTCCCAATATGAGGTCCACCGGAGCCGGCTCCTCGAAATGAGGGTCTGCCAGCATGAGACCTGATGTGTCAGGCATTGCGTCCCGCGGAATGCCTGTCGGTGGATGCCAACCCAGCAGATTGTCGAGTACGGTCGCGGCCGCCGCAATCCGTATCGAAGCGGAATGTACAGGAGAGAAGACAATGTGGGTCTGACCGGACAGACCCCCCACTTCCGTATCTCCGACTCCCCGAGTCGGAGCTGAGGGAGGCGCGCACTCCAGACGTAGGCGCCTCGCTACCCTCGTAGTGATTAAGCAGCCCTGTGCTCCAGTGTCTAGGAGGGCTCGTATCCGGACGAAGTCCCTCCTAGGTCCCCATACGCGTACCTGCGAGATGGGCAAAAGAACCGTCCTCGGTTTCGATGTAGCCTGACCACAGGCTAGTCACGCGTCAGATCCAGCAGCCGACCCTGTCGAACCGTGATGACTCGGCCAGTAAGTCGGACGCGTGCAGGCCACCATCTAAGGTGGTGCATATCCAGCTGCCCTACCATGCCGGTGATAGAAGGGGTGGTATTCTAACCTCGGGTACTCGTGCAGTACCGGCGAGAATCGCTGATAGGTTTCATGTCGTCGTTGTTCCGGTAACGGCGGCGGAGGATACGCATACGAGTATCCGGGTGTTGAGTCCGGAGGTGGGGCTCCCTGTGCCCAGTCGCCCCTAGTGGCACCAACTCCTTGTGCAGGTCGCGCCAAGTGGCCAGTTGTAGCCAGAACCTGACTCCGTTCCGGCGGTCCCCAACTTACCTGAGCCGGGGTGTAGGAGGTGGTATGTTGTGGCGGCCGTGGCGGACTCCGTCTTTCCAGAGGCGGAGTTCCCCCAGGACCTAAGCCGCCACCCGTGGGAGATCTCCTCTCCCGAACCGGTGCTGACCCCTCACCATAACGGGTGCACAGTAATTGATGGTGCGGTCCGCCGCACGCATCGCATGGCCTCGCTTGGGAACACTCGTTGTACCGATGTCCTCCAAGGCAGGCGTAGCACAGCCCTCGTGTCCGAACGAGGTTTCGGCGGTCCTTTATTGGCATGCCAATAAGCCCTGGACATTGCTGCTCCAGGTGCTGCTGTCCGCAAACCCGACATCCAGAACCGGGGTTGGTGGCGGCTGCAGCCACCAGCCGGCCACGACCCTTCCCCGGGGTGCGTGGTGGCTGGCCGCCGTAGACTCCGGAAGTGCGGGCCGGCGTACTTCTCGGAACCACCTGGGTGGCTTGCTGATTTTCCAGCAGGCTAGCCTCCTCTTCCAGGAACTCCAGAAGTTCCTCTATAGAAGGCAAGACGCTGCTGAGATCCTTGTTGGCCAGTCGCTGCCGCTCGAACTTGTCCTTCATCTCCTGCGACAACTTTGCCAGAACGATGTGCAGGAGGAGGAACGACTACTGGTCAACGGGCAGTCCGAGCGTCCTTAACCCGTTTAAGGACACTGCGAGGGGGGTGATCAGCTGCGTCCTCAGATGAGCCCTGTGGTTGACCTTCGGCAGGCCCAGCAGGTGCGTCACGTGCGCGTCCGCCTGTAGACGCGGTTTTTCATACCGCTTCCCCAGCAGCTGCATTGCGGTATCATAGCTCGCATCCTGCAGCTCCAGATGCTGTACGAGCTGTCTTGGTTCTCCGTCTAAGAAGGAACGGAGATATGCCAGTTTTTCGGCCTTGGTGAAGTCCCTCCGAGTATCTACCAAGGCCACAAACATGTTCCGGAATCCAGCCCAGTCCCGCATACATCCGGTAAAATGCGGGACCTCCAGGGCGCCTAATCTTCCCATGGCTTTCCCAGGGGTGTGGAGCGAAGCGGGGCGCGCGACAGGCTTACCCTCCCGCAATCGCTCGATGTCCTTAACCCGCTGAAGGACCTCGTCATATATGTCCTGGATGTGCTCCAGGTCCTTGACGTATTGGGTATGGAGGTCTACCTCCTTCTCCCCGACCGGGTCCGTTGACAACAAAGCGGTTACCGACCGCTCGGCCATCAAAAAACGAGCCTGCATTTCCTTAGACCGCGCCTCCAAGGCGTCCTCCCGGTTAGGCCGATCGATTAGTCCAAGCAACCCGGTAAACCACCGGAGCTGCTGAGCCAACTCCTGTCGTGACGATGTCATGTTAAAGAAATTAAACTAAATAAAATTTAAACACCAAAATAAAAGCGAATAAATAAAAACCCGAAATCGATTATTCAATCGATACTTAAATTAAATAAAATAAAATTAACCTCCGATGTACCGAGAAATGTCCCAGCCCTAATACAACGGTACTACCAACCTTACAATTTATATGAACGGCACCTGTACCGGAAGTGCGATTCTACACGGAATGACCTTAACCTAATTAACAAACTAACAAAATATACAAAATTACAACAATTAACCTAGAGGTCCGGTAAAAACCACGCTCTGCTACCAAAATGTTCGTTAAAACTATGCTATGCTAACAAAATGTTTGTTTAGTAACTAAATAACTAACCTAGACTGTCTTATGATCTAAATAAAATTAAATAGTCACTTACATAGACTCCAAGTGTCCGGCTGTGGCCTGAAGCCTTTGCCAGGTCTTCTAGGGTTCCCTAAACACACCCTGACTACCCCAGTGCACTTTCCCCAGAACAAATACCTTGCTTGGTGTCCCGTTCACCAAATCCAAGCGCCGGCATGCGTTATCCAGCTACGCGATGGCGACGCTGCTTTTCCGAGCAAATTACACATAAAACACTCCAGTTCACACCACACTTAACTAACACAAAACTTGACTACGACTGCTCCAAATGCACTTATTTATAATTAAATCCAGTTAATTTATCCGAACAACAACGAAATTCCTCCAGACCTCTTTTTTCCAAACCAAAAACAAGTAGAGTAGTAACTAGTGATGAGGGCAAAAAATTATCGTCAAATGAACGATTGAATCAATTGTCGATATCCGAAAGTTTTAATTTAAAAAAAAATTAATGCCTGTTTATTTGCAACACCTACTTTTAATGCTAGTGAGGTCTGCTGAGGTGCAGATGTGAGTAATAAATCCCTCACTTGCTTCTTATTTTGATGGTCGCCAGCTAGATTTTCTTCTTTTTGCTAGTGGGTTTCCCAGCAACAGTGGCAATGTCAACAATGCTCTTAATGTGTTTACTTCAGTAGCCCTTATCTGTCCGTCCTTATCTATAAACACAACAACTTTTTTTTTTTTTTTACCTCCCACAGACGTGAGGCGTCCGTGTCCTTTTTTATTTTAATCTACTTATGCTAACTTACTGAAGTGCTTACATTGCACTTTTGCACTTTTTTTGTGCCTCTTACGTTTTCACCCATCCAACATTTAGGGTTCTCTTTTTATAATTACGGCTGCAATTTCACCCCTCCCACATTTCGGGTATTTCTGCTAGCCTTACATTTTGCAAACTTACTTACTAAACTTACTATCTATCCTTACTTATATCTATTTAATTTTTATTCTATATTTGTTATGCTATAAACCTTCAGCATTTTCATACATTGCTATGTCTAGGACTTATTCTAGTTTCTGGTTCTTATTCTATTACATACACCAATTCATAAAACTTCACAATTATACATGAACAGAATTAAAACAATAAAATTACAATTACTAATCCATACACAAATTCATAAAACTTCACAATTATACATAAACAGAATTAAAATATTTAGATTACAATTACTGCCAGTTTGTTTTGAGTGAAGACTTAAATCCTTGCACGTGAGATGTTTAGATTTTTTTTTTTATCACATAATATAGCCAGGCATAACAGAATTGAGCAGAGACACTTTTCGGTTTTCCGTACAATTTCTTTCGCTTGCGCGGCTTTGCCGTACCGAAAGGTAAAATCTCCGAAACGACCTTTTACATTTGCGTGGATCACTCGTAAAATAGTTCCTACTGTACATTTGCCCACACAGAGATCGGGGTACCCATAAGCAAGCCATGCTCTACCGCCGTCGTCGCCCTCGCATTCACCGCCGGTCAGGCCCGCGCGCCACTCCCGAGTCTGTCGCCGATTCTAATCAAGCGATTAGATTCCGCAGGCTCTCCCCTTTCTCCTCATAGAGGATAACTTTGTGGTGCGCCGAGGCCCTCACCCCGCCCTGGCGATCAGCTTCTGCTGCCCTCTGGTTGCTCACCACCATCGCGTCCACGCTTATCGTGACAGCCGCCCCTTCGGCTCCGTCATTCGAGGTCGCCAGTGCGTCAAGGAGGGTGCTGGCCTTGCAAAGTGGGTTTGATGGTCGCTTCCCGCGCCCTCGATGAGGAGCACAATTTTATTGCGCTTCCTCACGAGGCGCAGGTCCACGCCCTCCACAGTCACTCGTTGCAGCTCTCCATACACCCTCCTGCGCATAGTGGTCCTCGTACGGCTTCCGTTCAGCAGTGCTCCCAAGCCGGGCGAGATCTCGATGTTAGTTTTTGCCTGCGTCATGCAGTAGGCTATTCCCAGCCTTTCACCGTTGTCCTGCATGAATAAGGCCGCGTTTGCAATCGCCAGGCCCGGCGCCGCTGCCACCCCGTGCTGAATTATAGCATCCAATGTGAGTATGTGTGGAGTATGTATGTGTGTGTGTGTGTGTGTGGTGTATGTGGCTGCGACGCGAGTGCGTGATGCGGGGTCCGAGCCGCCAATTGCGGGTCGCTCACCGTGGCTTCGCGCGCTGGCGCGTATGGCTTCTCCGGCGGCCGCTGCGGCTGGTGTCGCCTCGCAGCCACCCTAAAACACGCTTCAGCGAACTCCAGGAGTTTGGCGCTACCGGTCTTGCTGTAGAGCATCCCGCCGATTGTCTCCCTTTCCATGCGGCATTCAAGGACCTGCTCTAGGTTCAATCTGGCCAACGCGAACCTTGGGCACTCCAGTAAAACGTGCCAGACAGACTCTGGCACTTCCGGGTCGCATTCGCACCCCGCGCTGTCCGCAAGCTTAAAGCGGTGCAGATACTCCGCTATGCCCCCATGTCCCGTCAAGGCTGGGATTTGAACCGGTGTCGGTTTCAGAGTCCTTACCGCCCGGAATGCCAGTTTGACATCCGGGAGGAAGACCTTTGTCACCGAACCGGTGGTGGAGGAGTCGTACCTGGCTTGCCAGATATGAATCGAGTCCTCCCTAATCCTGCGCTTGACGTACGACACGGGTATGCTGGAGTATTCCGCATCCGCTCCCGAATCCAGCGCCGCCTCCTTCGCCAGCTCGTCTGCCCGTTCGTTCCCGGCCGTGCCCACGTGGGCCCTGATCCAGTGCATCCGCACATCGCGCCCGTTCGACCTAATGTTCTCCACGCACTCTTTTATCTGCTTCGCCAGAGGGTGGGTCGTAATGGGGTTTCTGAGCAAGTCTAGGGATGAGCGAGAGTCGCTCATGATCCTTACCATGCTCAGTCCGCTCTCCCTTACCAGCTGGACTGCCCTAAAGAGCGCATAGAGCTCGGCCTGGAACACGGTGCATGAGGTGGCAAGTGTGTACTTAGCAGACCTGACCTTTTTCCCACCAGGTGAGTGCCGCTCCGACTCTGCCCTTGATCTTACTTCCGTCGGTATATATGGTCGGGCACTCCTGTTGCGGTTCCTGGTCAGGCGACTCCGTCTGTGCCTCGTATTGGATCGTGGTCAAATTCGAGGGATGGGAGGACGCAAGGTAGTGAACCCTGCCTTCAAGCTCTTCCCCCGGAGGGGGGAGGTAATCGTGACTATGTCCTTTTTTGCCAGGTGAAGGTTCGCCGATTCGGTCACCCTAAGGCTGAGCGGCAGAAGGCCCGACAGCGCCAAGGCCGATGTTAGGGAGACCGTCCTGTATGCCTTGCAGATTTTCTGTGCAAACCCCCGCTGCAATGCATCAAACCGCTTGCGGTTCATTTGCAGTTCTGCTGCAGGGGCCCACACACTCGCTGCATACAGGACTATTGGCTCGATAACCGCCACGTAGATGGTCCTCGTTATTTCGCCACTTATCCCCCATTTCACCTTAGCCGCGCACGCCAGTCCTTTGTAAATGCCGATCGCCTTCCGACACGTGGCGGCTATGTGTTGCCTAAACGTCAGCCCCTTGTCGATAATTAAGCCCAGCACTTTGACCTCATCAACCAGGTTGAGGGTTACGCCCGCCATAGTCAGGTTTGGTTCGGCATATTTCAGCTTCTTCGTCAGCAGCATCACACTTGTTTTGTGTGCCGCGAATTTCAGCTTATTATGCCTACCCCATTCCGTGACCATTTCCAGCGCTGCGTTGATGCTGGGCTCCATCATCTCTGTGCTCCGTTCAGCGAACACCATCACTACATCGTCGGCGAACGCCTGGCAGTGCACGCCCTTCGACTGCAGTGTGTGAAGGAGCGGGTCCAGGATCAGGTTCCAGAACGTGGGTCCTGCCACGGATCCCTGGACGCACCCCTTGGTGGTGTGTCTTATGCTAGTGGCTCCTGCGTAGTGTACCTGTATGTTCCTGTCTTCTAGGTACGAGCGTACCAAAGCGTACACGTTTTTCGGGCGGCCCGCTTCCACTAGCCTGGTCTTCAAGGCGCGCCTTCGACAACGCATGGTGGCCATGCGTTGTCGAAGGCGCCTTCGATGTCAAGAGACACCCGAATGACAACGTTCTTCTCCTGTACCTTTGCTCTCATGTGAGAAGCGAGGTCGTAGAGGGCGTCCCCAGTGCCGCGCTGAGGCATAAACCCGTACTGATTTGGGTTCAAGTGTGGGAAGATATGCCATTGGATCCTGGCCACCATCATCTTTTCCACCACTTTACCCAGCACTGGCAGCAGGCCGATTGGTCTGTATGATTTTGGGTGGGTGTAGTCATCCTTCGACGATTTCCTGAGGATGACTACGTGGGCCGACTTCCACTGCTTCGGGAAATGCGCGAGGGCTAAGCATCTGTTGGCTATAGCCAGAAACAGTGCCTTGTAAGCTGCTATAGCCTCCGCGCATAGTCCGAGGTCAGTCCGTAATCGCCCGGAGCTTTCCTGGGGTTCATGGACCACAAGACCCCATGCAGCTCCGTGTCGGTGAAAGGCGGATCGTCCTCCGACAGTCCCTCCATCGTCAGCCCGCCGCCCTCAATCCGCTCGCGAACTCGAGTGTGACATGGTAGGTCGGTGTCTACAGAGTCATCCGGGTAGAAGCTGCTCGCGAGGAGGCTCGCCGAGTCCTCCGGGCTCAGCGTCTCGCCGTTTGCGTCTGAGCAACGCGTCCTCTTGTCTACCCCCCGCACTTCGGATGACTGTATATCCCGTCCCACATACTCTCTCTGTCCTGCTGCGTTACGGATCCTCCTCTTCTTCCTCACGGTTTCCCGCTTGAGGTCGTCGAGAAGGTCCGACCACCAGGGCGGTCTGGCTTTTCCCTTCCACTTACCTGCCTTGGGAATGGACTGCTCGCATGCCGAGTGGATTGCCGCTACGTACCTCTCAACTAAGTCGTCCAACTCGTCTGGGAGCGTAACCCTCTGCACCCCGTCCGCCGTTAAGCCACTCGAGTCTAGAGCAGTGTTTAGGGTCGACCTAAACTCGGACCACTTTGCCTTCCTCGTGTTATACCTCCTTGTAGCAGAGGACTTCATAGGTGCGAGCACCTGCCCTGTGTGGAGGTCGAACAAGATTGCATTGTGGTCCGAGGTGATTAGGTCCCTATCCACTCTCCACTCCCGGACCTTCCCTAACAGCGACTCACTGCATGAGGTCACGTCTACCATGCTGGAGCACAGTCTTCCCTGCCTGTACACCTCAAAAGTTGGGATCTTGCCGGTGTTTAGGATGTGTAGCCCTTCCTCGTTGAGGAAGTCGCTGAATGCTACGCACCGCTCGTCGTCAGCGCTACTGCCACACCACTGGCTCCACGCATTCACGTCGCTCGCCACAATTGTGTTGCTTGTATGTAGCTTGTGTAGTGCGTATTGTGTCTGTTGGATATCTATTTGTATGTCGGCGTTCCCCTCGAAGTATACCGAGACTACCCCCAGATTCAGGTTCAATCAATCTTTCAAGATTCAGGTTCGATCAAGGCCGCCGCCTCGTTTTCGGTTACCAGCTGTGGGTCATGAATGACCTCCAGCTGGTCCCCGAAGACGAGTATCGCGGCCTTCACCGGCTTCGTCCTGTTCAGGGAGCACTGCACCACTCTTACACCCGCCTGCTGCTTCATCAGGCCGGTTGTTCCAACGTAGGGTTCCTGCACTATGGCCACATGGTACCCTTTCGTTTTGGCTGTCTGCAGGAGTTCTGTCGTGGCCAGCTCTGATCGTTGCAGGTTTGCCTGAATGAATTTCAGCTTGGTTCCAGGGCAGTCCGAGGGGGGGTCTGATGTACAACTGCAAGACAACTTTAGCAGTATGCCAGTCTGGAGCGCACTATGGCATCCCACTTGGCTCTCTCCTCGCATTCTGCACTGAACGCAATGTGGCGTGACTGCTCTTCCTCTCTCTTCGCCCTTATGCAGTTTTTACAGGCAGGCAGGGTCCCCTGCTTCCTGCTCGGACATTCGTCCCAGGAATGGGGCTCTCCACAGTAACTACAAAGGTCTGCACTCTCACGGCATACTATTCTGGTGTGACCAAAACCCAGGCACTTAGCACATTGTACTAAGGGCGACTGGTCCACAACAACTTAGGTATGTACCCCTACTTAATTTAAAATGAAAATGTAATGATAATTACACGGTGTTGCAAAAATAAACATGCACGCGCGCAAATAAATGTGCATGCACGTGTTTTACATATTATTCTGGATACAAAATACCAGATACATGTATGAAAAAAATATTTACATAGAGTTACCCTAAAAAAGATAATGGTATAATTATTTGATAGTAAGATAAATTGTTTGCAATAGTGACATGAGGCAAATACATAAAATATTTACCATATATATATACTAACCGTATGTATTCTGTACTTGTATTATTTCTCTTAATGCAGGGTCACGATCAGCTTTTTTTCTGCGTAGCTTAGTATCTTATTTTGTAAGACAGGACGATTTTCATATATCAAGGTTTCTTTCCCTGGGTAAAGATGTTTAAAGTCTAAGGCTTAGCGCAAACGGGCCACCGACCACAGCCACCGGTGGCTGTCGCGCGCTACCGCCACATTCCTAACAGTGTCAGAAGCGAGCGACAGCCACATGTGTCTAGAAGCCGCCACATCTTATAACCCGATCGTTGCTGCGTAGTCTAACGATGGACTCTGACACGGAAAGTTTGCTCGCGCTATTGTTAATACGCAGACGACGTAGACGACGCCGTCGCCGCCTGTATTGGGTACATCCAATTTTAACTGGTCCTACAGTGAAACATAACTTGCATTTCGATAATCTACAAATATAACCAAAAAACTTTTTTAAACATTTTCGAATGAGTTTGACCACATTTCAAGAACTGCTGTTGGTGTTACAAGATGGATTAATACGGCAAAATACCAATATGCGGCAAAGCATCACCCCTGCAGAAAGACTCGCAATCACATTCAAGTAAGTAAACACATTTAATACTTTAACATTTATTATGATGGACAGCTTCCACATATTGTAATTCTTAATTAACTGTGACAATTCGCCTTTGTAATCAACTTTTAAATCATCATAAATTTATAGTTTTCTACGATTCGGTACCAAACATATCTTCTATTATAGAACTATCATCCATAGAATTGTTTGAATAATTTGACAATGCCGATGGAGAAGACATCGAATTTGATGGAGGAGCCTGATTTGTTGTATAAGAATTAGTGTCTTGTAAAGAATATCCATAAGAGTGTGATGAGTAAGTCTATCGTCTATCTGTAATTATGAATAGGTTCATACATTTTGTACTTCTTAATCAACTGTAACATTTCACCCTTGAAATAAATTTTAAAATCATTATGAATTTTTCTAATATCCGGCAAGACTGACATCAAGAAATCTTTGTCAGCATCCACATGTTCAGGTCTTTCATATTTATTTTTTATATTGTCTGATAGTTGTTTCAATATTTCGTTTTCTGATTTATCAATATTCCTTTTCGTTGCCCTTCTCCTGGAACTGGTTATAGAACAAGTTTCTTCTTCATTTTTTGGTTCATTCATTCAGGTTTCACGTCTTTTATAACGTTTCAAAAAAGACAACTGTTAAAAATATATATATTCTTTCCTGCCTGATGCTCCAGATCCGCTCTTCTTTTGCTTCCCAATTTCTCTGTTAAAACTATCACGGAGTCTCTTCCTATTTCGTTGTAACATGGCAGCTGTAACAAATCGTTATATTATTCATCAGTACTGTATTTAAGGTGATACGTCTCGCTCTGGCGGGAAATTAATTTTTTTTGTTTTTTTTTTAATTAATTGCGGCTAAACTGTTATATCTTTTACTAGTTTAAGCTATTTTGCGAATAGAAACAATAATTTTCTGTGTAACCCTGTATAAATTTTTGAGATTGGTTCTTTATATTTGCAGGAAAGGTGCAGAAACTGTACAAAACAGTTTCTGCACATTTTCTTCAAAACTAAAACACGAAACATAAAAACTGATAGGTTAGTGGAAGAAAATAAGATAACTATGAGGATTAACTTTGATTTTATTAATACGTGTTACAAAGCACATCTGCACACGAGAACCATTAGATACGGAGAGAGAGCTGTCAGACTCAAGTGACAGCAGCTGTCAAATTGTGTTGCGTTTAAATTCAACACTGGCCCTTAACCAATAAAATTTATAAACTTATACCCTGGGCCTTGAACCAAGAATCATTTATGAGTATTGTTGGATGATTAAAAGATGTGTCATCAGAACAGTAGGCTTAACCAAAGTAACATTTAAAAAACGATAGCGAAGTTCGATAAGAATAAAATGTATGGGATTGACATAAGCCGCGCTAAATCACGTGGTCAATCGTCATCGTTGTCGCAAGTTGGTAGCCAATGTTATAATTCGTAACGAAACCATAGACTATCGAATTGTTATCGATCGTTCTTTCATACAAATGCGTAGACAAGCAGCACTTTTAGTGTACGCATTCGCTACGATAGCGATTGTCAAAAAAGATGACGAAACAAAGGCTAGGATGTTGTAAATATCGAAGTAATATGGCCGATTTCATTCATCAGCTGGGCTGAGCTGTAATTTTGACTGAAGGCAATCTAAGTATTTAAAATGCATTCGTTACGCTTATTGTGGGATGCACATGATGGTATGTGATTATGATTTGAGGATCATAAATGTCAACTCCAAATTTGGTGGAGCAACACATGACTCCCACATATGGTCTGCGAGTCACATGGAGACATATATGCAAGGGCTTTATGAAAATGGTGAACGTGTTTGGTTATTAGGTAAGACATTGATCCTTACATTGTAAATAGTGAGATATCAGAAATAACCCTATAGTAGTCATTGCACTATTTTTAATAGAGTAGGTACTCTATCAACAAAAATATAATTGCTATTTTTCAGGAAATTCTGGTTATCCACAGCGGCCCTGGTTGATGACGCCTATATTAAATGCTGAACCTGGATCCCAGGAAGAAGTGTACACTCAGCGTCATGTCCAAGCCAGGTCTCGCATTGAGCGCTGTTTCGGATTGCTTAAGGCTCGTTGGAGGTGTATGCTTCGACACAGAGTTCTTTATTATCACCCTGAGATGGCAAGCAAAATCACCAATGCATGTGGCGTGCTGCACAACATCGCATTAGATGCTAGAATACCACCTCCTAGTGATATGCAACCCAGGGGTCTTGAAGGTAGTGACAACCATTCTGTACAACATATCACTTCCACCAATGATGACCGAAATGATTTAATACGAGGCAGGGCTATGCGCAATGTCTTAATTTGTAGCCTAAACTGAATAAATAATTTTGAGAAAAGAGCTTGACACTTGCTGAGTTTCTTGCCGGTTTTTCTCAGTACAAGGTCTCCCGCCCAGAGTAAACTTACGAACCGATGGCATAATGACATTCATAAGAGCTATTTGTAGCCTAAACTGAATAAATGATTTTGAATTTGAATTTTGAATTTTGAATTTTGAAACAAAAACATTAAAAGTTCCTTTCATTGTACAAACATTTAATTGTAATTAAAAATCACACAAAATTTACAACACTAGACATCTATAACATATGTTGAGATCTTGGATAACAAAAATAGAAAACATTTATTGTACCAATTGCACATTTATGTGCTTTCTAATAATAATAATATTAGTATTATTAATTTCTATGCCTTCCAAAAATAATGATAATATTGTTAATTGCTTGAAATCACAGTAAGTATACAATTCTAAACATCTTTGATACTTAGTAATTATTGTTAAGAATTAAATCTTGAAATCACAATCATTTAGGAACAATCATCTTAATTAGGTACGTAATAATCAAATCACAGTAAGTATACAATTCTAAACACCTTTGATACTTAGTAATTATTGATAAGAATAAAATCAGTCACAAAAATTTACTTATTAATTACGTAAAAATATCGCAGGTAACAATCTTCTTGACATTCCTATCACCACAATCGCTGAACACTAGGGCTGAGTAACTCATTGTTCAGCGGTTCTGTGTCGTCCCTGCTGCTATAATAGTCAAGCCAAGCTTGAGCGATGTTAACAATTGCTCTGAAGACTTGGTTCCGCTCGTGCTCCACTTCTAATGCTCGCATGTCGCGCTCGTGTTGGAGTCTGTTTCGAGTTACCTCAAACTCTAGTCGTCGCAACTCCCCGAAAATTCGCTCGCAGCCCTATCGAAGGGGGTCGGTGCCTGCCTCCGGCGACCGTCAGTGCGAGCAGATTGCGGTGTCGGCGACCTTTGCCGCTGACGACGCCTGTTAGAGGGAGTAGCAGATGCGCGGGAGGAATGTGGCCGCCGCCGCCTCGGAGTAATGGGCGCTGCTGGGGCTGGCGCTGCTGAGGCCGGTGGGGCTGGCGCTGCCGGGACTGATGGGGATGGTGGGGCCGGCGGGGAGGGCGCAGCTGGCTGCCGTCCCTGAGATGGACGGGGAGCGGGCGTGGTGGCGTTTGTATTTGGGACGTGGTAGGCAAAAGCCATTTATTTGAGGGACGAGGGGAGGTTTCTACAACAACAAAAATGAGTGTTATTTTGGACAATTTGGAGTTCTATGTTTAAAAATGAGATATCTTCTTTTAATTTTTTTTCTTAAATCAAATTAGTAATATAAATAGAAACGACAGGGTTATCTAGGTAACTTTAGAGAATTGGAGGCATTTGAATTAAAATTATAGAATTGAATTTACATAATTACAATATAGTTAATTCACTACAAAAAAGACATACATACCTGCAATTTCCACATACACTGCATCATCTACAGTGAGAGGATCGTCAGGTGCAGGAGATTGAGATCTCTGAAAAATAAATAATATTAATTTGTTATGGTAGGTTTATTAAAAAAACATTACAAATATTTACAAAATATATTATATAATATATTACCAAAAAAATTACTATTACCATTTAAACAAATTTAAAGTAAGTTACTATTTTTAAAGTTAGCATTTTAAATGCTATCTTATCTTTAGCCTGAAGATGTATAATACTTACATTAAATCCAAGCTCTTCTTTTGAGGCTTGTCCTGCCACTGCTAAAGCCTAAAGCGAGCACTCGGTCATCAATTGCCGAAAAGGTTTGCCGGCTCGCTGGCCCACCTCCAGTCCCTCCTATGTGCTGCCTTATGGCCAATCTTTTTTTTTTAGTTTTAGATTTCCAATCCGCCCACACCTTTATTGAATATAGATCAGTTATAAGTATGATTTAAGTATAAATGACATTAGTAGGGATTGCTAACCACTTTTCCATCCAGTCAGTCATTCCAAATATGTACATTATGTACTTACTTTTTTGCATTTGTTTGTGGTCTTGTTGACCCCACCACCAACAGCATTTAAAATATTGGTAAGGTCAGACCATAGTCGCTCTGACCTTACTCGACATTGTGCTCCCGGTTGAGGCATAGCCATGTCACCATGACTGTAACATAAACAAACAAATATTCAATATAAGTGTTCCATTGTGACGATCGCGTCATTGTCTACAATTAGATTACTTATCTTAGTAACATACCCTATACTGGTACCAAACTTTTTGTACAAATTAAATCTTAATTAATTAATGTTACTTGGATTTACATACGCTTCCATGTACTCAAGTAGCGTTAGCAATTGTTGAGTACTAACCCGCACTCTTGAATCCATGTTAACACCGCGCGATTTAGCACCGATCCATCAACCAACACTTGTGCCACGCGCGGAGTCTTGTCCGCGCCCCAGATTAACTTTAAAATGCGACCTCGCCGCCAAAATAACGATGGCAAATTAGCCTCTTTTAACAAAACCAGATCCCCCTCCGAAGGGGGCGACGTCCGGTCTGTCCACTTTACACGCTGCTGCAATGAATGCAGATACTCCAGTGACCAGCGACGCCACAAGTCCTGACTCATTTGTTGTATCATTTGAAAACGAGACATCCGGTGTCTGCGTTCATCCTTCCAGGGATACTCAGGCAGGGCAGTGAGTGGCTGACCGACCAAAAAATGACCAGGGGTCAGGACTTCCATGTCATTTGCGTCAGGAGAGTGGACAAAGCGGACGCGAGTTTAGAACCGCCTCAACCTTACAAAAGACAGTTGTAAGTTCCTCATAAGTGAGGGTAGTTTCCCCGACTACCCGGCGCAAGTGGGTTTTAGCCGATTTTACCGCGGCTTCAAATATCCCGCCCCAGTGGGGACAGGCTGGCACACTAAATCGCCATGTGATTCCCCGCTATGCGAGAGCTTGACTTATGCTATTACAATTTTTATCCAGAAAATCGTTCACATCTTTTAAGTAGTTGGCAGTGCCCCTGTAGTTGGTACCGTTGTCGGACCGAATGAGAGAAGGTAAACCCCGTCGCGAAACAAAACGATCCAGCGTGGCGACAAAGGCTTCCGTAGAGAGAGCCGAAACCACTTCCAGGTGGACGGCTTCAGTAGCCAGACAGACAAAAACACACAAGTACGCTTTCGTGACCCTAGTGTTACGATAAGCTGTGGTTTTAACCAGAAAAGGTCCAGCAAAATCCGTACCGACCCCGTCGAACGGCCTAGTAGTCTGACAAACCCGGTCAGAAGGGAGATCCCCCATCTGTGGCTGCATAGTAGAGGCCTTCACCCGATAACAAGCCACACACTTAAAGAGAACACTGCGAACCACTCTCCGGGAGGACAAATTCCAAAACTCCCTTTGCAATATCGCCAGTAACGCATTACAATCCGCGTGAGCGTTTTTCAGGTGTCTATCCGAGACCACCAGCTCTACCAAAGGTCCTCCTTTGGGTAGTAACAGAGGATGACGGCTACCGAAGGGCAGGTCGGCATTTTTGAGGCGACCTCCAACCCGTAACAGTCCATCCGTATCCAGAAATGGGTTGAGCCGGGAGACCGCTCCCTTGAGCTGTGCGCGACCGACGCGCAGAATCTTCAGTTCGTCCTCGAACCGGTCAGCTTGAACCAGCCGTATCAGGGCCAACAGTGAACTCCTGCGTTCCTCAGCACCCGCCACGGGTGATAACTGCTTCTTGTCTGGATGGCGGCAGTTATGTAGAAATCTCCGGATCCAGCAAGTTACACCTAGCAATTTGTCCAGTATGCTGTATCGAGCCGTCAACCAATTCGGATCTGGCCTTGATTCGTTTGTTGTCACCAAAACTTTTATTCCCGGGAGCATTCCGAGAGAGCCATCGATCATGGTAACCGGCCATGATGCCTCACACTCCATTAACCACTCTGGACCCCACCAGAGGGTATGCTGCACCAATTCCGGCGCGGTGCAGCCCCGAGAGGCACAATCGGCAGGATTCCAGGTGCCGGGAACGTGCCTCCAACAAATTTCGATACCCGAGTTCTGTACCTGAGATACCCGATTGGCCACAAATGTTTCCAGTACATGAGGTGCGCCGCGTAGCCATGCCAGAGCTATCTGACTGTCGGACCAGGCGTAGACATTCCGGATGTCCACCGTGAACGACAGTTCCTTGTGTACGTGGCACAACAGTTTGGCCAGTAGATGAGCCCCACAAAGTTCCAGCTTCGGGACTGTCAGCCGAGTTTTGAGGGGTGCCACCTTGCTTTTAGCCAGAAGCAAGGAGACGGCGATTCGACCCTTCGAATCCACCGTTCGCAGATACACTACTGCGGCATACCCTCGTTCTGACGCATCACAAAAGCCATGTAAGCTTGCCCTGTATTTGCCCCGCGGCAAGATCCGCCGCGGTAATGTAACCTGATTGATCGCCTCGATCGTAGATATCAAAGCGAGCCAAGTGTCGAGTGGGAGCCCTACCAGTGGCTCATCCCACGAGACCCCGAGTGTCCACAGCATCTGCAATAAACACTTAGCCAAAAAAATGCACGGGCTGATCCATCCACTTGGATCAAACATTCGAGCGATGGTGGAAAGGACCGTCCTTTTCGACCAAACTCTTGAAGTTTCCAGGCCCACTTGGAATGTGAAAATATCTTGAACCGGCTGATATTTAATTCCCAAGATTCCTGATGATGAGCGCCTCCTCCAGAGAGGCTGCTCCTGTGCAGATATCATCTACGAACACGTCACGTGTCAGTACAGCGGCTGCCCGGGGAAAGCGAGCCCGTTCCTGCTCCGCCAGTTCCAGCAGTGAACGGATGGCAATGAAGGGACTCGACTTCAGGCCGTACGTGTTTGTGTTGAGCTCGTAGACGGTGATGGGATCCTCCGAATGTTCCCTCCAGAGTATTAATTGAAACCTCCTGTCCGCAGGATGTATTACTGTTTGGCGGAACATCATCCGGATGTCCGCACCGATCACCACCTGGTGTCTTCGGAAATTTAAAATGATGTCGACAATATCCCGATGTAACTTCGGACCAGAATGGAGACATTGGTTCAATGAAACTCCAGTCGACGACGGTGCCGATCCGTCAAAAACTGTCCGCAGTTTTCCAGATGAGGCCTTCAACACCGCGTGGTGAGGCAAAAAGAAGTGATCTGTCGTTGTCCAGTCGACAGTCGCCCGCGACATATGTCCCAAGGACTCGTATTCTCGCATGAACTCGATATACTTTTCCCGAAGTACCGGATCGCGAGACATACGACGCTCCATGGACAAGAGTCGTTTCTCTGCCAACGCCCTCGATTTTCCCAAGAGAGGGGGACAGTCGATAAAGGGCAGTCGAGTTTCGATCCTACCCGACGCCATCCGGCGTGTGTGATCCTTATAAAAGGTTTCGCACTCCACATGCTCCGGATCCAGACGGGAGACCATGGGAGGCTCTTCCAGTTCCCAGAATTTTTGCATCGTCCTAGCGATGGAGGTAGTAGCAATGACAGGCGAGACATCCCGAGTCTCCTGGTCAAAAACCGGTCCCAATAAAACGTGTCCAAAGATGGTAGGTATAGCTACCAACGAAGAGCGGCCCAGAATCCGCTGAGGCCCTAAAAGGATCCAGCCCAGTACATCCGCTCCCAATATGAGGTCCACCGGAGCCGGCTCCTCGAAATGAGGGTCTGCCAGCATGAGACCTGATGTGTCAGGCATTGCGTCCCGCGGAATGCCTGTCGGTGGATGCCAACCCAGCAGATTGTCGAGTACGGTCGCGGCCGCCGCAATCCGTATCGAAGCGGAATGTACAGGAGAGAAGACAAGGTGGGTCTAACCGGACAGACCCCCCACTTCCGTATCTCCGACTCCCCGAATCGGAGCTGAGGGAGGCGCGCACTCCAGACGTAGGCGCCTCGCTACCCTCGTAGTGATTAAGCAGCCCTGTGCTCCAGTGTCTAGGACGGCTCGTATCCGGACGAAGTTCCCCCCTAGGTCCCCATACGCGTACCTGCGAGATGGGCAAAAGAACCGTCCTCGGTTCCGATGTAGCCTGACCACAGGCTAGTCACGCGTCAGATCCAGCAGCCGACCCTGTCGAACCGTGATGACTCGGCCAGTAAGTCGGACGCGTGCAGGCCACCATCCGGGGTGGTGCATATCCAGCTGCCCTACCAAGCCGGTGATAGGGGGGGTGGTATTCTAACCTCGGGTACTCGTGCAGTACCGGCGAGAATCGCTGATGGGTCTCATGTCGTCGTTGTTCCGGTAACGGCGGCGGAGGATACGCATACGAGTATCCGGGTGTTGAGTCCGGAGGTGGGGCTCCCTGTGCCCAGTTGCCCCTAGTGGCACCAACTCCTTGTGCAGGTCGCGCCAAGTGGCCAGTTGTAGCCAGAACCTGACTCCGTTCCGGCGGTCCTCAACTTACCTGAGCCGGGGTGTAGGAGGTGGTATGTTGTGGCGGCCGTGGCGGACTCCGTCTTTCCAGAGGCGGAGTTCCCCCAGGACCTAAGCCGCCACCCGTGGGAGATCTCCTCTCCCGAACCGGTGCTGACCCCTCACCATAACGGGTGCACAGTAATTGATGGTGCGGGCCTCCGCACGCATCGCATGGCCTCGCTTGGGAACACTCGTTGTACCGATGTCCTCCAAGGCAGGCGTAGCACAGCCCTCGTGTCCGAACGAGGTTTCGGCGGTCCTTTATTGGCATGCCAATAAGCCCTGGACATTGCTGCTCCAGGTGCTGCTGTCCGCAAACCCGGCATCCAGAACCGGGGTTGGTGGCGGCTGCAGCCACCAGCCGGCCGCGACCCTTCCCCGGGGTGCGTGGTGGCTGGCCGCCGTAGACTCCGGAAGTGCGGGCCGGCGTACTTCTCGGAACCTCCTGGGTGGCTTGCTGATTTTCCAGCAGGCTAGCCTCCTCTTCCAGGAACTCCAGAAGTTCCTCTATAGAAGGCAAGACGCTGCTGAGATCCTTGTTGGCCAGTCGCTGCCGCTCGAACTTGTCCCTCATCTCCTGCGACAACTTTGCCAGAACGATGTGCAGGAGGAGGAACGACCACTGGTCAACGGGCAGTCCGAGCGTCCTTAACCCGTTTAAGGACACTGCGAGGGGGGTGATCAGCTGCGTCCTCAGATGAGCCCTGTGGTGGACCTTCGGCAGGCCCAGCAGGTGCGTCACGTGCGCGTCCGCCTGTAGACGCGGTTTTTCATACCGCTTCCCCAGCAGCTGCATTGTGGTATCATAGCTCGCATCCTGCAGCTCCAGATGCTGTACGAGCTGTCTTGGTTCTCCGTCTAAGAAGGAACGGAGATATGCCAGTTTTTCGGCCTTGGTGAAGTCCCTCCGAGTATCTACCAAGGCCACAAACATGTTCCGGAATCCAGCCCAGTCCCGCATACATCCGGTGAAATGCGGGACCTCCAGGGCGCCTAATCTTCCCATGGCTTGCCCAGGGGTGTGGAGCGAAGCGGGGCGCGCGACAGGCTTACCCTCCCGCAATCGCTCGATGTCCTTAACCCGCTGAAGGACCTCGTCATATATGTCCTGGATGTGCTCCAGGTCCTTGACGTATTGGGTATGGAGGTCTACCTCCTTCTCCCCGACCGGGTCCGTTGACAACAAAGCGGTTACCGACCGCTCGGCCATCAAAAAACGAGCCTGCATTTCCTTAGACCGCGCCTCCAAGGCGTCCTCCCGGTTAGGCCGATCGATTAGTCCAAGCAACCCGGTAAACCACCGGAGCTGCTGAGCCAACTCCTGTCGTGACGATGTCATGTTAAAGAAATTAAACTAAATAAAATTTAAACACCAAAATAAAAGCGAATAAATAAAAACCCGAAATCGATTATTCAATCGATACTTAAATTAAATAAAATAAAATTAACCTCCGATGTACCGAGAAATGTCCCAGCCCTAATACAACGGTACTACCAACCTTACAATGGCCTTAAAACGGCACCTGTACCGGAAGTGCGATTCTACACGGAATGACCTTAACCTAATTAACAAATATACAAAATTACAACAATTAACCTAGAGGTCCGGTAAAAACTACGCTCTGCTACCAAATGTTCGTTAAAACTCTGCTACCAACAAAATGTTTGATCAAACTATGCTATTAAATTGCTATTAAAACTAAAACTAGGCACTTACATAGATTCCAAGTGGCCGGCTATGGCCTGAAGCCTTTGCCGGGTCTTCTAGGTTTCCCTAAACACACCCTGACTACCCCAGTGCACTTTCCCCAGAACAAATACCTTGCTTGGTGTCCCGTTCACCAAATCCAAGCGCCGGCATGCGTTATCCAGCTACGCGATGGCGACGTTGCTTTCCCGAGCAAATTACACACAAAACACTCCAGTTCACACCACACTTAAATAACACAAAACTTGAATACGACTGCTCCAAACGCACTTATTTATAATTAAATCCAGTTAATTTATCCGAACAACAACGAAATTCCTCCAGACAGTTTTTTCCAAACCAAAAAAAAA
>CAUJAO010000207.1:0-37866 GCA_963082485.1 Eudonia mercurella
CCACTGACAAGAGGAGAAACCCCAAGTCAGCTGCCAGGAAGAAATCCCAGCTGGGAGGGCGAGACGGAGGGGGATACCCACTAAACCCCTGGGGGACCACAATCCGATCGACAGAAGGCTAGGTGGCGGTCACGGGACCTGATCCACAAGGGAATTGACCGCGCGAGGGCCACCCTATCACCCATGTTCCAACCTGCAGCCATTGAAGTGCACCCATTCGAATAGTGTATCGAATGTGTGCACGACAGCACCACGCGCCAGAACATGGACGAGAACGCGCACGCACAGAGACATCGCACCTTTAAATAGGTGCGAGAAACCAACACAATACCTAACACAACACAAAATTTAAACTATCCTATCTAATTTGCAGTATATACAAAAATATACATCTATTTCTGGAGATCAGATGGTGTACAGAAACACCATCCAGATCTTCCTCCATCCTTTATCCTTCCTTCATCCCTCCTCCTTACGCTCATATGAGGTAGCGAGTAGGGACGCATCATAATTTATTATACACATATTTATATATTTACAATATTTCATATATTTACACTAACAAATTTTCCTTTCTTTTCAGAATCGCCGGAGGAGCCAACAGACAGTATCAAACTACGGCGGATTGAGGTCCGCGTACCGTCGTCTACGCCTTCCGACTCTTCTTCTCCTCGCCAGGGGGGCGTTGGTGGCCTCTTCGCGGACGCGTTCAGCCTCCTCCTTGAGGCTCATGCAGTCTGCAGCGAATTGGACCACCGCGTCCCACGTTTCCTCATCCTCCAACATCGTCTTTACGAGTTTGGGGAGAGAGAGGTCGTCACCTCTCATGGCAACCTGTAGCGTGCGTCGCTGAGTGGAAAAGGCGCAGCACACTTGCAGTGTGTGCTGCGCAGTGTCCTCCTCCGCGCCGCACTGGTGGCAGATCGGGCTTTCTTCTCGCCCAATCCTGAACAGATACTCACCGAAACAACCGTGTCCGGTGAGTATCTGCGTCAGGTGGAACGAGATGCCTCCAAAGGGCCTATTAGTCCAGTCCGATATTATAGGGCGGATGGCTTCGACGGTGCGGACACCAAATGCGGGGGACTCCAAGAGTTCTTGCCACTTCCACATTGCCATGTCGTACGCTTCCCGTCTTACCGCCTCCAGCTCAGCAGGAGCCGGGCGTTCGCCATTCGCCCTCCTCTCCGCCCTATACTCATGCACCTCGGTTAAGACCTTAGCTTCAAGGTCCCAGGGCACCATTCCCGCAATCGCTGTCGCGGCCTCAAAGGAGACGGTACGGTATGCCCTGATAGCCCGGACTGCGACCACTTTCTGTGGTCGCCGCAGTAGCGCGACGTTCCTGGGCGTCAGGGCGTCCGACCATACCGGAGCTCCGTAGAGTGCCATGCTCCGGAGGACTCCAGCGTACAGCCTGCGGCAGCTATCCCCGGGGCCGCCAACATTGGGAAGCAGGCGGGACAGAGCCATCCCTGCTTTTACCACTCTTGGTGCCATCTCCTCGAGGTGTGGTCTGAAAGACCAGCGACTATCCAATATGAGACCCAGGTATTTGAGCCGAGATCCGACCCTTACCTGGACTCCGTCAACGTCAATATGGGCATCTCTGGGGGGGCCGCCCCGAGGACCATGAAACAGAATGGCCTCGGTTTTCGGCAGCGCCACCTCCAGTCCCAGTAACCTGATCCGCGATATGGTCAGTGTGGCAGCAATGGACGCTAGCCGCGCCGCCTCCTGGTAGTCACCGCCCCTTGCGGTGACTAGGGTGTCATCTGCATAACAGATGACACCCGACCTGGGAAGGGAAACCCCTCTCAGGACCCAGTTGTATCCAAGGTTCCACAGGAGTGGCCCAAGAACCGACCCCTGTGGAACCCCGCACACCATTCTATGCGAGCGAATACGCGCCCCACCAGGCTCCAGGAAAAGGACGGACCTATCACTGAAATAGTCCATTAGGACCCTGCGTAGGTACCAGGGCACGCGGTGGTACTGCAGCGCCTGTGCAATAACACTGAAGGGAAGGGTGTTGAACGCATTGGCTATGTCCAATGAAACCGCCAACACCCTCTCCCCTCTTTCTGCCGCATCGTCAATGACTCTGCGCAGGGTCAGGATCGCATCGATGGTCGATCTTTCCCTCCTGAACCCGAATTGGGTATCCTCAAGATTGGGCCCTTCATTGTCTAGATGGTTTATGATGCGGGCGGCAAGCAAACGCTCGAAGAGTTTGCCCGCTTCATCCAAAAGGACAATTGGGCGATAGGCGGAGGGGGAGTCAAGTGGACGGCCCTCCTTTTTCAATAGGACTAGTCGGCCCTGTTTCCAGATTTTCGGGAATCTCCCATCCCGAAGGCAGGAATCCAGAAGCTCGACTAGTCTTACTCCCATATGGTCAAGGGCTATGGATAGTACCCTACCCGGCACACCATCAGGTCCTGGGGCCTTTTTCTTCAGGCGGAGGCGGTCAATCACCATCTCCATTTCTTCATCCGTCACATGAGGGATGGTCAGGGGATTCACCTCTCCGTCATGTTCCGGGGCATTGAAGGGGACCGCCTCAAACACCCGGTCCGGGAACAAGCCATCGACTATCCGGGTCAGGAGTTCCGGCTGGAACGATTCCGTGGGGGGCGCCGAGCTACGGAGCCGATTCCTTACGGAACGGTACGGTCTTCCCCACGGATCGCGGTCCAGGTCGGCCAGAAACTCTTCCCATGCCGCCGTTTTGGCCTGCATTACCCCAATTTGTAGGGCCTTCCTTGCCTCGTTTAGCCGGGCGAGGAGAGCTTCCTCCTCTTCGGGAAGGTGTCGTCTCCGGCGGCACCTTTGGTAAAGTCTGCGTGCGTGTATGGTGTTTTCTCGGAGGGACGCAATTTCCACCGACCACCAATACACCGCACGCTGCTGAGGGCGATCACCCACCCTGGGCATGGAGGCGTCACACACCCTGGTAAGGGATCTGCGGAACCTTTCAGCCTTCTCATCGACATTGAGATCCGCCGGAGGAGCTGGGAGCCAACCTTCTACCATAGCCGTTTCTATGGCAGCTTCCTTGTCAAGACGAGTTAGAGCCCAGCGCTTGAACCTCTCGGATCGAACTCCTTGCGAGGCGGAGGGGTTCGCTCGGGGAGAACCTGACACCCTGATCCAAATGTAACGATGGTCACTCATGGTTTCCGCGTCTTCCATGACCCTCCATTCGGACACACGTGAGGCAATGACGGGGGTCGCAAACGTTATGTCCACGATGGACTCCCCCTGCCACCTCACGCATGTGCTTACATTGCCTCTATTTAGGAGCACTAGCCCCGCCTCAATGCTAAATTCGTCGACTGTTTCACCCCTTTGGGTGGTGACGGGAGATCCCCATGACGTCGACTTCGCATTGAGGTCGCCTGCTACAATTATTTGTAGGGGGGCTAAGCGGCGCACGACTCCTTGGAGTCCGGCAATGTAAGCCTCAAAGTCGGAGAAGATCCGGTTGGGCGAAAAATACACACCAATGAGGGCAATGTCCCCCATTGTGACGGCCACAAATCCCGGCCCTCTTTCTCTAAGTGAGATGGGGGTTGCTCGGGGATCTGTCGGGATGGTAATTGCCACGCTTGCCGCACTTCCGCCAATATCACCGATCCAATTGGCTCTAGCGGGGACCATATATGGTTCCGCCAGGATCGCCACGCTTACCTTCCACTCCGCCATATGCTGCACAAGTAGATCTTGTGCAGTGGCGCAGTGGTTGAGGTTCGCCTGGATGATTTGGAGGTTATGGCGTACCGACATTTATGGCCTGTTCCGTGACCTCCATGAGCGCGCTGGTAGGCGCCACAGCTTTGGGGGGGGCCCTTGTCCAAGGGGCCTTGGCCTTCATTTTGATGGGGGGGGGATTACATTTCCTCCCGCCCATATAGTGGTCCGCACGGATTTTAGCCGCTGCGCATACGCTGCAGAACGGCTCCTCAGCCACGCATTCGTTCGCACGATGCCCTGGGCGACTACATCGGAAGCACATATCGCTTCTGTTTATCTCAGCAGTACAGGTGTATCTCGTGTGACCCGTACCCATGCATTGGAAGCATCTTAATGGAAGCGGGTCCATCACCACCACCTGTACTGTCGACCACCCAACAGGGATGCGCCCATGTAGAGCCAATGCTTTCGCTGCCGCCACAGGGCACTTGATTAGCATGAAGTTTGACCCCCACGGACCTGGCCGAATTTCGCTGAACGTCAGCATATGCTCCGGGCAACCAGCCGATTGTACCACTGCCTCCTTGACCCATTCCTCCTGGATGGTGTCATCGATCCCCGCGATGCGTATGTGCGCCTTCCTGAAGGGCCTAAGTACCTCCGCATCGTCTCCGATGACTTCCTTTATTCGCGCTGCAAGCGCATCCGCTTTTGCCCCACTGGTGGACCCTGGAATTTCCAGTTTTCGACCTCCAGCAGCTGTAACCCTTACGCGGAGCGATACTAACCCAAGATCCTCAAGTTTTATGGCTTTAATTGCCTTACCCAGGACAGAGGCGTAACTCTCCCCCCTTTCTTGGGCCTCCTTCTTGAGCATTACCACAATAACCGACGACCTAGGGGTTGTCAGTTTTGCAGCTTGCTGCCTTTGGTGCGACTGTGGAGCCGCAGTTTTGGCATTCTTCGACCCATCAACCTGGGGGTTGGAAGCTTGCTGCTGCTTCTTCTTCTTTCCCTTTTTTCCATTTCTCCCCTTCTTCACAACATCCACCCACTTGTTGGCTGAGGTGCTGGAAGCAGCAGCCAGTCCAGGGGATGGGGAGCGTTCACGAACGAGCGGCCTTGCCTGGGGGGGCACATAAGGGGCACTGGACGGGCCAGCTTGCGCCTCTAGGGCAGCAGCATGTGCCGCAAGGGCTCTGCTCCTATCGCTGGCCAACGGAGGTCTCAAAATGGGTTTAGGGGGAAGTCTGTCTTCGATCCCGTCTATTCGATCGTTGAGCATTCTGCCCAACGACGTAAACATCTCCCCCTTAAGGTCTTCCAGCATTGACGCAAACATAGGCATCAGCTCCTGCTGCAACGGGGTTGCTTTTGCCACTGCTGCTGGGGCTTTTGCCACTGCTGCTGAGGCTTTTGCCACTGCTGCTGGGGCTTTTGCCACTGCTGCTGGGGCTTTCGCCGGAACCTTTAAGAGGGGAGAGGGAGCTCTCACACCGGAGGTCTTCTCACGGTCCGAGAAGGACGTGCGTATAGCTTTGAGCTCTTCCTTGATGTAGCGTAGCTCAATCTTCATACGCTCGTTGTCCGCACGAAGACGTCTGGCCTCCTCGGAAGGCGTAAGCTCTTGGAGAGCATTCATAGTTCTTTGGAGGGCCTGCGTTGCCTGGTTGAGGTCTCCTCGGATGGTCCCTTTTAACTGGGAGGACTTCTGCACTGACTCGACAATAGCCGCCACGCTATTTCGAGCCTTTTCCAGCAGCACATCTTTGCTGGCCAGTGCCTCCTCATGTTGGGCTTTGGCCCTTTCCTCTTGTTCTTCCATTCTATTGAGGGATGCAGATCGACTGCGAGATCCACGGCTGGGTTTCCGGAGGTATGCGTCCCGCTCCCTTTCCCGTTCCCTCCTCACCATGTCCTCCTCAGTTCTGATCCTCAACTTCTCCTTGGCATCTGTCACTCCCGTGTAAATGCCAGACCTTGCCCTAGTCCCATCCATCTTGCCCCTACGGGCCACAGACATCTTGGAAGGCGGCGGCATGCGTTCGGCGTCATCCTCGCTGTTCTCATTAGAGGCAAAGATTTTTGTTGACTCTATTTCGGCCCTTTTTCGCTTTTCGGCTTTTTCAGCCAGACTACTATTTACAGCGCGGGTCGAAATTTCGTCCACCGGTTCTTCCACGGAACAAAACTCATCGTCCGAGAGGGACACCACACTTTGAGGGCGAGATCTGTCGCACTCCGACATCAACCGCTCCTCTACAGTCGGCTCCTCTTCTTTCTCCTTCCTCCTCCTCGAACCATCAAACGTTTTCTTGCCCCCCCCAGAAACGGTGGGGCGGCCTGGAACCAGATCCCCGACGTTGGCCGGTGAACTGGTCCCAGAGAGGGATTCTCCCGTCTCACGACGGGTACCCTCCTGGGGTAGTATATTTTGAGAAGACGCGTACATGATTTTGTGACAACTAGTGGAGTGTCTCCCAGACAATTTAGGGGTTGTCATCCCCCTGGCAATTCAAGGGCTGCCGCTCCCTAAGTAGGCCAACGTGATTACCCATGCGACGCCCACTCGCCAAGGGCACCCTACATACTGCCGGGGTCGGGCGGTGCCGGCAGGTTTTTACTGGTGCTCTCCAGGGTTTGATAGGTTTTCCTTCCCGCAGCCTGAATAGGCTTCCCCGGTCCCCAAGACCACCGCGTACCCACAACGCCAAAAGTGGGGTCGTTGCAGCAGTCAAAGGGATAACGGCTTGGGAGCCGGCGTTAGCTCCCGTTACACCTCTCTCACAGGTGTCCCCATTTCCCCCCCGTTGCGACCTAAGAACCCTTAAGGGGCGGCCGTCTTTGTGGTACTCCCCTCAAAGCTGCTCAGAAGGAGCAGCGAGTAGTGCGACCCAAAGTAGGCACGCACACAGGAGTTGCAGGGCCCAGAAGGGGCTCCCGCCTTGCCAGATGTTAGCCGATTGGGCCCAACTTTCTCCGAACGGAGAATGTTGGAACCACTCGTTGCCCAGGATGCACCACGTGGAGGTCGTCTGACTCGCACCCCAACCTAACCTAACCTAACCTAACCTAACCTTTTTTTTTTTTTTTTTTTTTTTTTTTTTGTTATCCCGGGGGAAAACTTGCATCCAAGTCATCCCGCGGGGAGCTAAGAAGCTACAACCCGCGGGGTATGTGGGGTTGGCACAGATGTTGGCCGACCCACTAAAAACCCCCGGGGACCTGACGTCACATACGACGCTTCGAGGGCAACGCGGTGCCTGTGGAAATAGTTAACCACGCAACCCCCATGGCCGGTGGTTGTTACACCCCCAATCTCAACGCTTTGCACGTTGCAAGGCCCTATCTGGCCATCCTCTCCGAAAGCGGGACATCCAGGATGTCCGGGCTGTCCTCCCTCACCTGCCCTCGCCGGACTGGGACCGCGGACGACGTCGACGCGGTAACATCAAACACCACACTGTGGTGAGAGGTCAGGGTTCCAGCCTCTGACAGTGCCTCCTCAAATGCCTCTGACTCTTCCATCGCCTCGTCAGGCTCCGGAACTGCAGGCTTCCTCTGCGCAGTACTCCGCGCTCTGGGTATGGCTACCCGCGCCCTTTTCACCGGGGGGTTGCATACCCGGCTCCCCATGACATGGCTGTGCGGCCGCCCCCTCTCAATGCATACGGCGCAACGCGGCTCTCTGGCGGTGCACGTCGACACTTTGTGTCCCGGTTGCCCACAGCGAAAGCAGGTTTCGCTGTAATCGGCTTCCGAGGGACACCTCAGCCTAGCATGGCCCAAGCCCATGCACTTAAAGCAGCGCATGGGGCGTGGGTCGAGCACCGACACCCGTACTGACGACCAGCGCAGGAGCAGTCTTCCAGCAGAGCTCAACGTCTTTGCTGCCCCGACCGGGCAGCGAACAAGGACGGAGCAGGAGCCATTAGGGCCGTCTCGGATGGTCCCCACCTTCACGCGCTCGCGCGCACAACCACCTTTGCTGGACACTGCCGAGGCTATGTCTTCAGCCGTGATGTAGTCGTCCATGTCCGAGATGCGCAAGTCCACGCATTTCTCGGGCCGGACGACTGTTGCCGCGTCGTCAATTACCTCACGGAGCCGCTCAGCCAGTCGGTCTGCCAGATTGGCGCTATCGACCCCTGGGATCTCTAGCAGTCTGGCACCGTTCTGTGCTGTGCGGGTACGGAGCCCCTCCGTGATGCCGAGGCTCTCCAGCGAGAAGGCCTCTGCAGCCCGAACCATCACCTGGGCATAGGTAACGCCATTGGCGACAGCTTCGGGCCTAAGCTGGATAGCCACAGCTGTGGACTTTGGCCTTTTTAGGGTCGTCTTCCCTCTCTTAGCCCTTTTTGGGGCTGCAGCAGGCGCAGGGGGCGCTCCTCGACTGGCCACAGGTGCGCGGCCTGATGTGGCCGGAATAGTCGTGGCCGTAGCCGTCTCTGTACGACGGTTTCTCCTCCTTCTCCGTTTACGGCCAGTGGCCGTCTCCCACATCTCGACATCCACAAGGGGAGCCGAGGCGGAGCTGGTGGTCTGCTGCGGTGGGTCGGAGGGACCTGCAACGGGGCCCGCGTTTGCACGGGCTGCCCTCATAGCCGATGCGCGCGTGATCGGCGGTGCCTGTCTTGGCGCAGGGAGAGCGGGGAACTCCTCCCGTCTCCTAGGCGCTGGGGGACGTCCTCCCTCTGAGGGCCGAGCCGGCTCAGAGAGCCTAACCTCGAGCCCGTCTAGACGGGAGCTCAGTGCCCCGATCGAGCTGCTGAAGGAGCGTTGCAGCTCCTGAATAGCCGTCATCACTGATAGATCAGGAGGGGGAAGGGGGTGAGCGACCTCTGCACAAGGAGAGGAACGCCTCACTCTCGCGACTTCCCTACGCAGAGCCTCTACTTCAGACTTGAGGTCCTGCACCTCCTTGACGAGCTTGGAGTTTTGATACTCCAAGCGCTCCGTCTCGTCCGACATACACCGCGAGGTGAGGTTGGACAAAGCCCGCTGCAGGTTGTTGGCAGCGTTATTGAGCTCCCCCTGGCATGTGCCCTTTAGGTTACCAGACTTTCTGGAAACCTCGGTAATAGCCCGCGCACATAGGATGCCCTGCTCGTGCACCTGGCCAGCGGTCATACCGTCCCGCTCTGCCGTCCACGGGATGACCTTCCGCACGGCATTGGCAATCTTTGCCTCATCCTCCTTCGCAATCCGAGCGATCTCCTCAAGGTCACGGGCCTTGCGCTCTCTAGCCTGCCTGGCCGTTGGCTTGACCGTCTTTTCAGGAGCTCGAGCTTGGCGATTCTGTGCCAGCTGCTCCTTCGTCTGCTTGCGGAGGCCTTGCAAGTCCGTGCCGAGAGCGGCAGCGGATTCCTCGTCCCGAGTGCGGATGCCCTTACGGATCTCCGCAGTGCTCCTCTCTTCGGCTTCAAGCTCGGCAGCGAGATCAGCATCCATCTGCTCAAGCTCCTGCCTACGCAGTTCCGCATACGCCTCTTTGAGGCCGATACGCGTGCCGTCTCCGTTATCCTCCAGATCTTCTGGAGGTGGATAAGGTGTGAGCGAAAACGCCGGCTTCGCTCTCCCTCCTCGACCACGGCGAGAAGTACCTCGTTTGGAGGCACTCGACCTCACCGACTCCGCGCCAGAGAAGTCATCAGTGTCGATGTCTTCGTCTTGCGCACGCGACCTCTTACGGCTCTCGCCAGCCACCTCTCTATCGTCCGAAACGGCGGATCTGGAGTCAGACTCCGCCATCTCCTCCCAAACGTCTGAAAAAATTAAGGACATAGTTGTTCCCACGAGTATGAGAGCAACTAAACGTCACCCTGCGCAGTGGCCTCGTACGCAGGGAACCCTAACGACTGCCAAGGTCGGGAAGTATTGGCAGGTTTTTACGAGTTTTCTCTCGGGTTTTATAGTGTATCCTTCACGCGGCCGGCCGGTTAAGGCAAGCCCTCGCTCCACCACGGAACCCGCGTACCCCACAACGCCACGAGTGGGGGTCGTTGCGGAGACCGCAGTGGTTTACGACGATCGGGGGCTGGCGTAGACCCCCGTTACACTGCTTTCGCAGTGTTCCCCTTCCCCCCGTTGCGACCTAAGAACCCTTAAGGGGCGGCCGTCTTTTGAAGCGACGCCCAGAAGGGGCGCCGACCTACCCTTTTCCCCCCCGTGTAACGACGTCCAGAAGGGACGCCGTCAAAACTCCTCTCAAAGCCGCTCAGAAGGAGCGGCGAGTGTGCGACCCAGAGTGAGTACGCACGTTGGAGGTGCAGGGCCCAGAAGGGGCTCCCGCCTGTGTCGGGTTGTTAGCCGGTCAGTCTCACAGCAAACTCCTCTCGAGGAGGAGGATGTTGAGGCTGCCCGTTGCCCAGGGTGTACCACGAGGAGGTCACCCAACACACACCCCAACCTAACCTAACCTAACCTAACCTAACCTAACCTAACCTAACCTAACCTAACCTAACCTAACATGACCCACAGCTGGTGACGGAAAACGTGGCGGCAGTACTGGTCAGAGTGGGGACCCTGAAACTAGGGCTACTATCGATCTACTATGAGGGAGACGCTGACATAGACCAGAGCATACACACCACAAGACGCACACTGCACAAACTTAACACTCACAACACAGTCGTGGCGGGAGACGTCAATGCATGGAGTCAGTGGTGGGGTAGCGGTATGGATGACGAGCGAGGCGCCGCGTACAGCACGTTCCTGAATGAAGAAAATATGTGCATCTTAAACTCCGGCACAGTGCCAACATTCGAAGTGTATAGGAGGGGCAGACTCTGTTCCAGCATCGTGGACGTCACCGCCTGTAGCGAGTCGCTGCTGACCAAAATGCAGGAGTGGAGAGTGGACAGGAACCTGATCACTTCGGACCACAACGCCCTACTATTCAACCTGCAGACAGGGCAGGAACTCACATCCCTTGAGATGCCAACCACAAGAAGATATAACACGAGGAAGGCAAAGTGGTCCGAATTCAGGTCTGCCTTGGACTCTGCCCTGGACAATAGAGGCCTGACGATGAGCGCGATAAAGGAGGTGACAGTTCCGGAACACCTTGACGACGTGGTGGACAAATATGTTGCGTCAATCCATGAAGCATGCGAGGGAACTGTCCCTAAAATAGGAAAGTGGAAGGGAAACATCAAGCCGCCCTGGTGGTCGGACCTCCTCGACGATCTCAAACGGGAAACCGTAAGAAAGAAGAGGAGGATCCGAAACGCGGCCCCACATCGCAGGCGGGCAGTGATAGATGAATACCTGGAAGCCAGACAGAGATATGCGGAGACTGCAAAATCATCCCAGACCGAGAGTTGGAGGCAATACTGCACAAAACAGGACAAAGAAAGCATGTGGGACGGTATCTACAGAGTCGTGCGGAGAGCGGAGGGCAGGCGAGAGGATTTGCTGCTGAGGGGAGCGAACGGAGAGACGTTGGGCCCTGAGGATTCAGCTGACCTTCTCGCAAGCACCTTCTACCCTGACGACTCTGTAGAGACCGACCAACAATACCATTCCGAAGTCCGCAGACGCATAGAGGGTGGTGGACCGACGACGGAGGGATTGTCCGAGGACGACCCGCCCTTCACCGACACGGAGCTGCATGGGGTTCTATGGTCCATGAACCCCAAGAAAGCCCCGGGTGCTGACGGGTTGACCTCGGACATATGCACAGAGGCTATAGCAGCAAACAAGACACTGTTCTTGACTCTTGCCAACAGATGCTTAGCCCTGGCACACTTCCCGAAGCAGTGGAAGTCGGCCCACGTAGTCGTCCTCAGGAAACCGGCGAAGGACGACTACACCCACCCAAAATCGTATAGGCCAATAGGCCTCCTCTCAGTGCTGGGCAAGATAGTAGAAAAAATGATGATATCAAGGATCCAATGGCACATCTTCCCGCACTTGAACACACGCCAATACGGCTTCATGCCTCAGCGGGGCACGGAGGACGCCCTTTACGACTTAACGAACCACATAAGAGCAAAGGTGAGGGAGAAAGACATTGCAGTATTGGTGTCCCTTGACATTGAGGGAGCGTTTGACAACGCGTGGTGGCCAGCCCTAAAGAGCCAACTCATCTCCAAAAAGTGCCCTAGAAACCTGTACTCCCTGGTGTGCTCATACCTAAAAGATAGGTCAGTTGAGGTTAACTACGCAAGAGCCACCAGCGTCAGGTACACCACGAAGGGCTGCGTCCAGGGCTCTATAGGGGGACCCACCTTCTGGAACTTAATTCTGGACCCTCTTCTCCACCTGCTGCAGGGAGAGAATGTTTACTGCCAAGCCTTTGCCGATGACGTGGTGCTCGTGTTCTCCGGCCACGACACGCATGACATAGAGCACAGGGCCAATGCCGCGCTGGACACAGTCACAAACTGGGGAAGGCGGAATAAATTGAACTTCGCGGCTCATAAGACAAACGCCATGCTCATAACAAAAAAACTAAAGTTCACCAAGCCAGCCCTAACCATGGCCGGCGAAACCATACAGCTAGTGGACGAGGTCAAGATTTTGGGCCTCATCATAGATAGGGGCCTTACCTTCAAACAGCACATAGCGGTCACGTGTAGAAAAGCCATTGAGATCTACAAGAGACTAGCGTGTGCCGCAAAGGTAAGGTGGGGGCTCAACGGGGAAATCACGAGGACTATTTATATAGCAGTGATTGAACCGATCGTTCTGTACGCCTCGAGCGTGTGGGCCCCTGCAGCGGAACTGCAAATGAACCGCAAACAGTTCGATTCGCTGCAAAGGGGCTTTGCACAAAAGATCTGCAGGGCGTACAGAACGGTTTCTCTGACTTCGGTGCTGACGCTGTCGGGCCTGTTACCACTCAGCTTGAGGATAGGGGAAGCAGCGAGTCTTTACGCGACAAAGAAGGGGCACAGCCAGGACTATTTGCCGCCCGGAGCGACAATGGAGGGCAGAGTCCATTATCTTGAAGCTCCACACCCCTCTAAGTACGTATCGCTGGAGTACGATGACGCTGAGAGCCTGGATCTGATCGGCCGCGATCCACATCGAGAGCACCCCATCATATACACTGATGGCAGTAAAATCAAGGGCAGAGTCGGTGCGGCGCTCACATGGTGGGAAAGCGGCAAAGAAATAAAATACAAACGCTACGGACTGGCTGCGTCGTGCACAGTCTTCCAGGCGGAACTCTACGCGCTCCTTAGGGCTGTGCAGCTAGTGAGGGAGAGCGGTCTGAGTAAGGTACAAATTATGAGCGACTCTCGCTCATCCTTGGACCTTCTCAGTAACCCTATCTCAATCCACCCTCTGGCGAAGCAGATAAAGGAGTGCGTGGAGGACATTAGGTCGGAAGGCCGGGAAGTGAGGCTTTCATGGGTGAGAGCTCACGTAGGCACGACTGGTAATGAGCGGGCGGACGAACTGGCGAAGGAGGCGGCGCTGGACCCGGGAGTGGAAGCGGAGTACTCCAGCATACCCGTGTCGTACATCAAGCGCAGGATTAGGGAGGAGTCGATCCATATCTGGCAAGCCAGATACGACTCCTCCACCACCGGCTCGGTGACAAGGATCTTCCTCCCGGATGTTAAGATAGCATACCGGGTGGCTAGGACCTTGAAACCGACACCGGTCCAAATCCAGGCCATGACGGGACACGGGGGCATAGCGGAGTACTTGTGCCGCTTCAAGCTCACGGACAGCGCTGGTTGTGAATGCGACCCGGAGGTCGTAGAATCCGTGTGGCACGTTCTCCTGGAGTGCCCCCGCTTCGCATCTGCCAGATTCGACCTGGAACAGGCTCTTGACTGCCGCTTGGAGAGGCAGACACTAAGCAAGATAGTCGGGGACAAGCAAGGAAGCATCAAACTCATGGCCTTCATTGAGACATGCTTCAGGATAGCGGCAAAGCGCAATCAGCTGCAACACCCACCAGAACAACATACGACGGCACAATCGACGGTGGCAGCCGAACCGCAGCCGGCAACATGCACTCCACAGCATACTCCACAGCACACACCAATCACATCGGCGACACAAACCACACAACAGTACACACAGCATATACACACACACACTTCGCACCAGCTCGACATAGACACACTGATCGAGCATGGAGAAACTGGCACTCCGGGCCTAAAGGTGGAAAACGTAGCCTACTTCATGCAGGAAAACAGGGAACGTATAGGCATCGCCTACTGCATGACCAGAGCAAAGACTAATGTAGCCATTTCACCTGGCCTGGGGGCGCTCCTGAATGGCAGCCACAAGAAGACCACCATGCGAAGGAGAACATATAGAGAGCTGCAACGGATAACGGTGGAGGGGGTAGAGCTGCGCCTGGTGAGGAAGCGCAACAAAGTTGTGCTCCTCATCGAGGGAGCAGGAAGTGACCCCCAGACCCACTTTAGCAAGGCCAGTACTCTCCTAGCAGCACTAGCAAACCCATCCGGCAAAACAGCAGCGACGCCCAAAGTAATAAGCGTGGATGCAATGACGGTGAGCCACGAAAAAGCGAATGCTTTCGACCGCCAGGGTGGAAAGAGGGCCTCGACGCGACACGAGGTGATCATGTACGAGGAAAAGGGGGAGAGACTGGAAGCTCTAATCGAAGGATTAGAGCGCATGCCAGGCTCGGGAGTGACAGCCGCGACGATGGCGACGATGAGTGAAATGAGGCGGCAGGAGAGCGACGGCGAGGATGACAGCATTGACTGACTGACAGAAAGGCTCCGGAGCAAGTTTGGAGCTCACAACACAAGCTAACTTTCCTGATGCAAGACCTCTGTTTTTCCCTGTAACGGCTCTTAAAAATCAACTAAAATAACACGGCTCTAAGAAACCATAAAATGTTTCTCCTCATAGCAAAAGTTCCATACGTCTATAAAATTGTTGTCGTTAAAGTAAAAATGTAATCAACAATATACAATAAAAAAAAAAAAAAAAAAAAAAAAAAAAAAAATATATATATATATATAAATATATATATACATATATATATATATACATACATACAAGAATGCAAAGGGAAGCGGGCAAACAGCTCTTCAAACTCAGAGCAAAGTTGATTTGTTATAAACTTAGAATAAGATAGATATAAGTATTTAATAATAAATATAACCCTGTAAACCCTATGTAAAAGAAAAAAAAAAAAAAAAAAAAAAAAAAAAAAAATAGAGCCCGATATATACAATGGGCGGAGTCGCAGCACAGGTCTAGTATAAGTCTTAAAATAGAAATTATATAAAGTAAGAACGAATAGAGATAGGAACCATAGAAAATAGGAAATCAGTAAATGAGCTTAGATAAGGAAAAATGTAAGGCTAGCTGAAATACCCTAAATGTAGAACGGGTGAAATAGCAGCCAATAATAAATTAAGAATACCCTAAATGTTTAACGGGTGAAAGCATAAAGAGCACCAAAAGTGCAAAGTGCAATGTAAGCACTTAAAATTAAGTTAGCATAAGTAGTCTAACATAAAAAAGGGCACGGACGCCTAACGTCTGTGGGAAAAAAAAAAAAAAAAAAAAAAAAAAAAAAAAAAAAAACCTAACCTAACCTAACCTAACCTAACCTAACCTTTTTTTTTTTTTTTTTTTTTTTTTTTTTTTTTTTTTTTTTCCAGGGGAAACTTGCGACCAAGTTCCCGTAGGCTGGGACGACCTACGGGATATGTGGGGTTGGCCTATAACACGGCCGACCCACTAAAACCCCTGGGTTATTCCTTCAACCGTCAAAAGGGGAGGGGGGGGAGCCCCGGGCAATCGAGCTGGCGATTCTACCGCAGCGACCCCCTCAGACGGGCGTCATGTGACGACTTCTGCTCGTGATCGAGCTGGGGAAGGCCCGGAACAACGGAGCCGACCCCAGAGCCAGGCTTGCGTGCCTGTGTGCGGGTGGAGGACATGCCCTGTCCAACCACGCCGCAGGCTCGCTTATGGGGGAAGGAGTTGGGCGAACCCACGCCGCCGTCTCCCCGTCCTCCTTCGGCGGATTGCTCCCGAGAGAGGATCTTCCTCCCGTTCGCGCTCCGCCGCCTCCTTGTGAGACATGACCGTTTCGCAGAATGCGAGAGCGGCCTCCCACGACCTTTTACCGGCCAGCATAGCCTTGACTAGTGCTGGCAAAGAGAGGTCGTGGCCCACAACAGCGCACAACTCAGCGCGCTCTAGCGCCCACGCAGGGCACTCCGACAGTGTGTGCATCGCTGTGTCGTTTGCCGCGCCGCATTGATGACACACCGTCGTCTCCTCTCTCCCGGCTACGCGGCACAGATATCTCCCGAAACAGCCATGCCCCGAGAGAACCTGCACCAGCCGGAAAGAGAGCGACCCGAACTTGCGGCCGACCCATTCTTTGAGAACGGGCCGCACCGCGCCGATGGTTAAAACACCGGCTGTCGGCTGCTCCAGCCTTTCTCGCCACTTGCGAAGCGTCACCCTCTGTGCACGCTCGCGCCACCGGCGTACTTCCTCTGGCATCGCCCGGCCACCTTGCCTACGAGCGTGTGCCGACCGCTCGTACATCTCGGCTAAGACGTTCGCGTCCAGATCCCAAGGTGGGGTGCCTGCCAGCGCGCATGCTGCCTCGTAGGACACTGTGCGGTATGCTCGAACAGCTCTGACCGCTATGGCCCGTTGCGGTTTCCGCAATAGGGCCGTGTTCGTAGCAGTCAAAGAGTCGACCCACACAGGCGCGCCATACAGGGCCATCGACCGCACCACCCCGACGTAGAGGTTTCGTACGCTTGCGGACGGACCTCCGAGGTTCGGCAACAGGTTACCGAGGGCTGCCGCCGCTCTCACTAGCTTTGGAGCTTGGCGCTTAAAGTGTTCATTAAAGCGCCACCTACCGTCGAGCACCAGCCCAAGGTACTTCATCGCCTTTCCTACTTCAACGCGAACGCCTGAGATGATAATGTGAGCGTCATCGGGTGGCTTCTTCCGGGCCCCGTGGAAGTATAGGGCCTCGGTTTTGTGTAATGCCACCTTTAAGCCGAGGCTCTCAATTCGCCTCACTACTTGCGTTACACCGACCGTACCCAGACGGGCTGCCGACTGAAATGAGTTAGCGCGGGCAGTGACCAGAGTGTCGTCCGCATAACATACGACACTGAGGCCCCGCAACAGCGCACCTCGCAACACCCAGTCATATCCTATGTTCCACAGGAGTGGCCCTAGGACCGACCCCTGTGGAACACCGCACGTCACCGCTCTGCTCTTTACGGCTCCACCCTTCACTTGGTAAGTGACCTTTCTGCCACGTAAATAACTGCGTACGATCCTAAGCAGATAAAACGGGACGCAGTGATGGCGAAGGGCCTCCTCAATGCAGGCGAAAGGGAGAGAGTTAAATGCATTTGCGATGTCCAAGGACACCGCGAGCACCACCTCTCCCCTTTCGATCGCCTCCTCCGATTGCAACTTTACGTGCCTTATTGCGTCTATAGTGGACCGGGCCTCCCTAAAGCCGTATTGGCAGTCGGAAAGATCCGGACCCGCGTCGGACAGGTGGCACGAGATGCGCGAGGCGAGGACACGCTCGAAAAGCTTCCCCGCCTCATCCAGCAGTACGATCGGCCGGTACGCCGATGGGTCGTCCGCCGGTCGGCCCTCCTTTCTTAGCAGCACCAGTCGCCCGTCCTTCCAGAGGGAGGGGAACCGCCCAGTTTGTAGGCACACGTCAAGCACCTGTCTGAGGCGGTCCTCAAAAAGCTCCTCTGTCAGGACCCACGCTTTGCCCGGAATGCCGTCAGGGCCAGGGGCCGTGTTCTTGCGGCGTAGCCGGAGGTACGCCGCGCCTAACTCGCCTGTAGTTATGGCCGGTATCGGGGCATCATCAGCTGCTTGGCTGAATTGCCTAGGCGGGGCCATGGGAGGCGGGACGTGCTCAGGTCGGTCCGGGAAGAGACTGGCGATCACGTTCCGCAACACAGGAGGCTCTAGGGATTCCGTGACTGGGGGGCCTAGACTGCGGAGTTTCCCCCGAGCCGTGCGATACGGGCGCCCCCACGGATCGGCGTTTAATCCGTCGAGCATCTCCTGCCTGGCAGCTATTTTGGCATTACAAATTGCCAGCTGCAGCTCTTTCTTGGCGGCCTTATAGGCTACCTTGAGCACGCCTTCTAGTTCGCGGTCCCGCCTACGCTTCCTGCGCTGCCGTGTGTAGGCTCTTTGCGCCGCAATGCTGGCCACGCGGAGGTCCGTCAGTTCCTCACTCCACCAATAGACTGCCTTTCTATGGGGAGGACGCCTCACGCGTGGCATTGCTGCATCGCATGCTCTTGTAAGAGCCCCCTTGAGCCACTCAGCTTCAGCATCTGGGTCATCCGATACAGGTTGGGAGAACCAGACCTGCACGGACGCCGCCTCCATCAGCAGTTCCCTATCGAGTTTTTTAAGCGACCAGCGCGGAAAGGAGGATGTTGTACTGCTGAGGGGGCGACTGACACTCCTTGAGGCTCTGACCTCGAACTTTACGTACCGGTGGTCGGAGAGTGTTTCCACGTCCACCAGTACCTTCCAACCGGAGACCCGTGCGGCGACAGAGGGCGTGGCGAACGAAACATCTACAATGGAGCCGCCTTGTTCTCGCACGCAGGTGTTTACGGACCCCCGGTTAAGAATCGAGAGCCCAAACTCCACAGCCCAATCCACAACCAGGTTCCCCCGTGGGTCGGTTCTGGGAGAACCCCATGCAGCAGCCTTTGCATTAAGGTCTCCCATCAGCACTACTGGTAGCGGCGCAGCGCGCCTGACTACGGCCCCAAGTGTGGCCATATAGGTCTCGAAGTCGGACAGCGGCTTGTTGGGCGAGAAATAGACGCCGATTATGGCAACGTCTCCCCATTTTGCTGATACGTAGCCCGGTCCCGACTCCTTTACCACAAAAGATGGCGTCGTCGGCTTTTGTGCCGAAAATATCGCCACCGACTTCCTTGTGTCCACAGCCCAGTTAGGTCTGGGTGGGACACTGTAAGGCTCGGAAGCCACGCCTACGTCGACTGACCACTCCGCCATGGACTGCAAGAACAAGTCCTGCGCTCCGGCGGCGTGATTCAGGTTCGCCAGGAGGAAGCATGTTGGAGGCGTGCTATCCATTAATTGGACCCACGATAGCTTCCTCCGGCGCCTGCTGAGCGCCTGCCTGGTCGGGCTTTGCTGACCTGCCCTTCCTAGCTCCTCTCTTCCGATACTTCGAAGGGACGCACGATCGGCTTCCCATACTGTGGCCCGAAAGCCGACCTGCCTCCGCACAGATGGGGCAGTTGGCCTTGGCCGAGCACATCGCCGCAATGTGGCCAGCGTTACCGCAGCGGTAGCAGAGCTCGCTGCGGTCAATCTTAGCCGTGCAATTTACGCGCCATCTCCATTTACGTGGCCATCCTCCATACACCGGTAGCAGCGCTTGGGCTTGGAGTCTATCGCGCGTGCCAGCGCCGTACCATATCCGATCTCTAACCTGCCGGCTTCGATGACGGTTTTGGCTGACGCGACCGGACACCTCACCCAAATGGTCCCCATGCCGCCAGCTCCTTCCCTGATTTGCCCGGTCTTAATTGACACCGGGGGGCAACCGGTCCTCTCTGCTATGGCGGAGACGACATCGGCCTCCTTGACCGAGTCGTCCAGCCCGTACACTCTGAGATCGGCGGTCTTCGTGGGCCTGGCCACCATAAAGACTTCCGCCATGTTGGCTCGGAGACTTTCTGCCAGTTTGTCGGCATTCTGGGCTCCGGCTGCCCCCGAAAGCTCTAGTATACGCGAGCCAGTCGCCGAAAGCCGAAATCTAGGAGCTGGGATTTTTAGCTCAGCCAGCTTGACCGTCTCCCTGGCCTGCAGGATAGCCTGAGCGTAGGTCATTCCCTGACTCACTGCCTCTGGCCGAAGAGTCAGGACTACCGCCGCAGATCTTGGTGCGCGGAGCTGGTTCTTGAGCCTACGCTCTTTGGCTTGCGCCTTAGTAGGGGGGGCCACGGATGGACGTGCGGCTGCTCCTTTCTTCGCAGGGGGGGGCGCCTTAGGCGCTGCCCCTTTCTTCTTCTTCTTGCGCTTGGATACCTTGGTCCAACCTTACTCGTCGGGCTGGGGATGCTTCTGCGCTGTCGCCTCCGCGTGGGCACTCGACGCGGCTGTCAACTTTTGATTGGCTGCTTTTGAAGCTTTTGCGGGGCCTGGCACTGAAACGGGTTGTACCCCCGCTGCCTTAGACTTATTACCTCTCTTGGCTACCTTGGAGGGTGCATTGTCCCTCTTCTTAGGGATCTCTGAAGGCCCTGCTCTAGCCTTGGCGCGACCTGGGCCTTCCTTTCGTGGAGCAACCGGTTCCCGAGCCGTGGAAGGCTGCGGGGGCTCCGCCTGAGTTCGTCTTGACCTTGTAGACGAACGAAGGGCAGGGAAGACCTCTTCTACCCTGTCAGCCGCGAGTGGCGGGCAAGCCCTTGGAAGCGGTGGGATGCGTTTCTCCAACGATTCCAGGCGGGTATTTAACATCCCGCCTAAGGAGACCATCACCGATCGCGTAATCTCCTCCGTCACGGCCCGAATGGTGCCGGGCTCCTGTGGTCTCATCAATGAGGGAAGGGCACTCTCCCTGGCGGACGACTCCTCGACTGATTTGCGAAGAGCCTCCATCTCCACTCTCATCTTGTCCATCTCCTCCCTCATGGACCGGTTTTCCTCCGTGAGCCTCTTGATCTCATCCGTGGTCGTCCGAGACGCCACGTTGTGGAGAAGCCTCTGAAGAGAGTCGGAGGCGAGGTTCAGCCTCTTTTGGAAGACACCACTAAGGTTACCGGACTTTGCACTAACGTGACGAATCGCGTCGATACAGAGGTTGCCCAACTCTGTAGCTCGACCGATTGAAGGGCAGTCCAGCGTGGCTTCGTACGGAAGTTTCGTGTGAAGCGCCATGTCAATATGAGCAGCGAGACGCTGGCGCTTTTCCTCTTCGGTAAGGGGGGGAGGACGAATATTCCGCCCCTCAAAATCATCTGCGGAGGCATGCATCTCCGCGTCCTCCGTCTGCTTCTTATGAAGCAGTCGCTCCTTCAATTTTGCAGCCTTAGCAGCATTGGCCGCCTCCTCTTTTAGGCGGTCTACCTCCTCGAGCTGCTTCAGGTGCTCCATCGCCCTCGCCAGGCCTGACTCGTCATCATCGAGGCTGTCATCGAGGTTCTGACCTTTGCCTTTGCGGCCTAGCACCGGCGTTCTTGGGGACTCGGCGGCATCCGAGAAGTGGTCGGAGTCGGGTTCAGAGGTGGAACTTCCCTCGAATGGTAGAGGAGTCGGGGGTTTGCGGCACCTCTTCCCGCTCTTTTGCGATGCCGTGGAGGTGTCGCTGAGCACCTCAGCCTCCTTCCCCTTCTCCTTTCCCTTCTCTTTCACTGGCTCCTTTGCACGAGCCTTCGCTATGGCGCCGATGGCAGTGGCGCCACTGCGGGTCCGCAAGACAGCCCGTTTGGGCGCGTCCGCGACCTCCTTCAACGCTTTCGACCCCCTGACGGGCCTACTCGCTCCAACTTCTGGCAGTTCTTTGCCCCCCCCAGAAACGGTGGGGCAGCCCAAAACCGACGCACCGGACGTGACGTCCAGCTTGCCAGCTCCGGAGAGGGGTTCTCCCGCCTTGCGGGTACCCTCCTGGGGTAACACATTTTTAAGTCTTGCTTTCATGTTGCTACTTCTGGTGACAATTTTAAGGTTGTCATCCCTTCCTTCTTCTTCCTTCTTTGGCAAGGCAACCTTCGCAGCGCTAAGCGCCGCCGCATGCCCTGCACAAACCATCTGGTCCCCACTGGACACTTCCACCACGGGCTTTCGCTCGTGCATTACTACACGCGATTCTTTGTCTCCCCCAGATACAAGAGACGTGCCCGAGGACGGCAAGTCGGACGGCAGGTCCGGCTTGTCTGCCTCGGGGAGGGGTTCTCCCACCTTTTGGCGGGTACCCTCCTGGGGTAATAGGTTTTTAAGACTCGCTTTCATAATATTTTAGCAACACTTAAAGGGTTGCAATCCCCTTGACAATTTGGGCGTTGTCATCCGCCAAGACTGTGCGGGACAGAGGTCACCCCGAGACGAAGTCCCCACGACCGAGGAACCCTATATACTGCGGAGGGCGGGAGGTATCCGCAGGATTGGACCAGTTTACTCTGGGGTTTTAGAGAGTTTTCCTTCTCGCGGTCCCAGACCACCCCGGGTCTCCCCGACGCCGCGTACTCGTAATCGCCGAGGACGAGGTCGTTGCAAGCGACGAAGAGACTTACGGCTGCAGAAAGCCGGCGAGAACTTTCTAACCCTACGCGCATGAAGCGCCTTGCGCACGGAAGCGCTTAAAGGGCGCCCAGAAGGGGCGCCGACCTACCCTATTCCCCCCCGTGTAACGACGTCCAGAAGGGACGCCGACAAAACTCCACTCAAAGCCACTCAGAAAGAGCAGCGAGTCGTACGGTCCAAAGTGGACACGTACATGGAGCTGCAGGGCCCAGAAGGGGCTCCCGCCTGTGTCGGGTTGTTAGCCGACCAGTCTCACAGCAGCCTCCTCATTGGAGGAGGATGTTGAGGCTGCCCGTTGCCCAGGGTTTACCACGAGGAGGTCACCCAACACAAACCCCAACCTAACCTAACCTTTTTTTTTTTTTTTTTTTTTTTTTTTTGACCCAGGGGAAGTCATTACGACTACCGGAGCCCTGAAGGGCACCCGGTTATGTGGGACTCACCCGTCCGCCTTTCCGCACCCACTGACGAGGCGAGAAGCGTCAAGTCAGCTGCCAGGAAGAAGTCCCGGCTGGGAGGGCGAGACGGAGGGGGATACCCACTAAACCCCTGGAGGACGGCAATCCGAGTACTAAATAAGGCGACAACCACGTTACGCGTCCCGAAGGGATTAAGACCGCGGCTGCCACCCTGCGCCCGTGTACCAACCTACGGCCATCTCCGCACACTTCTTCCCTCGAAAGGGAAACATGTGCTTTGACGGCCGCGCGCCAGTACACGGGCACGTACTGATAACACAGCATTGAAGAAGTTAAACTTAAGACATAAAGTGGCACAAAAGTGCACCACACAAGACCAAAGCGCCCCATCTGCCACTGCCGAAACTCGGTATGCGGCGGACAGGGCACAGCTCCAGTGGGAGACTGCAGCGCGTACCGGGACAGAACCCGGCACTAGCGGCGCTCCCTTTACTCTTTAGGCGGCTGCCTAGCCAACCTGGCAGATCGCCTACTTCTTCTGGGCATCAGAGTAGGAGAGTGCGCAGAATCACTCTCTGACTCCTCCTCGCCCCCTCTTAAACTCTCCCGTTCCCTCACCACTTCCTCTACTACCCCCACGCCCGGGAGCCTCCCAGCACCCTTTCCGAGGGAAGTGGCGCCTGGGGGGGCGGCAGGGCTAGGGGGGGACAAGGAGGGAGACTTTGGAGACGAGGCCGCAGGGGCCTCAACCCCGGATGGCGACACCTCAGTCAACATCCGCTCCACCACCACAACGGCAGACCTCACCTCCCTCTCTTCCTGGACCCTCATTTTGATGGCAGGGGGGCGACATCCCCCGCCGCCCATAGTATGCCCGTGGGGCAAAGCCGCTTCCGCGCACACCAGACAGTGCGGCGGCCTGGTGCATGTTTCCATTTTGTGGCCCAGCATGCCACATCGGAAACAGCACCCCGTTCTGTCTACAGCGGAGGGGCACATCGGCCGCGTATGGCCCATCCCCATGCACCTGAAACAGCGCATGGGTCTGGGTCCGACAGCTTCCACCTTGGCAAGGTTCCATTGAACCTTAAGCCTTTCCAACTTGGCGAGCTTGGTCGCCGTCCTCAAGGGGCACTGCACCAGCACCGTAGAGAAACCGCTGGGGGCCGAGCGGATGGTGCCCACCCTTATTCTCTCCAGCGGGCAGTCCCCTTGTGCCGACACTGCGGCGGCCACATTCTCCGGCGTGACGTAGTCGTCAAAGTCGGAGAGGCGGATTGCAGCCCGCTTCTCCGGGCGAACGACTATCGCCACGTCCGACACAACCTCCTCCATTTGCCGTGCCAACCTGTCAGCGGCCTCTCCGCTGTCGGCACCCGGCACCTCCACCAGCCTGGCTCCAGATTGGGCCGTCTTCATCCTCACGCTAGTGATTCCCATGTCGCCCAGGGAAATGGCCTCCCTGGCCCTGGCCATGGTCTCCGCGTACGTCACCCCCCGGGCAACCGCCTCCGGTCTAAGGGTGACGACTATGGCCGTCGAATTGGGCTGCCTCAGGGTAACCCTTCCTCTGGTTGGCGTTGGCCCAGTATTGGGCACTGTTGGTGCCCCAGTACTTGTCTGGGGAGGGCCTTTGGCCTTCCTCCGTCTCCGCGTGCGGGCGCCGGCAGTCCGCTCACCAGTAGGCACCACTGGGGCCAAAGCAGGAGCAACCCTCGGCTGTTTCTGCCTTCCTCTGGGCCCAGCGTTTTCAGGGAGGGCCGGAAAATCCTCTGCTCTTTTGTGCGAAGCCACTGTGCTATATCTCGCACGCTCAGGCACCGAGAGCTTGGCCTCTAGTTTATCCAGCCGCACGTTGATGGCTCCAATAGAGGCATCCAGGGCCTGTTGCATGGCCGCAAGCGCCTGCACGACACCCCCACCATCAGCAACCGAGGGAGAAGGGACAGCACTTGCCTCTGCAAGGCGCTTCTCCCTCAAGGCAGCCTCTTCAGCCTCTTGGGCTTCCTTTTTAAGGAGCCTCAAACGTTCCTTCAGTTCGAGAACCCTTTTGTTGAGGATCTCGTTGGCCTCACCGAGAATCCTCACCTCCTCCTTCGAGGCCCTATACCCCGAGAGCATATTCTGCCACGCAACCGTGCCCCTGCAGTCCAGGCAGGACAGCATTCTGGAGAGGTAGTCCAAAGAGGCGGACGACGACTCTTTGAGAACCGCATATTCCTCGGGCAGTCTGGAGATTTGGTGGCCCACCGACTTGACCTGCTTTTCCGCGATCTCAATGATCCGGCCTCGCTTCTCCATCTCCGCTTCCGGGTCAAAAAGCTCCAGCATTTGCTCCTCCGTCACTTTTAGGATGCGTTTGGTGTTCTGGTCCTTCCTCTCAGTTTTGAAGTACCTATCCCACACCCTCCGGAAAGACATGCCCAGGGCCACGCTCATGTAATGGAGCCGCGTGTCGAAGTCCTTATCGACCTCGAATTCAGCGCTCTTCGCCTCCCTCAACGACCTCACCGTGACCGGCTCCCAGGTCCTCCAAACGTCCGGGTCAGGTCCAGGGACCTCCTGCTCCCACATCTCCTCATCAGGTGGATCCTCGCACACCGAAGAAGGGACAGAGTCCGTATCCGTCTCATCCTTCCTCCACTCCACAACACAAGGCGTCTTTGTGCCCCCCCCAGAAACGGTGGGGCAGCCTGGGTCCAGCGAACTGGTCCCAGGGAGGGATTCTCCCGCCTCCCGGCGGGTACCCTCCTGGGGTAGTAGTTTTCCAATAGACGCACTCATGTTAAACACTTATGGGGTGTCACCCAAACAATTTAAGGGTTGTCATCCCCTGGCAATTTAAGGGCTGCCGTTCCCTAGTAGGCAGAGACAATCACCCATGCGACGCCCACTCGCCAAGGGTGCCCTATATACCCACGGAGGACGGGAGGTATCCGCGGGGTTTTAACGACTTTTCCTTGTCGACACCCAGACGGGCTGCGGGACTGAGCCCAGACCACCACGTACCCAGCTTATGCCAGGGCTGGGGTCGTTGTGGCGGACGGGACAGAACCCACGACAAAAACACGACAACAAACGAAGGCTGGCATGAGGCCGACGTTACCTCATTTGCGTAAAACGCTTGAAGGGCGCCCAGAAGGGGCACCGAACTACCCATTTCCCCCCTCGTGTAACGACGTCCAGAAGGGACGCCGTCAAAACTCCTCTCAAAGCCGCTCAGAAGGAGCGGCGAGTGTGCGACCCAGAGTGGGCACGCACGTTGGAGGTGCAGGGCCCAGAAGGGGCTCCCGCCAGTGTCGGGTTGTTAGCCGGCCAGTCTCAAAGCAACCTCCTCTTGAAGAGGGGGATGTTGAAGCTGCCCGTTGCCCAGGATGTACCACGAGGAGGTCACCCAACACACACCCCAACCTAACCTAACCTAACCTAACCTAACCTAACCTTTTTTTTTTTTTTTTTTTTTTTTTACGTGTGGAAATCTGCAAACAGACCGTCTCGACCGGGTGTTGCACGACCCGGGAGGTGTGTGGGGATAGGCGATGGTCTGCCCGACCCACTAAAACCACACGGCACCCGTCAACCGCTGGGCGGGACCCCGAGCACTCGTAGAGTCATTCACGGCCCGCCGCGGTGGTTCCTTCGAACCCTCCTGGCGTCTTTCCTCCCCCGGGTGCGGGGGAGGGGCGCCTTCCACCTTGAGGCTATGGCGCGGAGAGTGTGGGGAAGATGGTGACCCCCACCTCCGCGCTGGGCTACGATGGGTGCAACAGCCCATGTAGCCGCCTCCGACGACCCGTTCGTCTGCGTCGCGACGCAACTGACAGCGGGTCATCCTCTCCCGCCTCCTCTTTCCGCGAGATGACATCCTCGCAGAAGGAGGCGAAAGCGTCCCACGACCTTCTGCTCGTGACCATGGCTTTGGCCACGGCCGTTAGCGTTAGGTCGGGTCCGATGACGGCGAGTAGCGCGTCCGATGACGGAGAGTGTCGTCCGCGTAACACACTACCCGGAGTCCACGCAGCATGGCACCTCTTAAGGCCCAGTCATATCCGACATTCCACAGGAGTGGACCCAGAACCGACCCCTGTGGAACACCACACGACACTGCTCTGTTGCGCATTCTACCTTGTTGGTCCAAGTACACAACCGACCTATTCCGCAGGTAATTGCCAATGATCCGCTGCAGATAGCCAGGTACGCCATGGTATTTCAAAGCCTCCCCGATGCACTCAAAGGGCAGACTGTTGAATGCATTGGCGATATCGAGCGACACCGCCAACACAAATTCTCCCTGTGCAACAGCCTCCTGAGCGTGAGCCTTGACATCAAGGATGGCGTCGATAGTTGATCGCGCCTCCCGGAACCCGTACTGGCAAGGCGCCAAATCAGGGCCCACATTGCTCAGGTGGCTGTTTATTCGCCGGGCCAGGACGCGCTCGAAGAGCTTGCCGGCCTCATCCAAAAGAACAATAGGCCGGTGTAGTGTGATACCTACCTATACCTAACGAACTGTAATTAGGTCATGTCGCAATCATACGAAATAATGCAATAGCGTAAAACAGCTTAGTTGCAGATTTAGTTAAGTGTTTCACATATTGTATTTTGTCACTCAATAAACGGACTTCGATATGTAAACTACTCGTTTACTTCATCACCCAATCACCTAACATCATATGGCGACCCTGCCACTGGAACCATACAAAAGCACCAAAATTCAGCTCCAACAAGAAGAAACCAAGTTTTGAAGAAAGAAGAAAGCAAGTTTAGAAGAAAGAAGAGAGCAAAATAAGAAGAAACAAATAACAAAAACAAGACATGGGAAAATCGGCTTCGAAAGAACAAGTTGTAATAGCTCAGAATGCTAATGGTGAAGCTTCCGCCACGACCACACAGTACCATAGTGAGAAACTAGCTATTATTGAAATTTTGATCGCCGTGTCTGTCATTATCTTGGTATTGGCTGTTTTTTATTACTTTTTCAAGAAATGTAATAAACACTTCGTGCGTACTATTCAACGGGAGCTAAATAGCAACAACATTGCTACCATCACACGCACCAACCTCACCACCAGCGCTGTTTAAGAAGAAAGAAAAACAATCAAGAGGAGTCCAGGGATAGCCCGGCCCACCCGTTCCCGTTCTTCAGAAAACTGCAGCCTGAGCCCGTAAGCAGCGCCAGCGTACCGCCACGCCATCGCCACCAGCCTACAGCACCGCCCGCTCGCGCCCGTGCCGTGTTGGGCCATCTCCTCAGAGCGTCATAGCATCATTTTCACCCTCCCGTACAGCTATCGTTGGATAGATTACGGTCTTAAAAGTATGTAATGTTTTATTAAAAATATAAATGTAATAGTTTTTTTAAAGTGATGTTTAGTTTAGTATGTCTAATGTAGTATTACAGTTACACGAGCTCCATAAATCATTAAATTACATTAAAAATTATTTAATAAAATTAGGCCCAGAAAGAAGGCAACAAGACCCTGGCTTAAGAAAGGCTACTGAAGCTAAACATTTATATTACCAATTAGAGAGTATTTTGGCTCAGTTGCACTTGCAAATTGATCGAGTTAAGTTAAGTTCAAAAGATATCACTGTTGTACACAAAATCATAAGTGAAATCCATCAATTTTATAATAAAATAATTGAATTAACTGCACACAAAATTAAGCAAGTCAAAATGGCTACTAATGATTTTGATTTGAAAACTGCCATTGCATTGTTACCGGTAATGACTGGTCAAGAGTCTGTTACTAATTCTTTAATTAATAGCATTGAGTTATATAGCAAAATGATTACAGACTCATCAAAAAACAATTTAATTGAATTCGTACTTAAAACAAGACTTTCTCAAAGTGCACAGTTACGTTTGAAATCATCTTACGATACTATTGATAATCTTTTGTCAGATATGAAAAAATATCTTTTACAGCAAAAGTCGGATGTTGCATTGCAGTGGAAATTAAACCAATGCAAGCAAGGAAATCGTTCGATCGAATCTTTTGGTTCTGAATTAGAAAATTTATTTGTTGCTTTGACAATCGCTCAATCTAATGGTAATAATAGCACTTATGATATTTTGAAGCCAATTAACGAGAAAATCGCTCTTAAACGGTTTTCAGATGGTTTAGCGGATCGTAGGTTAAGCACAATTATATCAGCTAGACAGTTCGAGTCCTTGCCGAACGCTATTAGGACAGCTATGGACGAGCAATCTTTGTCCTCCGCGTTCGAGGTGATGAATATTCGGCGTCATAGTAATTCAAATCGTGGACGCAACAGTTATGCCCATAATAATTACTTTCGCGGTAATAATTACAATAAAACGAGACCACGTAGTAATTATTCAAGTGACTACAATCGTAATACGAGACACTCATTTGATGCCCATCGCGGTCGATATAATTCATATAGCTCACCGCGTGGTGCGAGTTATAACCGAGGCAGTAGTCGAGGAGCGTATAGCTCAAGGTCACGAAGACCAGCTGCTCCAATACGCCATACTACCCAGGAGACACCGACCGTAAATAACGAGTCGCACCAGGGTATTATTAACCAAAATCATAATTATAACGCTTCAAGCGAGTTTTTTCGTTAATACAGAAAATTTTATTTTTAATTTTAATAACAGTAGTACCGTAACATTTTTAGTAAATAATCATTTTATTAATCTTTTAGTAGATAGTGGAGCAAGTCTCTGTGTTTTGAGGTACGAATGGCTTAGTAATAATCCACAGTTATTGCAACAGTTATGTTATGATGATAGAATAACAATTAAGGGTGTTACAGGAAGGTTAGAATCAGAAGGTTATATTCTCCACGACAAAATTGATGCTCCTGATCTCCATAGTGAGCTGTGTCGGTTCTTTACACCGAACAATTACCTGCGGGCTAGAAAGCACGCACTATTTGCTGTGCCATTGTGCCGCACCGTGGCTCGTGCACAATCCCCGATACCTCGTACCCTCACCACACTCAACGCTCTACTGGACTCCAACCCAGACTGCGACTTGTTTGCGGACGAATAGATGAAATTATTGTTTAAATGCTTAGAGTTTTGTGAGAGTGATATTTGAATGGATATAATATAATAATATTTTTAATTTAATTTTATATTTTTATTCTATTTGATGTATTTTAATGTGTTTCTAATTTTATTATTTTATGATGTCTTTTAAGTGTGTTTTTAAATAATGTAATTGGCTTATTGCCGTGTTATTTAAATAAAAATAAATAAATAAATAAATAAATAAATAAATAAATATTTTCTTAAATTTAGTTTATAATAATGTAATATTTAGTGAAAAATTTTATGTTTTTAAGAATATGTCGTGCACGGCTAATGGAATTTTAGGTGATAATTTTTTTAAACGATATCATGCGATTATTAGTTATAAGGATAGTAAATTGCAATTATCTAAAAATAATATAAGCGTTTCTATTGAAATAAATTATAATGCTAGGTATAGACATTCGATTCCGCCTCGATGCGAAGTGATAAGGTTCATACCTACGACATCGAGTTGCGATTGTGTTGTTTTATCAAAAGAAATTGAGAAAGGCGTTTTTGTTGCAGGGTTAATTGCGAAACCAAGTAATGGTCGCATTCCCTTGCGAATATTAAATACTACAAATAGTGAAATAGAATACGATTTCCAAAATTTTGCTATTTATGACTTAAATTATTTTGATGTCTGTAGTCTCTTAGAAGAAAAAAAAAAAAAAAAAATAGCGTAAGTCGAGTAAAAACTTTATTTGAATTATTGAGTTTAAGTAATATGAACCAAGAGGAAAGACGAAGCATCGAGCACATTTGTGCAAAATATGCCGATATTTTTCATCTTCCTGGTGATAAATTATCGACAACCAATATTATGACTCATACTATATCTTTAAAAGATAACGTTTCACCTAGTTATGTTAAACCTTATAGGATACCTCATTCCCTTAAACAAGAGGTACAACGATAAATAGATGACATGTTAACTAATGATATCATAGAGGAGACCACCTCAGAGTGGTCCAGCCCAGTTTTGTTAGTTCCTAAAAAAGCAGACAGATCTAATGAAAAAAAGTGGAGGCTAGTTATCGATTATAGACAGCTTAATAATAGGATCAAAGATGATAAGTTTCCGTTACCAAATATTACAGATATATTAGATTCCCTTTCAGGTAGTATTTATTTCTCAAAATTAGATTTGTCACAAAGCTACTATCAATTATCTTTAGACAAAAATTCCAGGAAATATACCGCATTCAGTGTAGATAAGATGTACCAGCTTGAGTTAGAGCCGGAATCACGCAAATATACGGCTTTCACAACTGATAAAATGTATCAGATGAAGCGTTCTCCTATGGGATTAAAAACATCTCCCAGCGTTTTTTCAAGATTAATGACGATAGCTATGTCAGGCATTAACTATAATCAAGCATTTATTTATTTAGATGACTGCGTCGTCATCGGAAAATCTATGGAAAGCCACAATAAAAATCTCATTAGTGTTTTTGAACGGTTACGAAAAGTAAATTTAAAATTAAATCCAATGAAATGTGAATTCTTAAGAACGGAAATTGTTTATTTAGGTCACAAAATAACATCGCAAGGCATTCTTCCAGACGACAGCAAAATCGAAACATTGCGCAAGTATCCGGTGCCGTTGAACGCCGACGATGTAAAACGATACATCGCTTTTGCTAACTACTACAGACGATTTATACCTAATTTTGCGAATATCACGTATCCACTAAATAAACTGTGTAAAAAAAATTCTCAATTTGAATGGACATCTGAATGCGAGCAATCTTTTCAACGCTTAAAATCTTCTTTAATGTCACCACCTGTGTTGCAGTATCCAGATTTTTCGGAAAGCAATACATTTGAGCTTCGAACTGACGCTTGTAAGACAGGATTAGGCGCAGTTTTGTCAAATAAAAATGGTCGCGTTGTCGCTTACGCAAGTCGTAATTTATCACCCGCGGAAAGTAGATATCCGATTATAGATTTAGAACTCTTAGCAATAGTATGGGCTGTAAGGCATTTTAGACCCTATCTGTATGGTAGAAGGTTTAAAATCTTTACAGATCATAAACCTTTAGTTTACCTTTTCAGTTTAAAAGACCCATCAAGCCGTTTAACTAAGTTTAGGCTTTATCTTGAGGAATACGACTTTGAGATTATGTACATCCCGGGTCGAAATAATGCAGCTGCAGACGCATTAAGTCGACTCCCGATGTCCATGACGTGTGATGACCTTAAGTCGATAGGAGAACAAGTAGTCTCTGTGTTAACGCGAGCGCAAACTAAAAAGTTACCATCGCAACCTATCGGTGTAAGTAAAAATAATAATAATTTGGCAGACGATTCTTCTACCAGTAGTAGGCCTGATCAACCTGATACTGTAGAGATTCTTAAAAAACCCAATGATATCATAGAATTAGTTTTTAGTAGTGAGAAAAAATTTACTAAGTTAGATTATCGATATTCGAATAGAAAATTGTGTATGTACGTACCTTCGCTTTATATTATTTACCTGAATACTCGATCGTTATCTACCCCGTCGGAGTTAGCGAGAGATTTAGGGTTATTATGCGAAAAAGAAAATATTAATGAAATATTAATAACAAAGAATAGAGACAATGCTACATATATAAAAATACTTGCAAGTCATATAAAAAAGTTACATCAAAAGGTACCAAAAATTTTAATTACGAAAGATGTAATTAAAATAAGTAGCTATATGAAGATAAAAAAATCATCTTGAATGATTTTCATTTGTTACCCACAAGCGGTCACGCAGGGGTCAACAGAATGATTAATAATTTGAAAAAATATTATTTTTGGTCAGGAATGACTAATGACGTTATAGACTACGTCAAACGATGCCCACAGTGTCAATTTAATAAATTCTCGAATCATTCAGTACGAGAGCCAATGGTGATAACAAACACTGCCAGCTCTGCATTCGAACGGATAGCATTAGATATCATGGGTCCATTGACAGTTGATAGCTATAATTACAAATACATTTTAACACTGCAATGTGACTTATCAAAATTTGTAGAAGCCTATCCTTTACATAGTAAAGACTCCGAGTCAGTAGCGCGAGTTTTAGTAAACAATTTTATTTTGAGATATGGGGTTCCCAAAGAGATTATTACAGATAAAGGTACCGAATTTATGTCTAATATCATGACTAACGTTTGTAAAATATTAAAAATAAATAAATTAAATTCAACCGCTTACCACCACGAAACAATCGGCTCGTTAGAAAATAGTCATAAGTCTCTAGGGGCATACCTTAGGATTCAGTGTGATAGGAATACCGTTGATTGGAGTGATTGGCTACCGTTTTGGACATTTTCTTATAATACAACAGTGCATACTGAATCAAAATACACTCCATACGAATTAGTGTTCGGAAAATGTTGTAAATTGCCTTCTGACTTTGGGTTATCAGTTGAACCATTGTATAATTATAGTGACTATCCTAAAGAGATGAAATATCGTTTACAGAGAGCTCAATATGAAGCAAAAAATAATTTGTTAGATAGTAAGTTAAAAAGAAAGTTATTATATGATAGAAAAAGCTATCCTGTAACTTATAAAAAAGGAGACCTAGTTTTAGTAAAAAATCAAACAGGAGACAAACTTAGTAATATTTATAAAGGTCCCTTTGTAGTACTTGAGGAAGTCACACCTAATGTTAAAATTTTAAAAGATAATAGAGAATATCTTATACATAAAAATAATACTAAAATGTTCTTTAATTAAATTTTTCTGTTATATTTTTTTTTTTAAAGATGTATTATATTATAACATAAACTATTGTTAAATAGAATAAGAAACATTGTAATGTGACATGATTTAATTCTTTTGATTTTTTTTGCTTCTTCCTTCAGAAGGGGAGGATGAACAGGACTTTTTCAGGGGAGTTGTAGTGTGATACCTACCTATACCTAACGAACTGTAATTAGGTCATGTCGCAATCATACGAAATAATGCAATAGCGTAAAACAGCTTAGTTGCAGATTTAGTTAAGTGTTTCACATATTGTATTTTGTCACTCAATAAACGGACTTCGATATGTAAACTACTCGTTTACTTCATCACCCAATCACCTAACATCATACCGGTAAGCAGATGGTGATTCAGGGGGTCTCCCCTCCTTTCTGAGCAGAACAAGGCGTCCTGTTTTCCACCTAGCAGGGAACTCCCCCGCTATGAGACAGGCGTCCAGAAGAGACCGGAAGCGCTCCTCTACCATTTCTTCGGCAATCACCCATACTTTGCCGACGATGCCATCAGGCCCTGGGGCCGTGTTCTTGGCCTTGAGCCGCAGGAAGGCTGCGCCCAACTCACCAGTAGTAATTGGTGGTATATGAGCGGTGTCCCCGTTAGCTGTTGCCGGGGCCATCCTCGGCGGCACAAATTCGCCTCGCTCCGGAAATAATGAGCGAACAATGGAGTCGAGTAGCTGAGGCTCGAGTGACTCAGTGAGAGGGGGGCCCACGTTGCGCAGCTTGCCCCGCACTGAGCGGTATGGGCGGCCCCAAGGATCTCGGTTGAGTCCCTCGAGCATCTCCTCCCTTGCCTGGTCTTTGGCCTGACATATGCCGACCTTCAAGGCCTCCTTGGCTTGTTTATATGCCGTGTGCAGTGCAGCATCATCTTGCACATTTCGCCTACGCCGCCTACGATGGTTTGTGTAGGCTCTGCGCGCCACGATGCATTCTTCGCGCAATGCAGCCACTTCTTGCGACCACCAATAGACTGCTCTTTTGGGAGGACACCGGCGAACACGGGGCATGGCCGCATTGCAAACCTCTGTCATGGAGTCAGCAAACCAGTTCGCTCCTTCGTCCACCTGGACCGACTGAGTGGGAGAACGGGCAAACCATATTTGAGCAATGGCTGCCTCTATTACCAACTCCCGATCCAGCTTTGTGACAGCCCAACGCGGGAACGGCGATGGACCCGTGTTACGCGGTCAGCCAGTGCTAACACCGTTCGAGGGGGCGAGATCGAATCTGATGTAAAGATGATCCGACAATGTCTCGACCCCCTCGACAACCGTCCACCCGGACACACGACGAGCGACGACAGGGGAAGCGAAGGACAGGTCCACGATGGACCCGCCCTGCTGTCGCACGCACGTATTAGTGCTGCCCTGGTTTAGAAGGTGCAAGCCGGATGATATGGCCCACTCTTCTACAACTTCACCACGTTGACATGTTGCCGGGGAGCCCCAGGTCGTCGACTTGGCGTTAAAGTCGCCGAGGACGATTACTGGCAGGGGCGAGACACGGTGAACCGCAGCGCCCAGTTGGCCAATAAACGTCTCGAATTCCGCCACGGTCTTATTTGGGGAGAAATATACCCCAATCAGGGCAAATCCTCCCCACTTGACGACGACAAAACCAGCTCCCCGTTCCACGAAAACGAACGGAGGGACCGCATCTGCCGAACCTCCGACGATCGCCACAAGTTTCGTGGAGTCCACCACCCAATTACTGCGGTCAGGCACGTAGTACGGCTCTGCCGCTACCGCAATACCTATCGACCACGCTGCCATTGATTGCACAAAAAGGTCTTGTGCACCAGCAGCGTGGTTAAGGTTCGTCTGGAGAAGGCGTAGTGGGGCCGTGCTAGACATTGCCAATCTCCATTGCATCGGCATGAGGCGTCTGCTGTGCACCTCCTTGGGAACTAGCGGCCGGTGTTTTGGCCGCTGTTCTTTTCCGCCTTGGGGACTGGCACCATTTACTGCCGATGATGTGTGACGCGGGCCGCTTCGCCTCCGCGCACATCGGGCAGTGTGGTGCCAAAGAGCACGATGCCGCTATATGGCCTGCTTTACCGCAGCGATAGCACATACCGCTGCGGTCTATCATGGCCGTGCATCGGGCTTTGGTGTGCCCCTTTTCGAGGCAGCGGTAGCACTTAAGCGGCCGCGCCTCCAGAGCCTCCACATGGGCAATACTCCAATCGACGTAAATACGTCCCTCCTTCAGCAGGACTTTGGCCGCAGCAACTGGGCATGCCACATAAATTGTGTTCATGCCCCCAGCGCCGCGGCGCATCTGCCCGACCCTCACATGCTCGGGCGAGCATGATCCCACCTTTGCAACCTGTGCCACGACTTGCGCTGGAGTGATAGTGTCATCCAGGTCGAATATCCGCAAGTCTGCACACTTCACCGGCCTAGAGACTCTGGCATCAACACCCAGGGCGTTCCTGATTTGACGGGCCAGTTGGTCGGCTTGCTCCTCCGTGGCCGTGCTCGGAAGGTTGAGGATTCGAGCACCCGTGACCGCCGCTCTGAACCGTACGCCCTCGATCCCCAGGTCGGCAGGATTCACAGACTCCTTCGCCTTGAGGAGGATGTAACCTAACCTAACCTAAGATCTACACTGATGGTAGCAAGCTGGAGGGGAAAGTCGGAGCCGCCCTGACCTGTTGGAAGGGGAAGGCCGAGATGTGTACCCGAAAATTCAGACTGGAACCATATTGTACGGTCTTCCAAGCTGAGTTATACGCAATCCTCCAAGCGACCGAAATTATTATTGGCAAGAAATTCGAAGAAGCGGCCATCCTGAGTGATTCGAGGTCGGCTCTCCAGACGCTGATGGATCCAGACTCGTCGCACCCAATCACAAAGGCGATACAGGGTAACCTAGAATTCCTGAGAGACAACCACCAACTAGTCTCTCTATACTGGATACGGGCCCACGTCGGAGTGGGAGGGAACGAGAGAGCGGATGAATTAGCGAAGGAAGCCGCCCTCAAATTAAAGACCAGAGCGGACTATGACTGCTGCCCCATTTCGTACGTTAAACGTCATATACGGGCGGAAACGATCGAACAGTGGGACAGCAGGTATAGAACGGAAGCCACAGCCGCGACCACCAAGGTCTTTTTCCCTAACGGGGTGGAAGCATATCACACTGTGAGGAAGATGTCCATCGACCGGTTATCGTCGCAGGTCTTAACGGGCCATGGGGGATTCTGTGCATACCTGCACAGGTTTAAGTGCAGGGACAGCCCCTCATGTGCCTGCGACCCGGCGGCGGACGAGGACATCCTCCATTTACTGATTGACTGCCCAATTCACACGCACACTAGGTATACTTTGCAACAACAAATCGACACAGTACTAAGTAGAGACACCCTTAAGGAGATAATGAAGGTTAAAAAAGAAATAAAATATTTTATGGAATTTGCCAAAAAAGTAGTCGAAATTGTAAATAAAAGAAATAAGGACAGTTAGCAAAAATAGTTTAGATTATAAGATATAAGCAAGACCAAGATGTAAAATGTAATGGGTAAAAATAAACTGCACATAAATAAGAAATGTAATAAAAAGGAAAAGTCAATAAAAGACTTAAAACTTAGAAATATGTAAACAGAACCGATATAAGAAATATATAATAAGAAATGTATCAATAGTAATATAATAAAAATGTAAAAATATAAGAAGAAATGTAAAATTGTAAAATAAGAAGAATGTAGTAATATAATAATATAAATGTAATTATATAAGAAAAAATGTAAAATTGTAAAATAAGAAAAATGTATTAGTAATAAGAATTATTGTAAAATAAAAGAAAAGAAAAGAAAATACATAGAAAAGAAAAAAGAGAAAGAAAAGATAAAAGAAAACAATAAAAAATGTGCAAGCTCTTAAAGCTAAGTTAATAATCCCAAAAAGAAAAAAGAAATGATAAAAGAAAGATAAAGTCCTGCATAAATAGTGGGGAGTAGCTGAATAAAAAAAAAAAACAAAAAAACCTAACCTAACCTAACATAGGTCGTAATTTACAGAATGCTGAACAACTTATAGTCAAATTTGATGTTTTCAGAAAACGTGTACGTCTTACGACAGAAGATATAGTTGAAAAACATAAAGAAGAGTTTGTAATCTTAATTAATTATATTTATTATCACACTTACGAAAGATACAAGACATATCACGATGGCACTAGCGGTCAGTGCGTCGGCTGGAAGGTTCCCTCGTCGGTGACGGAACTGCGTAGAACGACTTCTTTTCTTAGCTTAGCCCTTAACGTTTCCTCTTATTAGAATAAATAGAGAAAATGAGTATAAATTTTCGTTCGACAACTAAAGGTAATTATCAAAGCTATCAACTAAACACTTATAAATTTCCGAAAGGTCTAACGCAAAACAAAAATTTTTTGACAAGCCTAACAAGGTATTTTGGTGACTTCGAGTGAGATTCTAAGACAAAATAAGCATTTGCAATGTATAAAAGGAAGGTATATTTTTATAAACTGCACTTCTTTATTTAATCTATGCGTGATTTCGCTTTAAGTATTAATCTTTAAATTTTTAGGATACCAAATATATAATCGTAACATTATTTACTACTAATATGTACATTAAACATTATTAAAGTAAAAAAAAGTCCAGGAATAAGGAAGGGAAACACTTAAAACATAAAGGTGTAAAATACCAAATTATTGAAAAATGGAAATCTAC
>CAUJAO010000208.1:0-12635 GCA_963082485.1 Eudonia mercurella
CCGTTGGTGCCGTGCCCACTGAGTGCGCGGCACCCGATGAGCGCGCCGCGCCGTCTGGGCGCAGTGCGCGCTCGCGCGCCGCACGCTCTCGCGCCGCCCAGGCGTCAAGCGCCGCACTGCCCGCGTCGACTGGACCCGACGCTGGGCTTGCGCCCGCTGGGGGCGAGACGCCACCGGTGCGCGATGTGCGCATTGTGCGCGACGCGCGCAATATGATAATAACTGCGCGCACCCCCACGCGCGTCTCGAACGAGCCCGCCGCGCCATCCGCGCCGGCTCGCTCGCAACATCAACTGCCAGACATTAATGAAGTGGACGACGTAGAGTCTGGCCTTGATTACATCTACCAAATACTCGAAATCGCCTCTGAGATGATACGCAAAGGCCAGCCTGGCTGGGCCCGTTTGCTCCGCCCCTTGACTGCCATGATTAAGGCCCTACGGAGTTAAGGCTAATCTACTGGAACCCCGGCGGGATCCGTAGTAGGGTGAACGACCTCCGGCTTCTCGCCCAGTCGCAGGATATACACATTATCCTCCTGGGCGAGACCATGTTGACGCCGAGGGCCGTGCTTCGCCTACCGAACTACGAGGTGTACCGCCGGGACGAGACAACGAACAACGGACGGGCCTTTAGAGGCGTGGCAGTACTCGTCCGCCGCGACATCGTTCATGACGTCCTACCCCTGCCCGATTTTACCTCACTGCGCTCGATCGGCATCCGTACGAGCGTAGCGGGCAGGGAGCTACTCATATTTGCAGCCTACCGCCCCCCCAGGGCACCTGTGGCCGCCGACGACCTGGCGGCCATCTTCACCGACGCGACCCCGACTCTGCTGGCTGGCGACCTAAACGCCAAGCACCCGAGCTGGGGGTCGCGCCTCGAGACTGCTGCGGGCAGAGCGTTGCTCCAGGCTGCCACTGACCTGGACGTGGAGGTGGTTGGGCCTGACGCCCCCACCCACATCCCCTCCAACGTCAGGCACAGCGCCGACGTCCTCGACATCGCCCTACACCGGGGCCTCTCCTCTCATCTCAATCTGGAGGTGCTGTATGACATGGACACACAGCACCTCCCCATCCTCATCACACTGGGCAGCAGCCCGGTAACAACCATCCCCCGTCCAAGGGGGCCCAAAATCTGTTGGGACACGTACGCCTCCCAACTCGAGGGGCTTACGCTGCCGGGCCCTCTAGCCTCCGCTGCCGATGTGGAGGCAGCCGCCATCCACGTCTCGACGGCCATCCTCGCGGCCAAAGAGGCCGCGAGCTCTCCGGCCACCTCTAGGTCCAAAAGGCTGGACGACCTCCCGCCCGCGCTTGCCCGCCTAAAGCGCAAAAAGCGCGACCTGCGCCGATTGTGGGCGCAATCGCGCTGCCCGCGTGTAAAGGCGCGACTCAACCGGGCCGCATCTGAGATGGCTGAGGCGGTGAAGGCGTGGCGCGGAGATTGTTGGGAGAACCGTATAGACTCGGTAACCGACGACTCCGCTGCCCTCTTTCGCCTGACTCGCCAACTCACCACCGTGGCCGCCCCGATTTACCCGCTGCTAGACAGCGCGGGTAAACGCCGATTTCTGCCGCAGGAGCGCGCAGATATATTGGCTGACCACTTGGAAGGCCAATTCCAGCCACACCCTGCCGCCACGGATGAGGTCACCGCCGCCCACCACACTGAAGCCCACAACTCAGTGGCGGGCTATCTTGCCTCCCCCCCCCCGCCCCTCCGCGGCGACGATTTCATATCGCCGCTCGAGACACTCAAGACCATTCGCCGCCTTCCGAAGAAGAAGGCCCCCGGGCTCGATGGCATTCCATCCGCGGCCATTGCCAGGCTGCCATGGAAAGCTGTGGTGGTGCTCACCCGGCTTTTCAACGCCATTCTCCGGACGCAGCACTTCCCGGCGCCGTGGAAGGAGGGCAAAATTATAGCCCTCCCAAAGCCCGGCAAGGACAGACGCCTCGCCGCCAGCTACCGCCCCATCACTCTGTTGTCGCACACCGCCAAGCTGTTTGAGCGCCTGCTGCTGCGTAGAATCGTCCCATACACTCCCCTTAGGGTCGAGCAGTATGGGTTCCGCAGCGGCCACTCCACCACGCTCCAGCTGACGCGGGTGCTGCACTTCTTGACAGATGAAATCAACCAGGGCCGCCACACCGTCGGCATCTTCCTCGACGTCGAGAAGGCGTTCGACCGGGTGTGGCACACGGGGCTTATGGCCAAGCTGGCCACCAGCCCACTTCCGCTGGCCTACGGCCACCTCTTGTCCAACTTCCTGCGGGACCGCAGCTTTGTGGTCACCGTCGAGGGGGCCAGCTCCACGCCGAGGGCAATCACCGCCGGCGTGCCGCAGGGCAGCTGCCTCTCCCCGCGACTGTACGCCCTCTTCACCGACGATATGCCCACCCTCCAAGGCCACCTGCGCGAAGGCGAGCGCGACGTGGTATTGGCGCTGTTTGCCGACGACAGCGCCTTTTTCGCATCGTCGACTAACCCGAATGCCGCCCGTGGGCGCCTACAGCGCCTCCTTGACCGCCTACCAGCTTGGCTTGACCGTTGGCGCATGGCCGTCAACGTTCCCAAGACGGCGGCCATCTTCTTTAGCAATAAAAAGAAACACCCTGCTCCACTTACGCTACGGGGGCAACCCGTAGCGTATACCAAGGTAGTTACCTACCTTGGCTGCCGCCTCGACCGCGCACTCTCTATGGTGCCGCAGGTCGATCATGTGGTTAGCCGCGCGCGATTCGCGCGCGCCCGCCTACGACCTGTCCTTGATTCCAGACTACCGCTGCGGACGAAATGTATGTTATACAAGACCTACATTCGTTCGCAGCTCACATACGCGGCTCCGGCATGGTACGCCCTTACCAGCCGCTACCAGCGCGCCCGAATGCGGGCGCAACAGAACATGACGCTCCGAGTTATCGCCGGCGCAGGGCGGTATGTCAGAAATGACGTAATCGCCCGCGACCTCAACGTCGAACCGCTTGATGACTTCGTGACCCGGCTGGCGCGCAACATGTTTGACCGCGCCGACAACGGGCCCCACCCCCACCTCCAAAATATCGCGCCGCTCCATGCGCGCCCGCCCGACACACAGTGGCGACCTCTGCCCCGGTCACTTCTGACCGAGGCCGATAACGATAGCCCCCCCCCACCCTGCATTTCAGAAACTGCTGCACCGACGCGCCCGCCGCGCCTGCAATCCCGTAGAGCGGCTGCGGGCGCGACGCGCAGGACACCGCTTGCTACTGCAGCGGCACCATCATCTACAGCACCGTCACCATCAACGACGCACCAGGCGACGGCTACCCAGCCGCCGCCCCAAGCTCCGCGCATCCGAATGCGCATTGTGTCGGCCCCAGCGAAGGGCCGACACTGACTCCAACACTCCTCTACTCGGCTGGCCGCCCTACCATACCCTATAAGCCGCGGCCCGCTCGCTGGCGCTCACCGGGCCTCGGTGAATACCGTCTCACCCGGGGGGCTGACCGCGCCGAGGGCTGCGCTAGGGGAGGGACAGGCGGCACCAGCACCTCCTACGGAGTCTCTAAAGACTCGCGCACGGCAGGCGGGAACACAAAAAAAAAAAAAAAATAAAAAAAAAAATAAAAAAAAAAAAAAAAAAAAAAAAAAAAAAAAAAAAAAAAAAAAAGAGCATAACTGCCCTAGCAGTACCCCTGCCGTGCCGCCCCATCTGACCCGGCCCGACTAAAGTCGGCCGTGATTGATTGCCCGGGCAAAGGACCTCGGTCCTGAGGCCCGAACCGAGCCCCCACCAGGGCCGAAGAAACCAACGACGACGAGCATTTTTTAGCTAGCGGCGCCCTCTGTGTTGTTATCTACTACCAGCAGTTTACGTAGTACGTGTGCGTGTTGTCTGTTACCTACTTGTGTGTTAATTTGATTTGATTGAATAAAATGGCCGATACCGCAGTCGCGTCCGAAACCCCCGCCCCGGCAACGCCGGCGAAGAAGCCGAAGGCAGCAGCTGCAGGTGGAGCCAAGAAACCCAAGGCGAAACCGACCCACCCCAAGACCTCCGAGATGGTGAACAACGCCATCAAGGAGCTCAAGGAGCGCAGCGGTTCATCCCTTCAGGCGATCAAGAAGTATATCGCGGCCCAATACGACGTCGACGCTGAGAAGTTGGCGCCTTTCATCAGAAAGTATCTGAAGAGTGCCGTCGAGAGCGGCGCTTTGATCCAAACAAAGGGCAAGGGAGCGTCCGGCTCGTTCAAACTGGAATCCAAATCGTCCGCATCTAAGAAACCGGCCGCCGCTAAGAAGCCCGCCGCCGCCGCTTCGGCGAAACCGAAGAAGGCCGCAGCCGCCGCCGCCGGTGGCAGGGGCGCCAAGAAGGGCGCCGCCGCCGCGTCGCCGTCCAAATCTAAGGCGTCCGCCGCCGCCGCGACCAAGGACAAGAAGGCAGCCGCCGCTAAGAAGAAGCCCGCACCGAAGAAGCCCACCGCCGCTGCCGCCGCGAAGGCCAAGAGCGCCGCGGCCGCCGCGCCCAAGGCTAAGAAGACCGCCAAGCCGCCGACGAAGAAACCCAAGGCGCCCAAACCGAAGAAGGCCGCCGCCGCCACGCCCAAATCCAAGCCCGCCGCCAAGAAGGCCGCCGCCTCCAAGAAGTAATTCTCGGTGCGCGCGCGCGTTACACAGTGGCCGACGACGGTGGTGATAGTAGTGGTGGTGTTGAGCTCGACCAAGTCTCGTACGAGTGCAAGCGCGCCGCCAGCAAGCCGCGCGCAAGCGATCTAGGCAGGCAGCGTCGACGTCGTCCGCTCCACTACATACACACCAAACGGTGGCACACCAACCAACGCGGCGGCCCCCTCTCTCTTGTTTTCGACGGAGGAGCGCGCGCGTGCTGCATGCGCAACACTCGAGCGGCGCGGCGCGGCCCGCCAGGCCCGCCCCGCAAGCGCGAGCAAGCGATCATCGGCAGCGAGCAGCAACCGGCGAAAGAAGACAAACCACAAAAGCCCTTTTCAGGGCTAACATAACGTTCATAATTATATTGAAAAACAGTTTCATAACGGCAGACGTCAACCTATATATACCTACCTACCTACCTACATGGCTACACATTACGATTTACCTATACATAACACTAACTAAATAAATAAATAATAAGCATAATACATAATAAATATAACAATTATATATCGAATTGAACGACGAACACCAACACATTATAAGTACCCCTCCCTCCCTACCCCTAAAACATATATACATACAGAAACACTATTTTATACACGACGACGACGACGTTCAAAAATTATATCTTCATTACATTTAATAAATCCGCATCATCATACACGAACCACTAATTTGACTGACTGATTAATGTTATTATTTTGCCTTGCCATGCACCACACCGCACCACCGAGAAATTCTCCGCCCGACTGCCCGACTCTGTCTCTCTCTCTCGCTCACTCAACTCACCCATCTCCAACATCGCCCCGCTGAGTCGACGGCCGCTTACGTGTATAAATAGCGTTAAGCGGTCGATTGAACAAAAAAAAAAAAAAAAAAAAAAAAAACACAACAAAATACTACGCTTAGTAGCCGACTGGTGGATACCTAACGGTGACAACTAAACCAGTTGGGGCACTGACCCGGCTGCCCTCCTGACCCTCCTGGGGGGAAAACACTCCGGAAGAGTTCTGGCAAAGTTGGCCTTGGGGGATCTCCTAGTCAACTCAGAACTATTAGCTACACTTTCAGTTTAGGGACAAACACACCCTACGGTGAATTGATTTTCACCGGAGGACACACCTAGGGCCATTCAGGCAGTAGGTTCTTTTCAAACACACGCCTCCCTGCCTGTGGCGGGGAGGGTCTGACACCAACTCACGCATCTTAGCCATTGCACTCCGGCTAAGATGGAGCTCGAGGTGATAGAGCTCTTGCTAGGGCAAAGTCACCCCGAGGCGTTTGCAGTCCTTAAGACTGCCCACCACAACAAGTTGTCCTCCCCCGCGTCCACCCCGCGCCCCTCGCCCTACGCGAAGCCCATACAAGTGCCTTCCGGGCACTTTGTCCCCACGCCCACCGCGCATCTAAACATTAGGCCCATCATTCGGATGGATCAACCCGCGTCCCCGTCCGATCCCGAAATGGAGATGGAGGTCTGTCCCTCCGCCTCCAAAACTATCCCTCCCGTCTCGGACTCCGAGCCCGACGATGTTGTCACGTCGGACTCGGACTACGAAACCGTCACCCGCAAAGGGAAGCGGGCACGTAAGGCCGCCCCTCCCTCTGTCCCTCCGCCTAAGGCCGCTAAATCCAACAGCGCGCCCTCTTCCCGTCCTTGCTCCCCGAGGCCCGAGCCGAGCCAGCCGCGCAAGGAAAAGAAGCCCCCTCCGCTCTATATCCAGACCACCAAGGACTGGGTTGATCTTTCGCGTTCTCTGAAGGCGCGACACAACATTATCCCTTTAAAAATTCGCCTCATTAAAGGCGAAACCGAGATGATCAAGGTACAGCTAGCTACCTCGACCGAATTCCGCCAATGCACGGCGTTTTTCCGCTCAATGAACGTGCCTTTCCACACGTTCTCGCTCCCCGAGGAGCGAGTACTCTCCGTAGTTATCCGCGGTCTTCCCACGGATTGGGACCCTAAGGTAGTACTGGACGACCTTAAGTCGCAAGGCTACCCCGTCCTTGAAGTGACCCGGATGCTCGGCAAGGACAAAGCCCCTTTACGCCTCCTAAAGGCACAGCTAGAAAATACCCCCGAGGGTAAATCCATTTTCGACATAAAGTCCATTGTAGGCTTCGATGGCCTATCGATCGAGGCCCCTCACAAGCGTGGCATTGTAGGTCAATGCCACAAATGCCAACGTTACGGGCATGCCTCCCGTAACTGCTTCGGCCGTCCCCGATGCGTTAAGTGCCTGGGTGACCATGGCACTGAAGCGTGTGCAAGGCCTAAAGCGCCGGTTCCCGACGACCCGCCCGGTTGCGTAAACTGCGTCGCTTTGGGACACACCGCGAACTATCGCGGCTGCCCCAAAGCGCCGCGTAGTAACGCCAACCGCGGGTCGGGACCGCGACGTAACCCCGCGACTCGCGCCCCTCCGCCTTCACAGATCGCGAAAGTCTCGCTCCGCCCCGCGGCCCCCTTACCACCGCCCCGCAACCCGTGGGCCACCCCGCGGGCTTCCCAGCCCGCGGCTCAAGCCCCCGCGACAGACTCGCTTGTCGACTTTCCTGCGACTGGCCCGGCTCGTGCCCCACAACCGCTTCCGGCTGAAACTCCAATGGAGCAAAGCCCTCCCGAGGCCCCTCAGGCCACGGCCCCTAAGGCCAAAGCCCCCAAAGCTAAAGCCACTAAGGCCAAGGCTACTAAGACCCAGTCCCGTAAGCCAAAACGGCAAACCCCCGCCCCTAAGGCTGCCCCTAAACCCAAATCCAACGATCGCCCGCAACACCCGTTCGCCGCGACTGTAGGTTCCCTCCCAATCACCTTCTCATCCATCTCTACGGTTGTCGAACTTGTAAAGATCTATCGATACAAGGACGAGATCGTGGAGGTGGATAGGAAGTTGCGCGAAGCCGCCTCTGCCCCCAACGCTTGTCCCGCTATGATTATAGCGACAATCTTTTCTGATCACGGTCCCCTCCTAGACAAGATCACGTCCCTCATTGACTCTCTTAAAGACTCAAAATGAATAATACGCCCCCACAAAGAATTAAGCCCCGCTCCCTTACGGTTGCGTTTTTCAACGCGAACGGTCTCAGTAGTCAACGCGACGAGGTGTTCGGCTTTCTAGTCGAACACGCCGTCGATGTTTTTCTCGTACAGGAAACTTTCCTAAAACCTTCCATCCGAGACCCGCGTTTGGCAAACTACAACCTTGTCCGTAATGATAGAGTTGGCCGCGGTGGCGGCACTCTTATCTATTACAAGCGGTCGCTTCACTGTGTCCCGCTCGATCCCCCACAGCTATCCGACTTAGAGGCTTCGGTCTGTCGGCTAGGCATGACGGGCCACCCGTCGATTACTATCGCGTCCGCGTACTTGTCCCCCAACAAGCTTCTTACACAACCCGATCTCGAGGCGCTGTTTGCTATGGATAACGCCGTCATTATTGCCGGCGATTTCAATAGCAAACACGCTCAGTGGGGTTGCAACTCAACCAACCGTAATGGTCGGGTGATGAGCCACCTCGCTGAGTCGCTGCTCTTCGATATCGTTGTGCCTATGGAGCCCACCCACTATCCGTTAGTTGATAACCACACCCCCAACCCGTTAGATATGGCGTTGCTAAGGAACGTAACTTTACGGTTGCGTTCCATAGAAACGATCCACGCGCTCTCCTCCGATCATAGGCCGGTTGTTTTACAGTTAGGCCCCCCCACCGACCCCACCCCCGTTATTAAGGTTGTGACTGACTGGGATAAGCTTGAGAAAGCTCTCGAGCCTACCGCCGGTGAGTCATTAAACCAAATCCCCGATGTCATTGCCTCGCCTCACGAGACAGTGGCCGCGGTCGAGGCCCTCAATAGTCATCTCACTAACGCTATAAGCGTATCGACCCGGCGGGTTGTAGCGACGGGCGACCATCGCTTCAAACTGCCGGACGATGTGAGGCAACTGTTGAGGGCTAAGAACGCCGCCACGCGCGCGTACGACTCTTATCCCACTTCGGACAACCGAGTTCGTATGCGTTCTTTGCAGCGCGCTGCTAAGGAACGCATAAAAGAGCTCCGCGGTGCGAACTGGGATGGCCTACTTAAAGAGATCTCGCCACACCACCAAGCTTATTGGAAGTTGGCGAGAGCCTTTAAGTCGGACACGGTCACGTCCATGCCCCCGCTCAACAAACCCGACAACTCGATCGCCTTTGACGACGACGACAAAGCCGAATGCCTCGCCGACAGCCTCGAGTCTCAATGCTCGCCTAGCACCCTCCCAGTCCCTCAGGACCATGTCGATATGGTAGATAGCGAAGTCGATAGACTCTCGTCCCTCCCCCCCACCGCTACCCTCCCGCCTGTTACGGAGGATGAGGTGCAAACTCTAATTAGGCGTCTCAAACCCCGTAGTGCCCCCGGGGCAGACGGCATCTCAAACAAGATCCTTAAGATCTTACCCGCCCAACTTATCGTTTTAATCGTAGCTATCTTCAATAGCGCCATGGCAAACGCAATCTTTCCCGCTGAGTGGAAGGATGCGGTTGTCATAGGTATTCATAAACCCGGTAAACCGCGTAACGCCCCCTCTAGTTATCGCCCCATCAGTCTTCTCAAATCGTTGGGAAAACTGTATGAACGCGTTCTAGTATCCCGTTTAAGGGAATACGTCTCCGCTAACAACATCCTTATCAACGAGCAGTTTGGGTTCCGCCCCAAACACTCGTGTACCCACCAATTGCACCGCCTCACGGAGCATATCCTTACCGGTCTCAATAAAAAACGTCCCGTGGGAACCGGAGCGCTTTTCTTCGACGTCGCGAAAGCATTTGACAAAGTCTGGCACAACGGCTTAATTTATAAGCTATACCAATTTGGCGTGCCAGACAGACTCGTGCACATCATACGAGACTATCTGTCAAATCGCACTTTTCGCTTCCGCGTCGAGGGAACGCTCTCCACCCCTCGTCCTATTCGCGCCGGCGTCCCGCAGGGATCCGTGCTCTCTCCAATCCTTTTTGCGCTTTACGCAAATGACATCCCCAAGACCCCACGCGTAGACCTAGCTCTATTCGCGGATGACACCGCGCTATTTTCGTCCGGTAGAGACAGAGCCGCGGTTTCCAACCGACTCCAAAAAGCCGCTAACACCCTCGGCGTTTGGTTTCGCAAATGGCGGATCGAAGTTAACCCCGAGAAAAGCGCCGCTGTGTTCTTTTCTCGGGGTAACGACGATCGTTGCCCTCCCATCCGTTTATTTGACCGTGCTATCCCTTGGGTAAAGCAAGTAAAATATCTCGGTGTCACCCTCGATAGAAGATTGACGTTTGCGCCTCATCTCAAAATCGTCCGTAACAGGGCCGCGTTTATATTAGGCCGGCTCTTTCACCTTATAGGCAGACGAAGTAAAATGTCTCTTAGACATAAGACGACAATTTACAAAGCCTGCATTCGCCCGGTCATGACTTACGCTAGCGTAGTTTTCGCGCATACCGCGCCCTCCTACCTGTATCCCCTACAAACCCTCCAAAACCGTTTCATGCGTGGTGCCACGGGCTGCCCGTGGTACTATCGCAATGTAGATCTCCACCGTGATCTTGATCTTCCCACTATCAAAGATTTCATCAAAGACGTTTCCAGACGTTACTTTGATAACGCCCCCCACCACCCCAACCCGCTTGTTGTGGCGGCCGCCAACTATAACGTTGGTGCCTTTCCACCAACAAGACGGTTCTCATCTAGGCGTCCTAGACACGTCTTAGACGACCCCGACGACCCCATAACAGTTGCGAACGCCCCCCCGCCCGATCCTCTAAATGTCACTACACATTTACAGAATACACCAAACATGCACACTAGCTTAGGTCCAAGACACCGTACTCGTAGAACAAGGGTACGAAGAACCGGTTCACACGCGCTCTATACCAGGTACAGACATGTACCTGGGCGCTTCTCTCCTCCTCCACGGCCCGGTCTACCCGAGCCGAGGTCCGAGCCTTTAGAGGCGCCCTCGGGTGGTTCCGCCCCCCGATCCGATCCGAACCCTTCGGAGAATCTAGTAGGGCACGGGGACGCGCACTAGTGCGCGATGCCGTTCCCTCTAGAAAACCTCCAAAGGTGATTCGTTTCACACGGCTTGAGGGACCCTTTACGTTCCTCGCCGCCCCCAAAAAAGCCCGGTGAAGCTGAAAATGCCGTCTGAGGCAATCAGCAAACTCTCTCAAAAAAAAAAAAAAAAAAAAATTGAACAAAATATTATCACTCGCACTGTCGTGACGCTCGCACGTACGCGCGCGCACGTCGTAGTTTTCTTGTTACAAGTTTTACCAAACCAACCAATCCATCATGTCCGGTCGTGGCAAAGGCGGCAAAGTTAAGGGAAAGGTCAAGTCACGCTCGAACCGCGCCGGTCTCCAGTTTCCCGTTGGACGTATACACAGGCTCCTGCGCAAGGGTAATTACGGTGAGCGCGTCGGTGCCGGCGCACCGGTCTACCTGGCCGCCGTCATGGAGTACCTGGCCGCCGAAGTACTCGAGTTGGCCGGCAACGCCGCTCGCGACAACAAGAAGACGAGAATCATCCCGAGACATCTCCAGCTGGCGATACGTAACGACGAGGAGTTGAACAAGCTACTCTCCGGTGTGACCATCGCCCAGGGCGGTGTGCTGCCCAACATCCAGGCGGTGCTCCTGCCCAAGAAGACTGAGAAGAAGGCTTAAACGCGCAACGGAACGCACCGCCACGCACGCACGCACGCACGCACGCACGCACGCACGCACGCACGCCGCAACATCGCTCGCTGCTCGGTGTGGTGTCTCGTCGTTTTCGCCATCTTAGTTGTCTGGTCGCAGCCCCTCTCACGTCTCGAACCATGATGACTTATGTTGTAAAAGGCCCTTTTCAGGGCCACAATACGTTTCTATATAAAAAGTAAAATATGTTTCATATCGATTTGGACAAGTCAATAGAGCGTCTGGGTCACGTGACCTCGCCTCTCGTCACCACATGGTCTATGTGATAATAACAAACAAACAAACAAACATACAAACAAAATACATACATATACATACATCAAAATTTACTATGTACTTATGTACAAATGCATAGGTACCTAGTGTAATCTAGTAATAGTATTATGGGTAGGTACCTATTGCGTACGACCGGAGCCTTAGATAACTTAACTTTTACGATTGACGATGGTACCTATATAGTTTTACAAAATTAATAGAACTTCATTCATCACGCATAATATAATATACCTACCTAATATACCAATTTTTTTTTTTTTTTTTTTAATATAATTATAAATTGAATGTAGTCGAATGTATAATATCATGGAGTAGTGCACATTTCGACTCGTTCATACGGGCGAACGCTGCCTGCAGCGACGAGACGTACGGCCGTCGTCGTCGTCGTCGCCGCGGAAAGACAGAGGGACGAGGGGGGGACACGAATCCGCGACGTGCGTCGCTATTGGTCGATTCTATCGGAACGGGGGCCGCTCGTTGCTAACCGACCAAACGAACAAAAAGCGCGCGCCGAAAATTTAAGAGACATTCCCGATCAGACGCTCGCCGCGGACCCCCGTGTGCAGCGTGCCAACCCCGCTACGCCAATATCTTCGCTACTAAGGTACGATAAGGTGATAAAGTTGATATCACCCGTTGCGGTTACGCAAGTTAGTGCCTACTTTACGTAAAAGTGAAGTAGGCAACAACCGTAGTTCCCGCCCGCGTTTTCGGCTGGTTGATACCTACCGGTGCCAACGAAGCCAGTCGCGTCAAGCGCTGACCCGGTGTGCACCTAAGGCCCTTCTGGCTTTAGGGAAACCGGAAGACCCGATACCCAGTGCACCTAGGCCTGCCTAGGGGTGACGGTTTTTGCGGTTATCGATAGGAAACCGCAATAGTCGATAACTTTTCTTCCGTCGCCGCGTACCTCCCTGCCTTAAGCAGGGAGGGTTCCGCCGTCGCGATGACGACTT
>CAUJAO010000209.1:0-73798 GCA_963082485.1 Eudonia mercurella
GTCCATCTGGATGGGGCCATTTACCCCTCGCCTTCTCCGTCTGCCGACCCGCGCAGCACGCACCTCAGCCGAGGGGGGACCCTCAGCCTCAGCACGTTGTACCCTTGGCCGCTTCCCTTCCAACCTAACCTAACCTAACCAACCTAACCTAACCTAACCTAACCTAACCTAACCTAACCTAACCTAACCTAACCTAACCTAACCTAACCTAACCTAACCTAACCTAACCTAACCTAACCTAACCTAACCTAACCTAACCTAACCTAACCTAACCTAACCTAACCTAACCTAACCTAACCTAACCTAACCTAACCTAACCTAACCTAACCTAACCTAACCTAACCTAACCTAACCTAACCTAACCTAACCTAACCTAACCTAACCTAACCTAACCTAACCTAACCTAACCTAACCTAACCTAACCTAACCTAACCTAACCTAACCTAACCTAACCTAACCTAACCTAACCTAACCTAACCTAACCTAACCTAACCTAACCTAACCTAACCTAACCTAACCTAACCTAACCTAACCTAACCTAACCTAACCTAACCTAACCTAACCTAACCTAACCTAACCTAACCTAACCTAACCTAACCTAACCTAACCTAACCTAACCTAACCTAACCTAACCTAACCTAACCTAACCTAACCTAACCTAACCTAACCTAACCTAACCTAACCTAACCTAACCTAACCTAACCTAACCTAACCTAACCTAACCTAACCTAACCTAACCTAACCTAACCTAACCTAACCTAACCTAACCTAACCTAACCAGTCTCCCGAGCGCCCCCGGCCCGAACGCCACGATTTTGTGACGCTCCGCACCGTTTTGCGACAAGTGAAAGGTTTTTTGTGCACAATCACACCGAGTGATATATCAAAAGACGCGGCGCGACGAGCCCGTCATTTCTGTGTATGACACTTGGTGTCGAAAGTGAAAGTGAGAAAAGTTACGTGACAAAAACCACTTTTCGGTTTTTCATACAAACTGTCGGCGCTGAAAACTCGCGTTTTTCAGCGGGAAGTTTACGTACCGAAACTGTAGCGGGGAGCAGCTCGAGGAGGCGCAACTTTCCCCAAAATTTGGGAATTTTCGGACGGGAATTGAAGGAGATACAGCAATTAATCACATTTTTGCTTAATGTGAACAAAAACACAAAATATCAGCTGGAGCCGAAAATCGCATGTCAACAGGAAGAGGACGTCACGGCGATCCCGAATCCAGTAGCAGATTTTCGGAAAACCCGTCAACGGAGGAGAAAATAAGGTCCGTAGATTTTAAGATATTTTTTAGGCAAACTGTGATAGAAAAGTGTTGGTAGAGTAAATTCCAGCCTTTTAAAAATCTAGTAAAAATCAAATCTAGCCCCAGAATTTATCTGGTGTTGCTCTGTTAAAAATTTAGAATTTATAATAATATAGTTTCTGAATTATTCCACTTTTCGGACCGGCGGGTAGCGGCGGCGCGAGCGCCCCCCGCTTTTAAAAAGTGAAATAATTCCCTTGTTTTTATTACTCTGAAGCTGGAAATTACTGCACGCAGGGGAAACCAAGTGAGCTATCACATAATAGTAAAATTTCAGTAAAATCTTTTATATATCGCGCAAACCACCCGGTTTTGTAGCTGAATAAAAATTAATTTGCTTTTTCCAAGGTATTAATTTATATGTAAATATAAATTATAAATTCCGTTTGTTATATCATATGAAAGTTCACTTCGTCCCCTATACGTTAGTTATAAGTACGAAAGGGTAGGTACTCGAAGCTCCGAGCGCCACCCCTTCGAAATCGGCGCGGACCTTCAGTCCGACCGCAGGACGTGTGGTAAAAAACATCGCGGCCCGAAAAAGCACTTTGGCATTTTAAATATTTTTCAAAATTTTATTTTGTAAACAGAAAGGCCTTAAGCCAAAAACTATTATTTTCAAAACTAGATTAAACAAAACCTTATATTTAATTAATTACATCCAATTAAGCATTTACTTTAACTAATTTAAATTAAAATTTTTCCAAAGCTATAACTTTGGAAATAAAAATTTTTCAAAAATTCTGTTTACAAAATAATATAAAGTAAGCGCACGCACAACCGGAGGCGAGAAGAGTATTGGTGAAAACTATCCCCTTTTGGATATTTTCACCATTATTCACTTGCTTAATTGTCCCGACCACGCCTCGATATTAAGTGCTTTTTCGAGCCCATTTTTCACACATTATTATATAACATACAAAGTGCCACTATATATAATATGAAAGACAATTTCATTAGCTTTAAGATTTTATAATAAGACTTCTAAAAATTTTGTGTATTTTCGTGTTATTACACGATTTCCCTTGGCCCGTCAAAAAACGATTCTAGAACATTCTGCCCAATTATTTAACTTCCGTTTCCTAAAAGTTGCCAACTTATTGAATCTGCCCAATATTGAGCGTCGTTCAAAATTCATGTGACCTAGACCTACGAGGGTTCCGAAAAGGTTCCACGTCCAGTTACATGATTTTTGCACAACAACAATTAAATTCAAACGTGGCACGATATTTTAATAAAATTTTAAACTTTCTGTAATTCCTCATTAGTTTTTGATAAAAATTTAGATTAAAAAATTAATAAATATAAATAAAAATTATTCCTCTTCAATAAACCATTTGAGTTCTAAAAATATATAAGCTTTTAAAACATATTTACATACTTTTCTAAAAATCATAAAAATAAAAATTGGGCAGAATTTATTAAAATAAAAAACGGCAACCCCAAAACTGCCAAGGGTGAGCGTTTTTCTTGGGCACTTTTTATTAATTCAGAATTAATTTAACATTTTATTTAAAAATTTTGCAAAATTAGGATTATTGACACCTGAACCCTCTTTTGAGGCCAGGACTAGATATAAGTAAGTATAGTATAGTGTTTTTATTTTTTGAGTGGATATCCGCTCAGTTCTGGTGCATCGAATAACGACTTGCCGAGATTATTCTAAGTCCGGGCAAAACTTGGAAAAACTCATTAAAATCAATAACTCGGGCCCTAGCGACCCTAGAAAGATCTGGTTTGGACTGTTAGTCCGGCCACAGCACATTTTAAAAAATAATATAAAAAAGTTTTTCAAAAAATTTTTTTGAAAAATTTTAAAAAATTTTTTTCCGTTATTAATTTGCACTGGCACACGACCCCTGCGCCTCTTTTGAGGACAGGTACTAGATCTAAGACTGTAAATAGTAGTTTTCTACTATTTACTTACTTTATTATTTTACTTTTAAACTGTGATATTTTTATTTTTATGTTGTATTGACCCTGTATCTCTATTGAGAACAGGCACCTTTTTTTTATTGTTTTTAATCGTGTTTGTTGACCCCGTGACTCTTTTGAGTCCGGGAAATAGCTATAGGACAAAAATTTTATTTAATTTAAATTTATTTATTGATTTTATTGACTTTATAGATTTTAATGATTTATTGTTTTTATTGATTTTATTGTTTTTAATGATTTATTGACTTCATTGATCCTATTGATCTTAATGATTTATAGATTTTAATGATTTATCGATCTTATTGATCCTATTGACTTTAACGATTTTATAGATTCTAATGATCTATTGATATTAATGATTTTAATGTTTTTATTGATTTTATAGATTTTAATGATTATTGACAAAAAAGGACGTATATAACTTATACAAACTTAAATAGGCTAGCTAGGTTTAGGATCTATCGTTTTATTGACTTTGTTTTTGTGACCCTGAGACTCTTTTGAGTCCAGGTATTAGTTTTAAGACCGGGATTTTTATTGAACTCTTTTTAAATCATTAATTGCACACGTTTCTATTGACGCATGGTTTATTGACCACACATTTTGACAAAAAATTTTAATTTGATTTAATCTATTTATTGAACCGTACCTCGCTGACCTCGATATGTTCGTAGCGCGCTCACCGGCAAAGCAGACGGCTCCTAAGGGAGAAATAGATAAGCCCTCAGCAGTGGAGAAGGTGCCTCCAAAGGCCCCGCTGGCCGACCCGCCTTCGACGAAGCCCGGACAGGTGAGGAGGAGCGCTGGAGAGATCGAACTGCGTCTTTCCGCAGAAGATGCTCCCCAGGGCACCTCCACGCCCATTATGAGGACCGAAAAGCCTGCTGCGCTCAAGCTAGCTTTGGCGAAAGCGCAGAAGGCTTCGGCGCGACCTACTCCGGCTGCTACCGTCCCCGCGTCGGATCCTAAGGGGAACGAGACATACTCGTTCCCCTTAGGATCTGATAAGGTATATAGCAGCCGGATGAAGGAAGCCCAGTCCTGGTACCAGAGGGCATCGAAGAAGATGGAGGAGAGCGGGAACCTGAGGAGAGATATTAAGGCAACCGTCCTCGAAGCCCTGGAAAATATGGCCCGGCTAATCAAGGACGCCGATTCTGGAAAGCCCTATGGTGTAAAGGACTCCACAAAGAAAGGAGAGGGTGGAGACCCCATAGAGAGCCGGAAACCAGAGGCGGACAGTCGGGACGGAGGAGAAGGGGTAGAGAGGATGGCGAAATTACTTAAAGAGCATTCGAAGCTGCTGAAGGATAGCAAGGTAGAAATGGAGAAGTTGAAAGAGATGTTGGTAGAGGCGAAGGAGAGTGGAAAGAGAGAGGAAGGAGAGAAGCAGAAGGTAGAAGAAAAACGTAAAGAATTGCTAGAGGAAAATATGGTGGAAGTCATCAGGTTGAGAGAGGAGCTAAAAAAGGAGAGAGAGGAAAGGAGAACCTATGCTGGGGTGGTGGCCGCCCCGGCCAAGGAGAAATCCAAGGCCGGAGCGACCATCCACTCAGTGATAGTAAGCTCGAACGACGAAATGGATACGGGAGACCAGGTACTTGAAAGAATCAGAACAGCGGTAAATGCGAAGGAGGAAGGTTGGAAAATTGAGAAGGTACGAAAAGCAAAGGACAGGAAAGTGATAATTGGATGTGGGACTAGGGAAGAGATGGGAAAGATCAAAGAAAGGTTACAGAAGGAAGGTAGGAACTTGAATGTTGAGGACATCGCCAACAAGGACCCATTGGTCATGTTGAGAGATGTCCTCAAAATTAACAAGGATGAAGACGTGCTGAAGGCCCTGAAGACCCAAAACCGCCACTTGCTAGAAGGGCTTAAGAAGGAGGACGACAGGGCCGAAGTTAGGTACAGGAAGAGGGCCAGAAACTCCCTGGTCGAACACGTCGTGCTCAAGGTGTCGCCCGAAATCTGGAGGCGACTAACCGAGGCCGGCGCGATCCACTTGGACCTGCAGCGGATCAGGGTGTCCGACCACTCGCCCCTCATCCAGTGTGTGCGGTGCCTCGGATACGGCCACACCAAGCGGTTCTGCCGTGAGCCCGAGGACCTGTGCAGCCACTGTGGAGGGCAACACATGAAAACCGACTGTGCCCAGAGGAGGGACGGACACCCCCCAAGCTGCACCAATTGCCAAAAGGCTAGTTTAGCCAATGTGGGTCACAACGCCTTCGATGAGGAATGTCCTATCCGAAGGCGTTGGGACGCACTGGCACGGCAAGCGGTGCAGTATTGCTAAGGGCGACCAGGTGGAGAACTCGGCAGGGAGTCAAACGGCTCGGTACGGTGTTGTCCAGTCCAACCTCCAGCGCAGCAGACTCGCGACGGAGGAGTTGATTGCGGAAGCGGTGACTCGCAAGTTCACGTTCGCACTGGTACAGGAGCCTTACATCGGTGGAGTGGGAGCGATGAGGGCTTACCCCGGTGTAAGAGTGGTACAGTGCGACACGAGAACCGCGGACGCAGTCAACAAGGCGGCCATCTTGGTCTTCGACGGGGAGATCGACGTCATCCAATGTCCCACGCTCACGACCGAAAACATCGCGGTTGCGAGGTTGAGGACCGGGGCGTGGGAGATTGTGGTGGTGTCGATCTACTTCGAGGGAGATAAGCCGCTTGACACCTATGTCGCGGGAGTCACCAGGGCTGTGATGGAGGCTGGAGTGGAGAACATCGTAGTGGGCGGTGATGTCAACGCCTGGAACACCTGGTGGGGTAGTCGGGAGGTGGATCACAGGGGAGAGGAGGTAGCGGGAATGCTCGACGATTTGAACCTGCACCTCCTCAACCAGGGTCTGGATCCAACTTTCGACACCATCAGAGGGGGAGTAAGGTGCACCAGTCACGTGGACATCACGGCCTGCTCGGAGTCCGTTCTGGGGAGAGTTGAGGGCTGGAGGGTGGCGGCCGACGTCACGAGCTCTGACCACGCGGCAATCACCTTTTACCTGAAATTAGAAAAGTCATTAGGAATAAACATAAAATCAACAACCAGAATTTATAACACTAGGAAGGCAAATTGGGGTCAGTTTCGTGAGAAACTGACCCAAATTTGTGAAGAAAACAAATTTAACAAAACGGAAGTAGATAAAATAAATAACATAGAAAAATTAGAAACAGCAATTAATAAATATACAGACATAATTAAAGAGGCGTGTAACGTAGGAATTCCAAAAACAAAAGGTAAAAGGCGAACCGGTATACCGTGGTGGACGGAGGAGTTGGCCGCGATGAAGAAAGAAGTGATGCGGAAGAAGCGGCGCATATCGTGCGCATCCGCGGCTCGACGGGAGTGGGTTGTTGGCCGATACCTGAAAGCAAAGGAAGAGTACATGGCGGAGGCCAATAGGGCCCAAACCGCAAGTTGGAAAACCTTTTGTGAGAAGCAGGAGCGGGAAACGATGTGGGAGGGAATTTACCGTGTGATAAGGTGCACAGCAGCCCGACAGGACGATACCCCATTGGTGGTCAATGGGAGGGTACTGGAGGGTGCAGAATCCGCGAGCCTTTTAGCAAGGACCTTTTACCCGGAGGACAAGCATGAGGAGGATTTGGCAGACCATAAGCTGATGAGAGAGGTAGCGGAAAAAGTGAACGAGGGGAAGCATGATGACTCATGCGACCCCCCTTTTACTGCGGAGGAGCTCAAATGGTCTGCCCTCAGCTTCAATCCAAAAAAGGCTCCAGGTCTCGACGGATTCACTGCAGACATCACAAAGGCGGTCATTTCCCAGGATCCCGATTTGTTTCTAGCCCTGCTAAACAGGTGTTTGGCTCTGGCCCACTTCCCGGTCGCGTGGAAGGAGGCGGTAGTGGTGGTGTTGAGGAAGGGAGGGAAGACAGACTATACACAGCCTAAATCTTATAGGCCTATAGGTCTCCTGCCGGTACTAGGGAAGATCCTCGAAAAGATCCTGATGAGACGCATCCGATGGCACGTGTTGCCGGGTATGAGCAGATGGCAGTTTGGCTTCACGCCCCAGCGCAGCACCGAGGACTCGCTCTATGTCATGGTGCAGTATATACGCGACAGGTTGAAAGAAAGGAAACTGACCGTCGTCGTATCACTTGACATAGAGGGAGCCTTCGACAGCGCTTGGTGGCCGGCTGTGAAGTGCAGACTTGCAGAGTCTGGATGCCCGGCAAACTTGAGGCGCCTGGTGGACAGCTACCTGAAAGAGAGAAAGGTACGAGTAAGGTATGCGGGATCCGAGGTGTTGAAAGCCACGACCAAAGGATGTGTCCAGGGTTCAGTAGGGGGCCCAACATTTTGGAACCTGTTGTTGGACCCACTACTGAAGGATCTGGAGGGAAGAGGCGAACATGTGCAGGCGTTCGCTGACGACATTGTTTTGATCATCTCGGGAGATAGTGGATCGGAGATCCAGAGACGGACCAATGCGGCCCTCGAGCATGTTCGGGAGTGGGGCGTCAAAAATAAGCTGAAGTTCGCACCGCACAAGACCCAAGCCCTGCTGGTGACGAGGAAGCTTAAATTTGACGCCCCGGTCCTGACCATGGGCGGGGTACGCATTGGACTGTCTAGGGAAATCAAGGTTCTCGGCTTGACAATTGACGATAGATTGACGTTTAACACACACGTCACAAGCGTGTGTCGAAAAGCGCTTAACATCTATCGTCAATTGTCGAGAGCGGCCAAGATCGATTGGGGACTAAACCCCGAGGTGATCAGAACAATGTATGTGTCGGTGATAGAGCCCATTATCATGTACGCCTCTAGCGTATGGGCGTCGGAGGCGGGCAAACTGAGTGTCCGCAAGCAGTTGGATGCCGTGCAGCGCGGGTTCGTCAGGAAGATGGCCAAAGCGTACCGGACGGTCTCCCTACACTCGGCCCTGGTACTCACCGGGATGCTCCCTTTGGATCTTCGTATAAAAGAGGCAGCTCTTTTATACGAGGTGAAGAAGGGGCATTCGCGGGGGGTAGTAGGGGACCGGGAGGTTGAGAGTCCGGTAGCCATCACCGACGCGCCGCACCCTGCGTCGCAGACGGAGCTAGGCTTCAGGGACATGGAGGACGGTGCAGAACGAAACCAGGGAACGGAAGAAATTTACACGGATGGCTCCAAAATTGAGGGGAAAGTTGGAGCTGCCGTCTCTCTTTGGAGAGACGGCAAGGAAATCTGTACCCGTAAAGCCAAACTGGAATCGTTCTGCACCGTGTTCCAGGCGGAACTGGTGGCCCTGGTTAACGCGACGGAGATGGTGCTGGAGAGGAAGGCGGGCTGCACGCGCATTTACTGCGACTCGAGGTCGGCCCTCGAGATAGTTGTCGACATAGTCTCCCTGCACCCCTTAGCTGTAAAAGTGCGAGCGAATTTAAAAACAGCAGAACTTCGTGCCCAGAACATTGAACTGTTCTGGGTGAAAGCGCACGTAGGGGTGCCAGGGAACGAGAGGGCCGACACTCTCGCGAAGGAGGCGGCACTTAGAATAAAGAGAAAGCCCGACTACGATAAGTGTCCCGTTTCCTATGTCAAGCGCCAGATTCGTCTGGAGACGCTAGACGTTTGGAACGGGCGCTATCAGGGGGGGGACACGGCGGGGACCACGAAGGTCTTCTTCCCGGACGCGGTGGAGGCCTACCGCACCGTGCGGAAAATCGAATGGGACCCGATCTTGACGCAAGTCATCACAGGGCACGGCGGATTCTCCCAATACTTACACCGTTTCAAGTGTAAGGAGAATCCGGCGTGCATCTGTGATGACGAAAAAGAAGAAAGCGTGTTGCATCTGTTGGTGGAGTGCCCTGTTTTTGCCGTAGAAAGATATGACCTGGAACAAAAGCTGGAAATCGAGATCAGCGAGGCAAATATAAGTCGGATTGTTAGATCTAGGGAGTCTAGGAGTATATTTCTGGATTACTGTAGAAAGATAGGTAAAAAAGTGATTAGTAGAAATAAGGAAAAGGGGTAGCACTCGATTATATAAAGAGTAGCGTTAAAAAGTTACAGATATAATTGTAGTGAGACCCACAGAAAGGCGGGATATGATAAGAAGTTTTGTGAACAGGAATATATGTGATATAATTGTAGTAAATCTAAGTTTTAAAAATGTGATATAATGTAAAAGTAAGTAGAAAATAAGAATAAAAATGTAGTCTAGAAATACAATTGAAAATGTAAATGTAGTGTTAAATGTAATGATAATTTATTAAATAGTAATTAAAATGTATAAATATATAAATGTAGAATCTGGATTATTGTAATGTAAATGATATTTATAAATAGGAAAAATGTAATAGAGAATAAGTAACCTAGACCTAAGATGTAATAGACAGTAAGAACATCTTTAACCCACAAAGATGAGAATCCGACCAAAAAAAAAAAAAAAAAAAAAAAAAAAAAAAAAAAAAAAAAAAAAAAAAAAAAAAAAAAAAAACCTAACCTAACCTAACCTAACCTAACCTAACCTAACCTAACCTAACCTAACCTAACCTAACCTAACCTAACCTAACCTAACCTAACCTAACCTAACCTAACCTAACCTAACCTAACCTAACCTAACCTAACCTAACCTAACCTAACCTAACCTAACCTAACCTAACCTAACCTAACCTAACCTAACCTAACCTAACCTAACCTAACCTAACCTAACCTAACCTAACCTAACCTAACCTAACCTAACCTAACCTAACCTAACCTAACCTAACCTAACCTAACCTAACCTAACCTAACCTAACCTAACCTAACCTAACCTAACCTAACCTAACCTAACCTAACCTAACCTAACCTAACCTAACCTAACCTAACCTAACCTAACCTAACCTAACCTAACCTAACCTAACCTAACCTAACCTAACCTAACCTAACCTAACCTAACCTAACCTAACCTAACCTAACCTAACCTAACCTAACCTAACCTAACCTAACCTAACCTAACCTAACCTAACCTAACCTAACCTAACCTAACCTAACCTAACCTAACCTAACCTAACCTAACCTAACCTAACCTAACCTAACCTAACCTAACCTAACCTAACCTAACCTAACCTAACCTAACCTAACCTAACCTAACCTAACCTAACCTAACCTAACCTAACCTAACCTAACCTAACCTAACCTAACCTAACCTAACCTAACCTAACCTAACCTAACCTAACCTAACCTAACCTAACCTAACCTAACCTAACCTAACCTAACCTAACCTAACCTAACCTAACCTAACCTAACCTAACCTAACCTAACCTAACCTAACCTAACCTAACCTAACCTAACCTAACCTAACCTAACCTAACCTAACCTAACCTAACCTAACCTAACCTAACCTAACCTAACCTAACCTAACCTAACCTAACCTAACCTAACCTAACCTAACCTAACCTAACCTAACCTAACCTAACCTAACCTAACCTAACCTAACCTAACCTAACCTAACCTAACCTAACCTAACCTAACCTAACCTAACCTAACCTAACCTAACCTAACCTAACCTAACCTAACCTAACCTAACCTAACCTAACCTAACCTAACCTAACCTAACCTAACCTAACCTAACCTAACCTAACCTAACCTAACCTAACCTAACCTAACCTAACCTAACCTAACCTAACCTAACCTAACCTAACCTAACCTAACCTAACCTAACCTAACCTAACCTAACCTAACCTAACCTAACCTAACCTAACCTAACCTAACCTAACCTAACCTAACCTAACCTAACCTAACCTAACCTAACCTAACCTAACCTAACCTAACCTAACCTAACCTAACCTAACCTAACCTAACCTAACCTAACCTAACCTAACCTAACCTAACCTAACCTAACCTAACCTAACCTAACCTAACCTAACCTAACCTAACCTAACCTAACCTAACCTAACCTAACCTAACCTAACCTAACCTAACCTAACCTAACCTAACCTAACCTAACCTAACCTAACCTAACCTAACCTAACCTAACCTAACCTTTTTTTTTTTTTGGTTTCCCAGGGGAACTCTTTATGAGTACCCGGGCCTTGAAGAGGCCCAAGGTTATGTGGAACTCGCCCGTCCGCCTTTCCACACCCACTGACAAGGAGAGAGGCTCCAAGTCAGTTGCCGGGACTAAGTCCCAGCGGGGAGGGCGAGACAGAGGGGAATATCCACTAAACCCCTGGGGGCCTACAATCCGAAGCTTAAGGCTTGGGGTGGCGGTCGCGGGACCTTTGCCACTAGGGCTGTACCAACGCGAGGGCCGCCCCGTCGCCCGTGTGCCAACCTGTGACCGCAGGCAGTCACGCGCCGACACACGGGCGACCTACGCGCACGGCACAACACAAACAGCGCGCCCGTCCTCTAACGGGCACGCAAACCTACAAAAACAAACACGACAAAACATGACAACACACGACAAACACACACAATGGTCCTCCGACCCTAGGGCATTTGGGGGGGTATGGTCAGATACCCGTGCCAAAGCCCTAACACATACGCCACTTGCTTCCGCAAGTGCCCCACTTTGCGGTCCGGCAGGAGATAAATCTCCGCACTCCCTACAAAATACATATAACATGCAACACAGAAAACGCGCGGCCTTGCCATCGGCCCGCCACCCCTACTTTGGCGACCCGGACCCGACCCAGATTCCGACCCCGACCACGAGTCTGAATCTTGCTCGGCATCCGATCCCAACACCAAACCTAACCTAACCTAACCTAACCTAACCTAACCTAACCTAACCTAACCTAACCTAACCTAACCTAACCTAACCTAACCTAACCTAACCTAACCTAACCTAACCTAACCTAACCTAACCTAACCAGTACTCCGAGCGCTCCCGGCCCGAACGCCACGATTTTAAGTCGCTCCGCACTGTTTTTATACAAGTTTGAAGTTTTTTGACGCCAATTTTGACAAAAGTGGTACCAATCGACGCGGCTCAACGAGCTCGTCACGACGGTGTATCACACTTAGTGCCGAAAGTGGAAGTTCAGTGCGGAAAGTGCGAAAAAAGTGATTTTGCGTTCCCATACAACGTAAAAGTGCCCGTTTCTCGAAATTTTGAGCGAGAAAGTGTGTAACGGGAACTGTGGCGAGGAGCGGGACGGCGAGAAGCACCTTTTCCCAAAATTTGGGATTTTTTGAAGCAAACCCGGAGGAGCTACAGGAGTTTCACTAAAAATCCGGAAATTCCGGGTTTTTTCTAAACCTTCTCCGGGACTCCGGAAATCTCATCAGCAGGGAAGAGGACATCGAGGCGAGCCAGAACCTGCATCCAGACCTCAATTTCCACCATCGGGAGCGGAGCAATCAAGGTCCGTAGTTTTTAAGTTTTTAGTTAGCAAATTCCCCTAAGGAATTTGCTTGTAGAAGGAAATCCTGTTATTTATAAAATCTGTAAAAATCCTATCTAGCAAGCACATTTATCTGGTAGCATTAGTGTAAAATTTTGGAATTTATAATTAAGTAGTTTTTGATTTATTTCAATTTCCGGACCGGCGGTGCGCAGCGGAAACCGCGGCCACCGTTTGTGAAACTGAAATAAATCCCCAGTTTTTGATAGCCCAAAGCTGGAATTCCTTGTACATAGGGTAAACTAGGTGGGCTATCTGGTGAAAGTAGCAATTTAGTAAAATTTTGTATAAACAGCGCAAACCAACTTGTTTTGTAGCTGCGTAAATACTTTCTCATTTATTAAAGGTGTTAATTTATATGAAAATATAAATTAAAAATTCCGTTTTTAGTAACACCAGAAAGCCCAACTCGTCCCCTTTATTTAGTATTAAGTACGAAAGGGTAGGCGCCCGGAGTTCCGAGCGCCACCCTTCCGAAGCCGAGCGGGGAAACCGACCCGGCCGCATTTTAGCTGGTAAATAATTACGCAACTTGAAATTGCACATCTTTGTTTTAGGCTTTTTTAAAAATTTAAAAATTTAATTGGGAGGATTGGACCCCGATACGACTTGGCACGGTGCCAGAATTGTAGTGGCCCTGCCCCATTTAAAGATATAGGGTTCCAAACCTTCGTAATTTTCGGCACAAATTTTTGAAAATTTAAATAAGCAATATAAATTCGAATATTTATAAAATAAGATTTCCAAAAGTGCCTCCATATAAAAACCGACTCGGCGAACATACCTATTATAATTATTTTGATAAGGGTGTAAACCACCCTTAATTTCCACGGCTCTTTTGCTAAAAAATTTTCTAATATCCGTTTTAACAGAGCAATATCTTGCTTTGAAACGGTCTTAAAAAATATTATAATTATACAGACAGAAAAAGAATTTCACTAGCTATAAAATAGCAATTTCAGAAACCCAAAATAAGCAATAGTTTCCGAGCGCGGGCCCCCCAAAGGGAAGCAGGTCGCGCGACCCCCAACGCCGAACACCGACGCCGTTTGTGTCATCGGCGCGGCACACAAGGTCGCGCACCTTTAAGACATTTTAATTTTCCGAAAATAATTCAACAATTACTCCCTATCTTTGGAGGCCCATATCTCGGAAATCCCTGCTTATTTTTGACCCAAATTTTGGGTTTGGGGTTAGAGCGACCACCCAAATCGATCCCAATCAAAAAATCCTATCCTTTTTCCCAAATCCCAGGTCCATCCCGGTGGTGTCACGCTCAGCATTTTTTACTGTATTTTCGATCTTAAAATTCTCAGAAACTATACACTTGACAGGTATAGTTTCTTCTGAGAAAACTCTCAACACCACCCACCCCATCCAATCCCGTAATAAAAACCACCCCCCAAATTCCGAAATTACCTACCCCTTCCACCATAATCCTCAATTTTAGCCCACTCCCACACGCTTCACACACACACTCCCTTGGGCGAAAATTATCTCCATCACCTATACTACCCGATCCCGCCAAAAACCATCCACCCTTTTTTCCGACCCTCACCTCGGTGGAAAACTCAATTTTGTTCTATCTTTGAGACTATCAGAGATAGAACAAAAAGGAGCTCTGATTTGGCAACAGACTGGTGTCTGGAGTTGAATCCACCCCACACCCCCCACCCTATTCACCCCCAACCCCCTATTCCTTACCCCTAAAAACCTTAATCCTTAAATTCCCAAGAAACTATACGTTTGCCACGTATAGTCTCTTAGACCCAAATCATCCCCACCACTTACCCTAACCATTTCCATTAAAAAACCTACCCCTAATTTCCAAAATTACCTACCCCTCCCATCCTAATCCTCAAATTTCTCCCACTTCCAAGCATCCCACCTATACACTTCCTTGGAAGAAATCCATCCCCATCACCTACCCTATCGATCCCAATCAAAAAATCCTACCCCTTTTCCCAAATCCCAGGTTCATCCCGGTAGTGTCACGCTTAGCTTTTGCTAAATCTCCGTCTTTTTTGCTCTATCTCTTAAACTATAGGAGATAGAGCGAAACGGAGAAAAACTTGGCCTGAAAGGCAACGTTTCTAGCCCCACTACCCCTTCCCCCCATTTTCATCCCCCTACCCCCAACCCCTACCCTGGTGGAAACTCAATTTTGTTTTATCTCTGGAACTATCAGAGATAGAACAAAAAGGAGTTCTGATTTGGCGACGGCCTGGTGTCCGGAGTCGAACCCACACTCACCTCACCACACCACCCACCCTCAACCCCCCAACCCCCTAACCTATATACCTTAATCCTTGGATATCTAAGGAACTATAAGCTTGCCGCTTATAGTTGCTTAGAGCCAAATCATCCTTACCACTTACCTGACCACCAACCCCTACCACCCCCACCCCCACCCTCACTTCCTACCCCTAATTGTTATTTACTGATATCTCCGTACCCCCTGGCCCGATCGGCACCAAATTGGTGCCGTTAGGACCGGAGAACAGCGCTCTACATTCTTGCAGACACACCGACTCTACATAGAGTACATAGAGCCGTGGAAAATAAAAATTCAGTTTTCTTTACAATTTTATTAGCTTTACTTGACACCTGAACCTCTTTTGAGGTCAGGCTTAGTTTTAAGGACTACTCTGACCTAGAGTTAGGATTTGTTATTTATTAGTATTTTAATTATCCATTTTATTATTATTATTTATTATTTGAATTGCCCTTTTGCTTTAGGATAGGACTCCTGCTTCGTTTTGAAGACAGGTATAAATTTAAGATCTTAGTGTTAGGACCCTTGTACCTTTATTAAGGACAAGCATAGTTTATAGAACATAAATAATTTATTTAAATTATTTAACATATTGAATTTTGAAACTTTATTCCATTATTTTAATTATTATTGATTTTATTGATTTTATAGATTTTATAGACATTATTGATTATATTGATCCTAACGATTTTATTGATTTATTGATTATATTGATTTTATTGCTTTTATTGATTTAGTGATTTTATTGATCTTATTGATCTTATTGACTAAAAAGGACATTTATTATATAACTTTTACAAACTTTAATAGGTTAGTTAGGTTTAGGCTTTATTGTTTACTGATTGTTGACCCTGTGACTCTATTGAGTCCAGGTATTAGTTCTAAGACTGAATTTTATTGAATTCAAATAAAAATTTTTTGACTTGCTGACCCTGAGGCTTTTTTGAGCCCAGGCATAGATTAAGACCGAATTCTATTGAATTCATTTAAACCCTTTTAATTGTTTAATTGTAACTGACAAAGCTACTCCCGGGGTCTTGCTTATCGACAACACAATACACACACTACACTCATAAACAACACTACACACTATTATACAACATTACACAAATAGAGCAAACATTAGAATCTGCCGCCCTACCTTTTTAATAAAAATTTAAATTTTTCTAGTCATCATTTATTGTTTAACTTTTACATTATTTATTAAATTGCTATTCAAATTAATTCAATTTTATTTCAATTTTAATCCATTTTATATTAAATTAAAATTTTAAAATTTTAAAATTTTAATTTTATTCAAATCTAATTTATTTAATTTAACTTATTATTATTATTTACATTTTATTTACAGTTTAATAGTTTTCTAGTCCATAGTTAGGTAGATTCTTTTTGTTGTGTTCTGTCCCCCTTTTTTTTTTACAACTTATACAAATATTTTAAAGTGTTTTGTGTTGGTGTTAGTGTGAGTATTTAATACAATTTTAATCTTGTGCGTGTCCCATATTTTATTTTCTCAATTATCGTTTACAACTTTTACAAATTTAATTTTAACGTGTTTTATTTTAACTAGCTTAGGTAATTTATTTAATTTAAATAGGTCTTTACAACTTCTACAACTTTACTTTTAACGTGTCTCTCTTTTTACAACTTATACAATTTTAATTTTAACGTGTTAATTTATTAGTGTCCGTCCTAACTTATTTTGTCCATCTTTTTAATTGTCCGTCCTTAAATTATTATATTAAACATGACCACCAGGAGCCCAACACGTCTGTCAAAAGTTAACAGTAGGGAGGAGTCGGTAGTTTACCAATCCCCACCACCTAAACCGAAGCTGAAACCAGCAACGGCGAAGCTGGAATTGGAGCTGACGCATCTCCTCCCGGGAATGTCGTGCACCGACATCAAACAGAACGCCAAGAAGGCACAAGGCAGAGTGATGAAGGCCTTAGAGACGAGTGCCGGTCATCGGTCGGTGACGAAAGAGGACAAGGCCACCATCCAGAAGGAGACCAACGAACTGGTAGTGATGGTGGCAGAGTTAGTCGGAAGAATAGAAGAAGGAGAAAAAAGAAAAGAACCAAAGATTGGAATGGGAAGGACTGTCCACACACAGATCGTAAGGGACAGTACCGAATTCGAACAAGAAACCGGGAGGAGATTAGAAAGGATAGAGATATTACTAGCGGAGAACAAAGCAGTTACCGAGAGATGCGAAAGACTGCAGGAAGAAACGAACAAGAAAATCGCAGAAAAGATAGAAAAGAACAGAGAAAAGCCGCAGAAGGCAACATATGCAGCAGTAACCGCAGAAGGACGGTTGAAGACCACACCCCAAACACTCCACTCTCTCATCGTGGCGTCGACCGACGTCAACCTGACTAGTGACCAGGTTATGGAAACGGTCAGGAAGACGGCGGAAACCGACCCTGATGGAGAGTGGATAAAAGTACAAAAGGTTAGAAAAGCCAAGGACCAAAAGGTCATCATTGGGTGTGGTTCAGAAAAGGACGCAGAACTGCTTAAAAAAAGGCTAGAGAAAGAAAGCACACTAACAATAGAAAGAGCCAAAAATAAGAATCCGCTGGTGATAGTAAGATACGTAAGGGGGGACAATAAAAAAGAACAAGTAGAAGAGGCAATAAGAAGGAAGGCTGGGAAAACGAAATCCAAAGAAGGGAAAGAAGAAATAGAAGTAATATACGAAAAGAAGACAAGGAATCCTCACGTGGCACACATGGTGGTCAAGGTGCCCCCCGCTATTTGGCAGCAACTGACAGAGGCGGGGACTCTTCAACTGCAATGGGGAGTCTCCAGAGTGGAAGATCAGTCCCCGCTTATCCAGTGCTCCCGCTGCTTGGGCTACGGCCACATCAAGCGGGTCTGTCAGGAGCAGCTGGACAGTTGCAGCCACTGCGGGGGTAACCACCTGTACGCCGCGTGCAAGGAAAAGTCAAGTCCCCCCCGCTGCCTTAACTGCGAGAGAGCCGGCCTAGAGGATAAGTCCCACAATACGTTCAATGAAGTGTGCCCAATTAGAACTAAGTGGGACAGGCTGGCCAGGGCGAAGGTAGCGTACCGGTGCTAAGGGCATGGCGTCAGCTCAGAATAAAAAGGAATACGAGATCATACAAGCGAACCTCCAAAGAAGCAACAATGCAACCGCAGAATTGCTGGCCGAAGTAGCCAAAAGAAATACGTGTTTTGTACTCATTCAGGAGCCGTACGTAGGGAACAAAGGCGTCATGGGAGATGTGTCCGGAGCGCGGATCGTCCAGGCGGCATACGAGGTTGGGAAGAACAACAAAGCCGCCATTTTAGTTAACGACAAAAACATAAAAATCATCCAATTTCCCAACCTAACAACCACCAACCTGGTAGCGGCCAGGTTGGTAACTGCCGAATGGACGATCGGAGTAATCTCGTTTTACTTCGAGCCGGACATAGACATAGAGACCTACGTGCGACTCCTGAAGGAGATGGTTAGTGAGTTAGGGTGCGGATTGCTTGTTGTAGGAGGGGACGCAAACGCTTGGAGCGAGTGGTGGGGTAGCGATAGGAGCGACAATAGGGGAGTTGAATTGGTAGGAGTAATTGTAGAGTTGGGTTTGGAAATAATCAACGAAGGCAACACTCCGACTTTCGATACCTGGCGAGGAGGGAGGAGATTCAAGAGCTCAGTAGACGTGACGTGCTGCTCAGACGACATGGCCAAACTGGTGCAAGACTGGAGGGTAGACGAAGGAATGACGACCTCGGACCACAACGCGATTGTTTTTAAAATTAAATTGGAAGAAATAAAAGAAATAGAAGATACTAGAACGACGAGAAAGTACAAGACGAATAAGGTAGAATGGAGCAGTTTTAAAGACAGGTGTAAAATAGAGTTTGAGAAGAGAAAAATAAATTTAGAAGAAATAAACAAAATAGAAGAAGTAAGTGAACTAGAAGAAATAGTAAAGAAGTATATAGAAAGTATTGAGGAAACATGCAATCAAACATTAAAAAGGAAAAAGCCTAAACAAAAAATAAAAATCGCGTGGTGGACCGAGGAACTGGAAAAAATGAAGAAAGAAAAGAATAGAAGGAAAAGGAGAATCAGATGGGCAGCGCCAAACCGTTTGGCTTATGTCGTGGAGCAGTATGTAAAGAGCAAAGAAGAGTACCAACAAGAGATGGAGAAAGCCAGAATCGGAAGTTGGAAGGAGTTTTGTGAAAAACAGGAGAGGGAATCAATGTGGGAAGGCATCTACAGGGTTATAGGCAGGACAAAGAAGAGCTACGAAGACCTGCCGATGGTTAGGGACGGCAAAAACACCAGCCCAAAGGAGTCGGTACGCATATTGGCCGAGAGCTTTTACCCGGAGGACACCGAATTGGGGGAGAACGAAGAACACAGAGAAGTGAGAAGAAGGGCAGCCGAAGCGAATGAGGGTAGCAAAGATGACCTTTGGGACCCTCCATTCGTAGAGGCTGAACTTCTTCAAGCGGTGAATTCGTTCAACCCCAAAAAGGCCCCGGGTAGGGATGGCTTTACGGCTGATATATGCGCTGCAGCTATAAAAACCGACTCCTCATTATCCCTAGCCGTCTTCAACAAATGCCTGGAGCTCTCCCACTTCCCGAAACCCTGGAAAGAAGCCACGATTATATTGTTAAGAAAACCCAACAAAGAAAGTTACACGCAACCCAAATCTTACAGACCTATCGGGCTCCTGGCAATTTTAGGTAAAATTCTCGAAAAGTTGTTAATTAAAAGAGTAAGATGGTACGTGCTGCCCAAACTAAATTCACGCCAGTATGGCTTTGTGCCACAGCGCAGCACCGAGGACTCCCTCTATGATATGGTCCAGCGGATCAGACAAAATCTGAACGAGAAGAAGATTGTTGTTCTGATCTCGCTGGACATAGAGGGGGCCTTCGACAATGCGTGGTGGCCCCAAATCAAATGCCAACTTAAAAATAAGGAATGCCCGGTGAATCTGCGGAGGCTGGTAGGCAGCTACCTAGAGGACAGGAAAGTGACGGTGAAGTATGCGGGGGAAGAATACAGCAAAAGTACCAACAAGGGCTGCGTCCAAGGATCCATCGGCGGACCCTTGTTGTGGAACTTGATTCTGGACCCCCTGCTCAACGAACTCGCCGACACTAACGTGTATTGCCAAGCCTTCGCGGACGATATCGTGCTAATTTTCGAGGGCAGCACAGGAGGAGAAATCTCCAATAGGGCCAATGCCGTTCTCTCCCGTGTCAGGAAGTGGGGCGAGTCGAACAAATTGAACTTTGCGCCACATAAGACCAAGGCGATGGTCATTACCAAGAAACTTAAGTTCGACCCGCCCCGTCTTGAGATGGGAGACACGGACATTGAGATAGTAGAGGAGATAAAAATTCTAGGTGTCATTTTCGATAGTAAACTCTTATTTAATAAACATATACAGTATATCACCAAAAAGTCTATAGGTATTTATAAGGGAGTGTGCAAAGCGGCAAGGGCTACCTGGGGACTGCATCCAGAGATCATCAGGACGATCTACAAGGCGGTAATCGAACCCGTGATCTTGTACGCAGCAAGCGTCTGGTCCAAAGAAGCAAAGAAAGCAGTCTCCCGGAAAGCCCTTGACGTAGTGCTGAGGGGCTTTGCCCAAAAAATAATTAGGTGCAATAGGACGGTTTCCCTAAATGCTGCTTTAATACTGTCGGGGCTGCTTCCGCTGGATCTTCGGATCCAAGAAGCATCCCAGCTTTATGAGGCAAAGCGCGGGAAACCCCAGGCAGTATTGAGTGGCAGGAGGGTCGAGCAACGCACACCATTCACAGAAAACACCCACCCCAGTAGGATGCTAAATTCAAAATTTACCCTATTAGAAAACGCAGAGGAAGATGGCGAGTTGGCAGAAGGCTTGGTTAAGATCTACACTGATGGTAGCAAGCTGGAGGGGAAAGTCGGAGCCGCCCTGACCTGTTGGAAGGGGAAGGCCGAGATGTGTACCCGAAAATTCAGACTGGAACCATATTGTACGGTCTTCCAAGCTGAGTTATACGCCATCCTCCAAGCGACCGAAATTATTATTGGCAAGAAATTCGAAGAAGCGGCCATCCTGAGTGATTCGAGGTCGGCTCTCCAGACGCTGATGAATCCAGACTCATCGCACCCAATCACAAAGGCGATACAGGGTAACCTAGAATTCCTGAGAGACAACCACCAACTAGTCTCTCTATACTGGATACGGGCCCACGTCGGAGTGGGAGGGAACGAGAGAGCGGATGAATTAGCGAAGGAAGCCGCCCTCAAATTAAAGACCAGAGCGGACTATGACTGCTGCCCCATCTCGTACGTTAAACGTCATTTACGGGCGGAAACGATCGAACAGTGGGACAGCAGGTATAGAACGGAAGCCACAGCCGCGACCACCAAGGTCTTTTTCCCTAACGGGGTGGAAGCATATCACACTGTGAGGAAGATGTCCATCGACCGGTTATCGTCGCAGGTCTTGACGGGTCATGGGGGATTCTGTGCATACCTGCACAGGTTTAAGTGCAGGGACAGCCCCTCATGTGCCTGCGACCCGGCGGCGGACGAGGACATCCTCCATTTACTACTTGACTGCCCAATTCACACGCACACTAGGTATACTTTGCAACAACAAATTGACACAAAACTAAGTAGAGACACCCTTAAGGAGATAATGAAGGTTAAAAAAGAAAGAAAATACTTTATGGAATTTGCCAAAAAAGTGGTCGAAATTGTAAATAAAAGAAATAAGGACAGTTAGTAAAAATAGTTTAGATTATAAGATGTAAGCAAGACCAAGATGTAAAATGTAATGGGTAAAAATAAAGTCAATAAAAGACTTAAAACTTAGAAAATGTAAACAGAACCGATATAAGAAATATATAATAAGAAATGTATCAATAGTAATATAATAAAAATGTAATAATATAAGAAGAAATGTAAAACTGTAAAATAAGAAGAATGTAGTAGTATAATAATATAAATGTAATAATATAAGAAAGAATGTAAAATTGTAAAATAAGAAAAATGTATTAGTAATAAGAATTATTGTAAAATAAAAGAAAAGAAAAGAAAATACATAGAAAAGAAAAAGAGAAAGAAAAGATAAAAGAAAATAATAAGAAATGTGTAAGCTCTTAAAGCTAAGTTTATTAAACCCAAAAAAGAAAAAAAGAAATGATAAAAGACAAATAAAGTCCTGCATAAATAGCGGGGAGTAGCTGAAAAAAAAAAAAAAAAAAAAAAAAAAAAAAACCTAACCTAACCTAACCTAACCTAACCTAACCTAACCTAACCTAACCTAACCTAACCTAACCTAACCTAACCTAACCTAACCTAACCTAACCTTTTTTTTTTTTTTTTTTTTTTTTTTTTTTTTTTTTTTTTTTTTTTTTTTTTTTTTTTTGTTTTCCCAGGGGAACTCTTTATGAGTACCCGGGCCTTGAAGAGGCCCAAGGTTATGTGGAACTCGCCCGTCCGCCTTTCCACACCCACTGACAAGGAGAGAGGCTCCAAGTCAGTTGCCGGGACTAAGTCCCAGCTGGGAGGGCGAGACGGAGGGGAATATCCACTAAACCCCTGGGGGCCTACAATCCGAAGCTTAAGGCTTGGGGTGGCGGTCACGGGACCTATGCCACGAGGGCCGTACCTCGCGAGGGCCGCCCCGTCGCCCGTGTGCCAACCTGTGACCGCAAGCGGTCACGCGCCGACACACGGGCGACCTACGCGCACGGCACAACACAAACAGCATGCCCGCCTCAATGGGCATGCAATCCTACAAAACAAACACGACAAAACATGACAACACACGACAAACACACAACGGTCCACCGATCCTAGGGCATTTGGGGGGGTATGGTCAAATACCCCGCCAAAAACCCTAACACGCACACCACTTGCCTCAGCAAGTGCCCCACTTTTCTGGCCAGCAGGAGACAGGTCTCCGCACTTTCCACAAAAAAACACATAAAACAAAAACGCGCGGCCTTCCACCGGCCCGCCAGCCCTTCTTTAGTGGCCAGGACCCGACCCGGACTCAGACCCTGGCCACAGGTCTGACTCCGGCTCGGTTCCCACTCCAACACATTCACCTTCACACAAAAACATAACACACATAACATGCACACAAACCCTTTAGCGCCGCGCTTCCGGGTCCCCTGGTTTCTCTGCCGGGGGTCTGCATTCCTTACTCCCCATGACGTGCTCATGGGGGAGCGCCGCCTCGGCACAGACCAGACAGCGCATCGGCCCGGTGCATTCTCTCACTTGGTGGCCCATCATGCCACAGCGGTAGCAGTGTCCCGCTCTATCCTCTTTTGAAGGGCACCTCAGCCGCGTGTGGCCCATCCCCATGCACTTATAGCAGCGCATGGGTCGGGGTCCAACTGTCTCCACTGTGGCTATGTTCCAGCCCACTCGCAGTTTCCCCATATTGGCAAGCCTCACCGCTACCTTTATAGGGCACTGCACCACTACTGACGATGGGCGATTGGGGGCCGACCACATGGTCCCCACCTTCACCTTCTCCACCGTGCAACCTCCCTCGTTGGATACCGCAACAGCTACTTTGTCCGAGGAGACAAGGCTGTCGAGACCATTGAGGCGGATGTTCGCCCTCTTCTCTGGGCGGGTGACCGTCGCCACGTCCGCCACCACGCCCTCCAGCCTCAACGCCAGCTTGTCGGCAGCCTCCCCGCTGTTAACACCCGGCACCTCAATGAGCATGTCCCCAGATAAGGCCGTCCTGATCCTGACTCCTGGGATCCCAAGCTCCTCCAATCTAATAGCCGCCTCGGCTCTCTCCATAGTGCCTGCGTATGTCACCCCATCGGCAACCGCCTCCGGTCTAAGCCGGAGGGCAATCGCCGCGGAGCTGGGCTGCCTTAGGGTCCTCTTCCCTTTTGGCACACCCGGTGACATCGGCCCTACCTTGGGCGCCGACAGCGCCCCAACAACTTTCTGAGCGGGGCCACTAATCCCCGGCCTCCTCCGTCTGCCCACCCGCGCGGCACGCACCTTGGCTGGGGGGGAGCCCTCAGCCTCAGCCCTCTGGACCTTAGGCCCTGCAGCCACCGAGCAATACGACCTACTCCCGGGCGTCGGAAGCCTATCCTCCAGCCCGTCCATCCGCTTGTGTACCCCTTCTATGGTCTGCTGCAGCGTCGCCAGCACAGCCAACACATCGACAGTATCCGGCGCAGGAAGAGAGGCGAGCCTCGCCTCCGCAAGGCACCTAGCCTCCTCCGCAGCCTCCTCCTTCTTCCTATGGACCCTTAACTGGCTCTCCAGCTCCGCGATCCTTTCCTGCATGACCTTGTTGGCCTCGGTCAGCTGCTCCATCTGTTTTTCGGCCCTTATGGCCCTCTCCTGACATACCTCCATCTGTTCCATGATGTCCGCGTTGCGGTCACTCAGACACCTGAGGTCACTCTCCAGGCCGGAGACTTTCTGCAGCGAGGAAGGAGAGGCAGTCCTTTCCTTCAAAAGGCGCCTCGCCTCCTCCGCTGCTTCTCTGGCCTCGTTTGCCTCGAGGGTCTCTCTTCTGGCCTCTAAAGCCTCTTGCCGGCTCTCCTTTAATCGCTCTTTGCGATCCAAGCACCGCCTATGGAGCACTATCATGCCTTCCTCGGCCTCTTCCCTTGCACTCTCCTGCTCACGGACCTCCTTCTCAAGGTCGCAGATCTTCTTCGCCAGATCGTACTTATCCCAATGCAACATTTTGGCAATGCGCATACACTCATCAGCATCGGACTCGCCGCATTCTTCATCCTCCTCCATCGCCGTCACCTTCTCTTCATCCTTCCTCTCCTCCAACTTCTGCGTTCTTTTGCCCCCCCCAGAAACGGTGGGGCAGCCTGAGTCCAGCGAGCTGGGCCCAGGGAGGGGTTCTCCCGCCTTACGGCGGGTACCCTCCTGGGGTAGTAATTTTTTAAGAGACGCTTCCATTTTTCGACATTTTTGGGATGCCACCCAGACAATTCACGGGTTGTCATCCCCAACCTGCAACAGAAAAGACAGCAAAACACACAACTGCAGGTCCAGAAGGGACACTACCACAAAAACTCCCCTCAAAGCCGCTCAGAAGGAGCGGCGAGTAGTGCGGCCTAAAGTAGACACGCACACAGGAGTTGCAGGGCCCAGAAGGGGCTCCCGCCTAGCCAGATGTTAGCCGATTGGGCCCAACTTTCTCCAAACGGAGAATGTTGGGACCACTCGTTGCCCAGGATGCACCACGAGGAGGTCATCTGACTCGCACCCCAACCTAACCTAACCTAACCTAACCTAACCTAACCTAACCTAACCTAACCTAACCTAACCTAACCTAACCTAACCTAACCTAACCTAACCTAACCTAACCTAACCTAACCTAACCTAACCTAACCTAACCTAACCTAACCTAACCTAACCTAACCTAACCTAACCTAACCTAACCTAACCTAACCTAACCTAACCTAACCTAACCTAACCTAACCTAACCTAACCTAACCTAACCTAACCTAACCTAACCTAACCTAACCTAACCTAACCTAACCTAACCTAACCTAACCTAACCTAACCTAACCTAACCTAACCTAACCTAACCTAACCTAACCTAACCTAACCTAACCTAACCTAACCTAACCTAACCTAACCTAACCTAACCTAACCTAACCTAACCTAACCTAACCTAACCTAACCTAACCTAACCTAACCTAACCTAACCTAACCTAACCTAACCTAACCTAACCTAACCTAACCTAACCTAACCTAACCTAACCTAACCTAACCTAACCTAACCTAACCTAACCTAACCTAACCTAACCTAACCTAACCTAACCTAACCTAACCTAACCTAACCTAACCTAACCTAACCTAACCTAACCTAACCTAACCTAACCTTTTTTTTTTTTTTTTTTTTTTTTTTTTTTTTTTTTTTTTTTTTTTTTTTTTTTTGACCCAGGGGAAGTCATTACGACTACCGGAGCCCTGAAGGGCACCCGGTTATGTGGGACTCACCCGTCCGCCTTTCCGCACCCACTGACGAGGCGAGAAGCCTCGTCAGCTCCAGAAGGGAGGGCGAGACGGAGGGGGATACCCACTAAACCCCTGGAGGACGGCAATCCGAGTACTAAATAAGGCGACAACCACGTTACGCGTCCCGAAGGGATTAAAACCGCGGCTGCCACCCTGCGCCCGTGTACCAACCTACAGCTATCTCCGCACACCTCTTCCCTCGAGGGGAGACATGTGCTTTGACGGCCGCGCGCCAGTACACGGGCACGTACTGATAACACACAGCATTTAGGGTTTAAGACCCACGGCAAAAACAAAGGGCACAAAACCCACGGCAAAGGGTGGCACACCGAAAGTGCACCACCCAAGACAACACAAACAAAAAACAAAAACGACAAACAACACAATGGTCCTCCGACCCTAGGGCTTTTGGGGAGGTATGGTCATACCCACACCAAAGCCCTAACACACACGCCGCTTGCATCCGCAAGCGCCCCTCTCTGCGGTCCGGCAGGAGACTAGTCTCCGCACCTTCCACAGCAAACTTAGACACCAGAGGCCACTGTCGGCAAGCATCGACGCCGATGAGCCAACGGCGGTCACCGCCCGGTTGGCCGCCCCAGCGGCAACCCCAGGCCATACGACGCTTCAGCTCAAGCCACAGCGGCACTCAGGGTCATACCCCACAAAAAAGACACACACGGCGACAAACAAAGACACCCACACAGGACAAAACAAGACACTTAATCCCAGCACTCGAAGTCGACGCCGACACTCAGAGGCAAAATCCCCTACCCACGGCGCGTCCCCGGCAGCTGACCGGCCGTTCCTAGGACTTTCCCATTCCTCTCAAGGCTGGCTAGGCCGAAAGGTCTGGTACTAGTCTACCAGTACTAGGCTCGGCACTCGCCAGCCGGTTCGTCCGGGACTCGGGTCATCCGCCTCCAACACTCGGCGCTAACCTCAGAGGTGCCGGGATCCCTCAAAAGACGACGCTCAGAAGGAGCGCCGCCAAGACTCCTCTCAAAGCTGCTCAGAAGGAGCAGCGAGTTGTGCGGCCCAGAGTAGGCACGCACATAGGAGAGGCAGGGCCCCAAAGGGGGGCTCCTGCCTGCCAGATGTTAGCCGGCTGGGTCCAACTTTCTCCAACGGAGACCGTTGGAACCACTCGTTGCCCAGGATGCACCACGTGGAGGTCATCTGACTCGCACCCCAACCTAACCTAACCTAACCTAACCTAACCTAACCTAACCTAACCTAACCTAACCTAACCTAACCTTTTTTTTTTTTTTTTTTTTTACCCAGGGGAAGTCATTACGACTACCGGAGCCCTGAAGGGCACCCGGTTATGTGGGACTCACCCGTCCGCCTCTCCGCACCCACTCCAGATGCCAGGAAGAAGTCCCGGCTGGGAGGGCGAGACGGAGGGGGATACCCACTAAACCCCTGGAGGACGGCAATCCGAGTACTAAATAAGGCGACAACCACGTTACGCGTCCCGAAGGGATTAAAACCGCGGCTGCCACCCTGCGCCCGTGTACCAACCTACAGCTATCTCCGCACACCTCTTCCCTCGAGGGGAGACATGTGCTTTGACGGCCGCGCGCCAGTACACGGGCACGTACTGATAACACACAGCATTTAGGGTTTAAGACCCACGGCAAAAACAAAAGGCACAAGGCCTACGGCAAGGGGTGGCACACCGAAAGTGCACCACCCAAGACAACACAAACAAAAAACGACAAACACACACACACAATGGTCCTCCGACCCTAGGGCTTTTGGGGAGGTATGGTCATACCCACACCAAAGCCCTAACACACACGCCGCTTGCATCCGCAAGCGCCCTTCTCTGCGGTCCAGCGGGAGACAAGGCTCCGCACCTTCCACGACAAACTTGACACCAGAGGCCACCGTCAGCAGGCATCGACGCCGATGAACCAACGGCGGTCACCGCCCGGCCACCACACCGGGCTGCTTTCGGGGGGGAGGAACCCCTACTCGCAAACCGGGGAGGCTTCAACCTTTCGGGAGGCCTGCCCCAGCGGCAACCCCAGGCCATACGACGCCTCAGCTCCCTCGCCGATAAACAGCTCGGGAACCCGGGGCGGCCAACAGCGGCACTCAGGGTCATACCCCACAAAAAGACGAACACGGCGACAAACAAAGACACCCACACAGGACAAAACAAGACACTTAATCCCAGCACTCGAAGTCGACGCCGACACTCAGAGGCAAAATCCCCTACCCACGGCGCGTCCCCGGCAGCTGACCGGCCGTTCCTAGGACTTTCCCATTCCTCTCAAGGCTGGCTAGGCCGAAAGGTCTGGTACTAGTCTACCAGTACTAGGCTCGGCACTCGCCAGCCGGTTCGTCCGGGACTCGGGTCATCCGCCTCCAACACTCGGCGCTAACCTCAGAGGTGCCGGAATCCCTCAAAAGACGACGCTCAGAAGGAGCGCCGCCAAGACTCCTCTCAAAGCTGCTCAGAAGGAGCAGCGAGTTGTGCGGCCCAGAGTAGGCACGCACATAGGAGAGGCAGGGCCCCAAAGGGGGGCTCCTGCCTGCCAGATGTTAGCCGACTGGGTCCAACTTTCTCCAACGGAGACCGTTGGAACCACTCGTTGCCCAGGATGCACCACGTGGAGGTCATCTGACTCGCACCCCAACCTAACCTAACCTAACCTAACCTAACCTAACCTAACCTAACCTAACCTAACCTAACCTAACCTTTTTTTTTTTTTTTTTGATACGGAGTGGAAAATCTGCTAACAGACGCATCAGCGGGTTACAGGGGACCCGCTGGCTGTCCGAGGATGGCCAAGACTCTGTTCCAGGGCTTTGGCCCTAGAAAAAGCGAGTCGAGGCCGACTCGGTAAAAACCACTCCGATGTCCTTTCGTCACCTTGGGACCAGCAAACCGGCGATCATCGCGTCGTCCTCATCTGAGGAGGACGCATCGAACGCCGGCATGGTGGGGCCTGACGAGGTCATGGGAACCCTTTCGGACACATCCACAACCCCGTCGGTGACTGCTCGCCCTATAGATGGGCGAGCCCCTCCTCCGCCCCTGGTTGGGGCGGGTGACCGCCCTCGAAAACGATGGGCGGACACACTTGACCCGTCAGTTGAGACGGGTCGCCGACGCGCCGGGACATGCGGGGCGTCGGCCCTCGGTGGGGACCTGTGCAATGCACGATCGGAGCCCCCCCTAGGGCTCGGACCGCGCTGGTTTCCCACCGGGTGGAGAAGGCGCTGATATTGTCGCCTTCTCCGCAGGAGGCGTCTGCGGCGGCACGGATTTGCCAGGGGGTCGTCCTCCCTGGCCCGTTCCGCCTCCTCCTTCAGCGTCATGACGTCGACGCAGAAGGAGTTGACCGCCTCCCAGGACCTCTCGCTACCTAGCATGGACAGAACCACGGTCGGCAGGGAGAGGTCCGCGCCAATCACAGCGACCAATGCGGAGCGCTGGACATCGAACGCAGAGCACCCCATTAGGGTGTGTTGCGCCGAGTCCTCCGCTGCCCCGCAATGGTGGCACTGTGGGGTCGGCTCTCTCCCGATCCGGTGCAAATAACGTCCGAACGAGCCATGTCCGGACAGTATTTGCACTAGATGGTATGTGAGCGACCCATGGCGCCGCTCCGCCCATTTCTGGAGGACGGGGCGTAAGGCCTCAAGACTACGCGTTTGCGTAGCCGAGGCCCCATCGCTCAGGTCCTCAGACCATAGGCGGAACATCTCCTCACGTGCTCCCTCAAGAGCAGCGCGCCTCTCTGGAGGGGCCAGGCGATTGCCACTGGCCCTCTCCTGCGCTCGCTGCCGGTACGCTGCAGCGAGCACCTCTGCGACCAGCTCCCACGGGGGCGTCCCCGCGAGAGCGCACGCCACTTTCCGGGACACCGTACGGTAGCCCCGGATCGCCCGCAGCGCCATTGCGCGCTGGGCCCGCTGGAGAGCGGCGGTCGCATGTGGGCTTAGGCTGTCAGCCCACACCGGCGCTCCATACAGTGCCATGGAGCGCACGATGCCGCCGTAGAGTCGGCGGCAGCTGGCGCTCGGGCCTCCTACATTGGGCAGAAGACGGCCCAGCGCGTCTGCTGCTTTCAGCAGCCGAGGCTCGAGGAGCTTAAAGTGCTCCTCGAAGCCCCACCGCCCATCGATCACAAGCCCCAAATATTTCATCTGGGGCCTGAGACCGACCCTCACGCCCTCCACAGAGATCGACGCACCCGATGACGGCCGTCTCCGAGGCCCATGGAACACCATGGCCTCGGTCTTGTGGAGGGCCACCTCTAAGCCCAGCGTCCGAATCCGCCGCACGATGTGGCTACCGAACACGGACGCCAAGCGCTGGACATCCTCCAGCCGTGTCCCCCGGACGGTGACGAGCGTGTCGTCTGCGTAGCAGAACGACCGCACCATCGGGGGGAGGCCACACCGGAGGACGTAGTCATAGCCGACGTTCCACAACAGGGGGCCGAGGACTGACCCCTGTGGAACGCCGCGGGACACCCTGTGACGGCCAAGCTCGCCGCCACGTCCCACGTACGCTACGTCCCGGTCCCTCAAGTAGTCTCCCACTATTCGGCGCAGATATGGAGGCATCTGATGATAGTGAAGCGCCTCCATGATGACGCCGAAAGGGAGACTATTAAAGGCATTGGCGATGTCCAAGGACACCGCCAAAACCATTTCCTTTTTCCCGACGGCCTCTTCAACAAGAGCCCGGAGGTCGGACAGGGCGTCGATCGTCGACCGCCCCGTCCGGAAGCCGTATTGGGCCTCGGAAAGGTCGGGGCCCGTTCCCCTTCCCAGCTGCTGGACTATTCGGGAGGCGATGATTTTCTCAAACACCTTCCCGATTTCGTCCAGCAGCACAATAGGGCGATATGCCGAGGGGTCGTCAGCCGGACGCCCCTCCTTGCGCAACAGGCATAGCGCCCCCTCCTTCCATGCTTTGGGAAACTGTGCGAAACGGAGACTGGCGTCGCACAGTTCCCTGGCCCTAGCCCCGAGATGTTTAAGGGCCAGGTCCAACACCCGCTTCGGGACGCCGTCAGGTCCCGGTGCCGTCTTACGGCCCTTAAGACGGGCAACGGCGTCGACCCACTCGTCGTCCTCAATGAGAGGGGGAGCGCTTTCATCCCCCTCGTCAGGAGACGGCGGGGCCATGCGAGGGGGGACAAAACCTTCCTCGGCCTGGGGAAACAGCCCCTCGACGACTGACCCCAGGAGGTCGGGATCCATTGTTTCCGTGAGGGGCGCGCCGCGCGCTCTGAGCTGGTTGCGCGCCAGCTTATACGGCCGCCCCCACGGATCCCGATCCAGACCCTGCAACTGCTCTTCTCTAGATGCCTCTTTCGAGGAGGCGATCGCAGTGTGCAGGGTCTTCTTCGACTGTCGGTACAGCTCGTACAGTCGGTCCTCTTCCGGTCGGTCCCTCACGCGACGCCGGCGGGCTCTGGTGTAGGCCCGTCTATGGACGCTACACTCCTCCCTTTTGGCGGCGATGTCCTGGGACCACCAATGGACTTCGCGGCGGTCCCGCGGAGGCTGCGCCCGAGGCATAGAGGCCTCGCACACCTCCGTCAAAGCGCCGCGGAGACGGCGAGCTGACTCATTGATGTCCGGACCGGACATCGGACTTGAGAGCCAGCCCTCGAAAATCGCCGTCTCCTCCGCCAATTCCGGTTTGAGCCGACTGAGCGCCCAACGAGGAGGCCGACCTCGGCTCGTAGGCGGTGCAGACCGCTGATGCGAGGTGGAGCTCTCGAACCGGATGTAGCGGTGGTCCGAGAGACTCTCTACGTTCTGCACAACCCTCCAGCCGCTAATTGTGCGAGCGAGAGTTGGGGTAGCGAACGACACGTCCACCACCGAGCCGCCATTGTGCCGCACGCATGTGTGGACTGCGCCCCTGTTCAGTAGCGACAGCCCAGCAGCAGCTGCCCACAACTCGACTGCCTGGCCCCGTGCGTCGGTTGCTGGATTACCCCAGACAACCGACTTTGCGTTCAGGTCTCCGAGGACGAGAACCTGACGGGGGGCCGCCCTCCTGATGGTTACGCCGACGACGTCAAGAAAAGACTTGAAGTCGGCGAGCGGTCTGTTAGGGGAGAAATAGGTCGAGAGGATAACAATATCCTCCCAAACGACCGCCGCGTACCCAGCACCCCGCTCATAAATTGAGGGGGGTGTGTAACCTGAGGCCGCGCGCACCATCACAGCGGCAGAGTCGCTTGTATCCCCGACCCAGTTGGGCTGGTTGGGGACGAAGTACGGCTCTGTCACCGCCGCCACGTCCACTGACCACTCCGCCAGGCTCTGGTGTAGCAGGTCCTGAGCCCTAGCGGTGTTGTTCAGGTTTACCTGTAGGAAGTTGATATGCGGTCGTCCTGACATTACTCGACCGTCATATCAACCTCCTTTTGCCCCGTTTGGGGCGCCGTCTGCGTGGAAGAGGCAGCCTGGCGGGCAGGGCGCGCCGGCAACTTTCCTCTGGCCGAAGGGGGCTTACAGCTACGCCCCCCCATAACATGATTTGCCGGGCGACGCGCGGCGGCACATACGACACAGTGGGGCTTTGCGCTACACTCGTAGCCCTTGTGTCCCGCCTTGCCGCACCGGAAGCACAGGTCGCTCCGGTCGGTGTTCGAGGAGCAGCAAGCCCTCGCATGCCCCACCTGCATGCATCGGAAGCACCGGGCAGAACGGGCTTCCAACACATGGACGCTGGCCGCACTGAAGCATACCAGTAGGCGACCAGCGTCAGCAACCTTTTTGGCTGCGGCCACCGGGCACGACACAACTGTCGTACCCAAACCGCCAGGGCCGTCCCGGATGGGACGCACCTTAACCTCTGCGACGCCACATCCGCCCTTAGCCGCAATAGTTGCGGCGAGGTGCGTCTCGGTCACGGACTCGTCTAGCCCGCCCACCCTGATCTCCGCGGACTTCGTGGGCCGGACGACCGTGGCTATATCTGCAAGGGCCTCCTTCATTTTTTCCGCCAAGCGGTCCGCCTTTTCATTAGAGCCAGCGCCAGCGATCTCGATGATTTTGGACCCAGCGACGGTATTGCGGCACCGACGGTTGGGGATATCCATCCCGTCGATGTCGACCAGGTCCCGGGCCCGAATCAGCGCGTCGGCATATGTGACCCCCTTTCCAACCGCTTCCGGAGTGAGGGTCACTAACACAGCTGCCGATTTTGGCACAACAAGCTTGGCCTTTTGGCCAGTTGCGCGATTTTTCCTGGCAGGAGCAGAGGGCGGGGCCTTATTGGGCTCCCGCCGAGGCGCTCTCTTTTGTTTAACCGCCGCCGAATATGCCTGACGGGGCGGGGCCTGCTCCGGAAGGGCGGATGTTTTGCCCTTCCTCCTCCTCTTGCGGCGCTTTTTGCGCGTCTCCTGCGTCGACCATCCCGAGTCTGCCTCAGTCGGGACCTCGACCGGGGGAGGCGCTTTGGCAGCTGCACCCTGGGAGGTGGATGGTACGACTGCTGGAGGTCCAGCCTTCTTGGTCCGCTTCGGCGGGGGATCGGGCTTTTTGCCCGCCGCCTTGCCTTTGGCCGGCTTCGTCTGCCCTTTCGGAGCAGGGAGCGTCGAAGCTGCTGCGGCTTTACGATCCGCCGCGAGTGGCGGTCGCAGCTTCTTTGCCGGAAGCAGGCGATCCTCCAGGCCCTCCAGGCGAGCATTTAGCATGTTCCCGAATGTTCGGGCCAGCCTCGCTTCAAATGCCTGGAGGGCGTCCGGCTCCTCGAAGGCGGCCTTCCTTTTGCCGCGGCCAGCCGTTTCCCGCACGGTGACAGTTGGGGAGAGGGGCCTTGTAGGAGGGCAGTCCATCTCCATGGACAAGGGAATCTCGGGGAGCATAGGGGGAGGGGATCCGGATTTCCTCCCACTTTTGAGGTCCTTGACCTCAGCAGACAAAACTGCTACACTCCTAGTGAGGTCTATCAGCTGCTGCTGCAGCCTCACATTCTCCGCCTTTAGAGTGCGAGTGTCCTCCGAGATGGATTTGGAGGACACTTCGCGGAAACAGTCTAATATAGATTGGGCTGACTTTTTAAGCGCCTTCTGGAAGGGGCCCTGAAGGTGCGACGACTTCTTCGCAACCTCCACTATGACCGCACAGTCCGCCTTCACCACCTCCTCGATGTCGAGGGCGGTCTTCAGGTCCGGATCTGTGGGTAGGGCCTCATCTTCCGTCCGACTAGCGTAGTAGGACGCTCTTGTTTCGATGGCGCGGCGCTCCATGTTAGCCACCTCCCGGTCCAACGCGATCTGCTGCTCCTCACGCTTTGCAGCATTGAGCTCGCGCTTGGCCTGGGCAAGGCCGACATACTCCCCAGTGGAAGGGGGTCTCCCGCGACCGCGCGGAACCGTCTTTTTTGTCGGACCGTTCTCCGACGAGTCCGAATTGGAGTCCTTAGTCTTGTCCCCCTTTGATGTTTTGGGGGAACGCTTTCTCTTTAGAGGACCAGTGAGCGTGTCAACGCTGATGCAGCTGTCGTCCGACATTTCGCTGCACTGGTCCTGGTCTTTTCGTCCTCGCAGGGAGTAAGGGGAAGTGCGGGCTTCGCCTCTGCCGCTGCGAACCGACACTGCCGGTGAGCTGGCACGACTCCCCTTTTTAGAAAATTCCGATCTTGACCTTAAGACGGAGTCCACGGCTGATCTCATTGAGACCGCCGACGAGTCGGACTCGACGTCTTTTTCGGAGTCAGTAAGTGTAGCGGGCAGAACCGCCACACTTTTTCCTCTTGCTGCGGAAGAGCTGCGTGATCGCGCAGCTATAGGCGATGAAACGCCTTCCCTCACTGTCCTGGACGTCCTAAATGTGAGTTTGAGACCGCCCGATTCCACCTCACCGGTAGCCTGCTTTCCAACTGCCGGCCCGGACACCGGCAGCGGCCCGCTCTCAACGGGTTCGCACCTCCCTTTCGCACTTCCTGCGCCCACTTGCGCAGTCATGCTAAGCAGATCTTTGCCCCCCCCAGAAACGGTGGGGCAGCCTGAGACCGAAACAGTCTCAGGGAGGGATTCTCCCGCCTCCCGGCGGGTACCCTCCTGGGGTAATTGCTCTTTAGGTCTACTTATCATGATGAGTTTTGACAATTTGCGGGTTGTCATCCCCCTCCAAACGATGGCACTTTAGGGGCTGCCCTTCCCCGGACCAAAAGAGGTCGCCCACGCGTCGTCCACACGCCGAGGGTGCCCTATATACTGTCGGGGGCGGGAGGTACCGACAGGTTTTTAGCCGGTGTTCTCCGGGGTGTTATTGAGTTTTCCTTCTCTTGGCCGTTTGGCCTCCGGTCTGCCCAATCGCAGCGTACCCACGGCGCCAAAGGTGGGGTCGTTGCCGCAAAAGGGCAGATAACGACTTCGGGGCTGGCGTACACCCCGGTTGCACCACTCTCACCGGTGCCCCCTTTCCCCCCCGTGCGACCTGAGAACCCTTAAGGGGCGGCCGTCTTTGTGGTACTCCTCTCAAAGCTGCTCAGAGGGAACAGCGAGTCGTGAGGCCCAAAGTAGGCACGCACAGGAGTCCGCCTTGCCAGATGTTAGCCGATTGGGTTCAACTTTCTCCGAACGGAGACTGTTGGAACCACTCGTTGCCCAGGATGCACCACGTGGAGGTCATCTGACTCGCACCCCAACCTAACCTAACCTTTTTTTTTTTTTTTTTTTTTTTTTTGACGCTGGGAAAACTCATCATGAGCTATCCACCCCCCGGGGGAGGGGGTGGGGTGTGTGAGACTCCTACTCACTAAAAACCCAGTGATGTCCTCTCGTCACCTTGGAACCAGCAAACCGGCGATCATCGCGTCGTCCTCATCTGAGGAGGACGCATCGAAAGCCGGCATGGTGGAGCCTGACGAGGTCATGGGAACCCTTTCGGACACTTCCACAACCCCGTCGGTGACTGCTCGCCCTATACATGGGCGAGCCCCTCCTCCGCCCCTAATTGGGGCGGGTGACCGCCCTCGAAAACGATGGGCGGACACACTTGACCCGTCAGTTGAGACGGGTCGCCGACGCGCCGGGACATGCGGGGCATCGGCCCTCAGTGGGGACCTGTGCAATGCACGGTCGGAGCCCCCCCTAGGGCTCGGACCGCGCTGGTTTCCCACTGGATGGAGAAGGCGTTGATATTGCCGCCTTCTCCGCAGGAGGCGTCTGTGGCGGCACGGATTTGCCAGGGGGTCATCCTCCCTGGCCCGTTCCGCCTCCTCCTTCAGCGTCATGACGTCGACGCAGAAGGAGTTGACCGCCTCCCACGACCCCTCGCTACCGAGCATGGACAGAACCACGGTCGGCAGGGAGAGGTCCGCGCCAATCACAGCGACCAATGCGGAGCGCTGGACATCGAACGCAGAGCACACCATTAGGGTGTGCTGCGCCGTGTCCTCAGCTGCTCCGCAATGGTGGCACTGTGGGGTCGGCTCTCTTCCGATCCGGTGCAAATAACGTCCGAACGAACCATGTCCGGACAGAATCTGCACCAGATGGTATGTGAGCGACCCATGGCGCCGCTCCGCCCATGCTTGGAGGACGGGGCGTAAGGCCTCCAGGCTACGCGTTTGCGTAGCCGAGGCCCCTTCGCCCAGGTCCTCAGACCATAGGCGGAACATCTCGTCTTTAGCTCCCTCAAGAGCAGAGCGCCTCTCTTGGGGGGCCAGGCGAACGCCACTGGCCCTCTCCTCTGCTCGCTGCCGGTATGCTGCAGCGAGCACTTCCGCCACCAGCTCCCACGGGGGCGTCCCCGCGAGAGCGCACGCCACTTTCCGGGACACCGTTCGGTAGCCCCGGATCGCCCGCAGCGCCATTGCGCGCTGGGCCCGCTGGAGAGAGGCGGTCGCGTGTGGGCTCAGACTGTCAGCCCACACCGGCGCCCCATACAGAGCCATAGAGCGCACGATGCCGCCGTAGAGTCGGCGGCACGCAACGCTCGGGCCCCCCACATTAGGCAAAAGACGCCCGAGGGCATCTGCTGCTCCTAGCAGCCGGGGCTCGAGGAGACGGAAATGTTCCTCGAAACCCCACCGCCCATCAATTACCAGCCCCAGATACTTCATCTGGGGCTTCAGGTCGACCCTCTCGCCCTCCACAACGATCGACGCACCCGCTGACGGCCGTCTCCGAGGCCCATGGAACACCATGGCCTCGGTCTTGTGGAGGGCCACCTTCAAGCCCAACGTCCGTATCCGCCGCACGATATGGCTGACGAACACGGACGCCAAGCGCTGGACATCCTCCAGGTGCATCCCCCGAACGGTGACGAGCGTGTCGTCGGCGTAACAAAACGACCGCACCATCGGGGGGAGGCCACACCGGAGGACGTAGTCGTAACCGACGTTCCACAACAGGGGGCCGAGGACCGACCCCTGTGGAACGCCGCGGGACACCCTGTGACGGCCAAGCTCGCCGCCACGTCCCACGTACGCTACGTCTCGGTCCCTCAAATAATCTCCCACTATTCGGCGCAGATATGGAGGCATTTGATGGTAGTGAAGCGCCTCCATGATGACGCCGAAGGGGAGACTATTAAAAGCATTGGCGATGTCCAGGGACACCGCCAAAACTAACTCCCGCCTCTCGACGGACTCGTCAACGAGAGTCCGGAGATCGGACAGGGCGTCGATCGTCGACCGCCCCGTCCGGAAGCCGTATTGAGCCTCAGACAGGTCGGGGCCCGTTCCCCCTCCCAGCTGCTGGACTATTCGGGAAGCGATGATCTTCTCGAAGACCTTCCCGATTTCGTCCAGCAGCACAATGGGGCGATATGCCGAGGGGTCGTCCGCCGGACGCCCCTCTTTGCGAAGCAGACATAACGCCCCCTCCTTCCAAACTTTGGGAAACCGCGCGAACCCAAAACAAGCGTCGCACAGCTCCCTTGCCCTGGCCCCGAGATGTTGTAGGGCCAGGTCCAACACACGCTTTGGGACGCCGTCAGGTCCCGGTGCCGTCTTACGCCCCTTAAGACGGGCGACGGCGTCCCTCCACTCCTCCTCATCAATAAGAGGAGGAGGAAACCTAACCTAACCTAACCTAACCTAACCTAACCTAACCTAACCTAACCTAACCTAACCTAACCTAACCTAACCTAACCTAACCTAACCTAACCTAACCTTTTTTTTTTTTTTTTTTTTTTTTTTTTTTTTTTTTTTTTTTTTTTTTTTTTTTTTTTTTTTATCCCAGTGAAAATCTTTATGTAAATTACAACACACGCCGCTCAATAGAGCAGGCGGGAGGTACAGGACTCTCCTGGCCCGTCCGTCTCCCTTACCCGGCGCAAAAGCGTCGAGAAGAGAGAGGGAGGGGAAACGATTAAAACGCACAGGCCTACCTGCTAAAAACACTGGGGACTGCCGTCTTGTCCGACGCCAGGGGTCCGAGTTTCCTGTCCGTAGGATAATGATCCTCGGCACCCCCGTTAGCCGGTGGTTGTCACACCCCCGATCTCAGCGCATTGACGCTGCAAAGCCCGTTGGGACTACCCTCTCAGAGAAAAGAGACAGCTAGAAGCTGCCTTCCCTCGCCGGCCCTCGCCGGGCAGCTATTGCGGACGGCCGTATCGGCAGCGTCGACGCAGCGTCCTCAAACGCACTGCTGTGTTGCGAAGTCAGGGTCTCCGCCTCTGACAACACCTCCTCCTCCGCCTCCACCTCATCCATCGCCTCAACAGGCTCTGTCTCGGCGGGCTCCCTCCGCACAGTGCTCCGCGCTCTAGGAATCGCTTCCCGCGCCCTTTTGACAGGGGGGTTGCAGATCCTGCTCCCCATAACGTGGCCGGATGGCCGTCCTCTATCGCTGCATACTGCGCAGCGCGGCTCCTTTGCGGTGCACGTCGAAACTTTGTGCCCCGAGCGACCACAGCGAAAGCAGATTTCACTGCGGTCCACATCTGACGGGCATCGCAGTCTTGCATGCCCCATGCCCATGCACCTGAAACAGCGCATGGGACGTGGGGCGAACACTTCCACCTGCGCTGATGTCCAGCACAGGTACAGTCTTCCAGCGGTGCTCAACTTCTTAGCAGCCCCTATCGGACACCGCACCAGAACAGAGTAAGTGCCGTTAGGCCCGGCTCTTGTTGCCCCCAATTTAACGCGCTCGCGCGTGCAACCTCCTTTTTGGGACACAGCCACAACTATGTCCTCCGTAGTGATGTAATCGTCCAGACCCGATATGCGCATATCTGCGCATTTCTCGGGCCGGACGATTGATGCCACCTCATCCACGACTTCTCTGAGTCGAACGGCGAGCCGGTCAGCCATGTCGGCGCTGTTGACCCCAGGGATCTCCAGCAATCTGGATCCGTTCTGGGCAGTCCGCGTGCGTATCCCCTCCGGGATCCCAAGTTCCTCCAAGGAGAACGCTGCCCTAGCCCGATTTATAACCTGGGCATAGGTTACGCCATCGGCAATGGCTTCGGGCCTCAACTGTATTACAACAGCGGTGGACCTGGGCCTCTTCAGGCGAGTCCTCTTCCTCTTAGGCCTCCCAACTGCAGCGTTTGCCGCAGTCGTAGGGGGCGCTCTCTGCTGAGCTGCGGTTGCATGACCTGTAGTGGTCGGGGCAGTCGCAGCTGACACCTTCTTATTCCGCCGACGGCGACGGCGGGTTGCCGTTTCCCACTTCTCGGAATCCCCTTGGGGAGCCGAGGCCAAGCTGGTGGTCTGCTGGATTGGGCCGGTAGAGGAACCCGCGACGGGGGCCGCATTAACGGGGGCAGTCTTTTTCGCCGATATGCGCGATCTCGGCGGTCTTAGTCCTGGCGCGGAGAGAGGGGGGAACTCCTCCCTTCTCCCAGACGCTGCGGGATGACCTCCCTCTGACGGCTGAGCCGGCTCAGAGAGCCTGACCTCGAGCCCATCTAGACGGGAGCTTAGTGCCCCGATGGAACTGCTAAACGAGCGCTGAAGCTCTTGGATAGCAGTTGTCATCACCGACAGATCCGGAGGGAGGGGAGGGTGAGCGACCTCACCACGAGGAGAAGAACGCCTCATCCTCGCCACTTCCTTACGCAGGGCTTCGACCTCAGTCTTCAGCTCCTGCACCTCCTTTGTGAGCTTGGAGTTGGCAAACTCCAGACGCTCCGTCTCGTCCGAACTGCACCGCGAGGTGAGGTTTGACAACGCACGCTGCAAGTTGTCGGCAGCGTGGTTCAGCTGAGACTGGCACGAGCCATTGAGGTGTCCGGACTTCCTGGACACCTCGGAGACCGCCTTCGCGCACAGGATGCCCTGCTCAAGCACCTGTCCAGCTGATAGACCCTCTTTCTCAGCAGACCACGGAATGACCCGCCGCACCGCAGCATTTATTTTCGCCTCGTCCTCTCTCGCGAGGCGGGCGATCTTCTCTTGGTCGAGGAGCTTCTTGCGCCTCAACTGCATCGCTGTGAGCTGCTCCGCCTTCTCTTGGCGCGCTTGGCGATCTTTGGCCAGCTGCGCTTTTGTCGCCTTGCGGAGGCCTTGCAGATCCGTGCCGAGGACGGCAGCGGATTCCTCGTCCCGATTGCGGCTGTTTTTGCGGTGCTCTGCAACAGCCCTTTCCTCAGCTTCGTTTTCGGCGTCGAGCTCAGCGTCCAGGTCCGCGAGCTCTTGCCTCCGTAACTCCGCATACGCCTCCTTCAAACCGATGCGTGTACCGTCCCCGTTATCCTCAAGATCTTTAAGATCGGGATAGACCATCGGCGATTGGGCCCTCGGTGCCGGTTTCCTCGACCGGGAAGAACCTCGACCACGCCTAGAAGCACCTCGTTTTGAGGCACTCGACCTCACAGACTCCGCGCCAGAGAAGTCATCACTGTCGATGTCCTCATCTAGCGCACGCGACCTCTTACGGCTCTCGCCAGCCACCTCTCTGTCGTCCGAAACGACGGATCTGGAATCAGACCCCGCCATCTCCTCCCAAACGTCTGAAAAAATTTGTGACATTGTTGTTCCCACGAGTATGAGAACATCTAAATGTCACCCTGCGCAGTGGCCTCATACGCAGGGAACCCTAAGTACTGCCAAGGTCGGGAAGTATTGGCAGGTTTTTACGAGTTTTCTCTCGGGTTTTATAGTGTATCCTTCACGCGGCCGGCCGGTTAAGGCAAGCCCTCGCTCCACCACGGAACCCGCGTACCCCACAACGCCGCGAGTGGGGGTCGTTGCAGAGACCGCAGTGGTTTACGACGATCGGGGGCTGGCGTAGACCCCCGTTACACTGCTTTCGCAGTGTTCCCCTTCCCCCCGATGCGACCTAAGAACCCTTAAGGGGCGGCCGTCTTTTGAAGCGACGCCCAGAAGGGGCGCCGACCTACCCTTTTCCCCCCCGTGTAACGACGTCCAGAAGGGACGCCGTCAAAACTCCTCTCAAAGCCGCTCAAAAGGAGCGGCGAGTGTACGACCCAGAGTGGGTACGCACGTTGGAGGTGCAGGGCCCAGAAGGGGCTCCCGCCTGTGTCGGGTTGTTAGCCGATCAGTCTCACCGCAAACTCCTCTCGAGGAGGAGGATGTTGAGGCTGCCCGTTGCCCAGGGTGTACCACGAGGAGGTCACCCAACACACACCCCAACCTAACCTAACCTAACCTAACCTAACCTAACCTAACCTAACCTAACCTAACCTAACCTAACCTTTTTTTTTTTTTTTTTTTTTTTTTTTTTTTTTACGCTGGGAAAACTCATCATGAGCTATCCACCCCCCGGGGGAGGGGGTGGGGTGTGTGAGACTCCTACTCACTAAAAACCCAGCGATGTCCTCTCGTCACCTCGGAACCAGCAAACCGGCGATCATCGCGTCGTCCTCATCTGAGGAGGACGCATCGAACGCCGGCATGGTGGAGCCTGACGAGGTCATGGGAACCCTTTCGGACACTTCCACAACCCCGTCGGTGACTGCTCGCCCTATAGATGGGCGAGCCCCTCCTCCGCCCCTGATTGGGGCGGGTGACCGCCCTCGTAAACGATGAGCGGACACACTTGACCCGTCAGTTGAGACGGGTCGCCGACGCGCCGGGACATGCGGGGCGTCGGCCCTCAGTGGGGACCTGTGCAATGCACGGTCGGAGCCCCCCCTAGGGCTCGGACCGCGCTGGTTTCCCACTGGATGGAGAAGGCGTTGATATTGCCGCCTTCTCCGTAGGAGGCGTCTGTGACGGCACGGATTTGCCAGGGGGTCATCCTCCCTGGCCCGTTCCGCCTCCTCCTTCAGCGTCATGACGTCGACGCAGAAGGAGTTGACCGCCTCCCACGACCCCTCGCTACCGAGCATGGACAGAACCACGGTCGGCAGGGAGAGGTCCGCGCCAATCACAGCGACCAATGCGGAGCGCTGGACATCGAACGCAGAACACACCATTAGGGTGTGCTGCGCCGTGTCCTCCGCTGCCCCGCAATGGTGGCACTGTGGGGTCGGCTCTCTTCCGATCCGGTGCAAATAACGTCCGAACGAACCATGTCCGGACAGAATTTGCACCAGATGGTATGTGAGCGACCCATGGCGCCGCTCCGCCCATGCTTGGAGGACGGGGCGTAGGGCCTCCAGGCTACGCGTTTGCGTAGCCGAGGCCCCTTCGCCCAGGTCCTCGGACCATAGGCGGAACATCTCATCTCTTGCTCCCTCGAGAGCAGAGCGCCTCTCTTGAGGGGCCAGGCGATCGCCACTGGCCCTCTCCTCCGCTCGCTGCCGGTATGCTGCAGCGAGCACCTCCGCCACCAGCTCCCACGGGGGCGTCCCCGCGAGAGCGCACGCCACTTTCCGGGACACCGTTCGGTAGCCCCGGATCGCCCGCAGTGCCATTGCACGCTGGGCCCGCTGGAGAGAGAGAACCTAACCTAACCTTTTTTTTTTTTTTTTTTTTTTTTTTTATCCGGGGGAAACTTGCTGTCAAGTCATCCCGTGGGGAGCTACACAAGGCTCAACCCACGTTCGGGGTATGTGGGGTTGGGCGGTACTCCGCCCGACCCACTAAAACCCCCGGAGATCTAACCGCTTTCCGCAGCACACGTCGTCCTGGGTAATCGCTACGCGACTCTACCACGACGGCGTGGGAACGGTTGCCCTGCTGAGGGCTCGCCTCTGCTCCGTTTGGAGTTTTACGGAGGGAGAAGCTGGGCAAAACCACGCCTTCTCCTTCCTGTCCGCCGTCGGCGAATTACTCCAGAGTTGGGGTCCTCCTCTCTGGCGCGTTCCGCCGCCTCCTTCCGCGACACGACTTCTTCGCAGAAAGACGTGACCGCATCCCACGACCTTTTGTCCATCAGCATGGCCTCGACCACTGCTGTGAGTGACAGGTCGGGACCTACCACCACCTCCAACTCCGACCGCTCTTGTGCCCAGCTTGGACACTCAGCCAGCGTGTGCAGAGCTGTATCTTCTGGTGCCCCGCAATGGTGGCAAACCGTAGTCGGTTCTCTTCCGGCAATGTGGCATAGGTACCTCCCGAAGCAGCCATGCCCCGAGAGGACCTGAACCAACCGGAAAGAGAGCGACCCTTCCTCGCGCTCAACCCATCTCTTGAGGACGGGCCGAATCGCCGTTATGGTCCAGAGACCGGCTGACGGCTGCTCAAGCCGCATTAACCATTTGCGCATAGTCGCTTTCTGTGCACGCCTGCGCCAACTGTTAATTTCTTCAGGCATTGGCCTTCCTCCTAGCTCACGAACTCGAGCTGACTGCTCGTAAACTGTGGCCAGGACTTCCGCATCTAGGTCCCAGGGTGGGGTTCCTGCCAGCACGCATGCTGCCTCATATGCGACCGTGCGGTATGCTCGAACGGCCCTGATTGCTATCACCCGCTGCGGTCTCCGCAGCAGGGTTCTGTTTTGAGCGTTCAGGGCGTCAACCCACACGGGCGCGCCGTACAGGGCCATCGACCGCACCACCCCTAGGTACAGTTCACGTACGCTTGCGCATGGACCGCCCAGGTTCGGCAGTAGTCTGCCCAGGGCTCCCGCTGCTCCGACCAGTCTTGGGGCTAGCTGTTTAAAGTGGGCGTTGAAATTCCACCTGCTGTCGAGCACTAGCCCTAGGTACTTCATACTGGTACCAACATTTATCCTGACACCCGTAATATTGAGGTGTGCGTCTACCGGTGGCTTTTTACGAGGGCCATGAAAGAAGATAGCCTCCGTTTTATTTAACGCCACCTTAAGGCCCAGCAACTCAATTCGCCGCACCACCTGAGTGACACCGACAGTGCCCAGCCGGACGGCATCCTTGAAAGTGTCTGCGCAGGCGGTGACCAGAGTGTCATCGGCGTAGCACACCACACTCAGGCCACGCAACAGCGCACCGCGCAGCACCCAATCATATCCGATGTTCCACAGAAGGGGTCCGAGGACCGACCCCTGTGGAACACCGCACGTGACGTTTCGACGTCGCACCTGCCCGTTTCTGTCCGCGTACACAACAACCCTGTCCCGGAGATAACTGCCGATGGTACGCAGAAGGTATCCCGGAACGTTGTGGTGGCGAAGCGCCTCCTCTATGCATGCGAAGGGGAGGGTGTTGAAAGCATTCGCAATGTCTAGTGACACTGCTAGCACCACTCCCCCTCGCGAGACCGTCTCTTCGGACAACGACTTAACACATTTGATGGCGTCAATTGTGGATCTCCCTGTCCGAAAGCCGTATTGGCAATCCGCCAAGTCAGGGCCACTGATGGTCAGGTGCCGTACAATGCGCGAGGCCAGGACTCTCTCGAAGAGTTTCCCAGCCTCGTCAAGCAGCACGATTGGCCGGTATGCAGATGGCGAGTCTACCGGCCGCCCTTCCTTCTGTAGCAGGACCAGCCTCCCCGTCTTCCAAAGAGATGGGAATTGTCCCGTCTCAAGGCATGCATCTAGCAGTTGCCTGAACCGGTCTTCTAGCACCTCGGATGTTAATACCCACACCCGTCCATGAATGCCGTCGGGGCCTGGAGCGGTGTTTTTGCTTTTGAGCCTTAGAAAGGCATCGTCCAACTCGTCAGTGGTAATTGACGGAACATGGGTTGCAGGCTCGACAACGATATGGCGTGGCGGGGCCATCGGAGGCGGCACATGCTCTGCCCGGATCGGGAACAGGCTTGCTACGACATTCTCCAGGACTGGAGGCTCAAGGGCTTCCGTAATTGGGGGGCCAAGGCTTCGAAGTTTCCCCCGTGCCGTTTGATACGGGCGCCCCCAAGGGTCTCGGTTTAGTCCCTCAAGCAGTTCCTGCCTCGACTGCTGTTTGGACCGGCAGATGGCTAGCTGGAGTTCCTTCTTCGCAGCCTTATATCCGGCTTTGAGAAGTTCCTCTAGGTGGAGGTCGCGGATCCTCTTCCTACGCTGCCTTGTGTAGGCTCTCGTTGCCGCGATGGACTCGACACGAAGATCAGCCAGCCCCTGCGACCACCAATATACAGCCTTCCGAGGTGGAGGGCGTTTCACACGCGGCATGGCCGCATCGCATATGCGCGTCATAGCCTCCTTGAACCATGCGGCTTCCTGTTCGACATTTCCAATCGCTGATCGGGAGAACCACAACTGGACCATTGCGGTCTCCATAAGGAGCTCCCTATCCATTTTCTTAATGGACCAGCGCGGAAATGGCGAAACGCCGCCGTTTTGAGGAGGACGCGCATTCGCACTAGGGGAGACCTCGAACCTGATGTATAAGTGGTCCGAGAGCGTCTCGACGTCTTCTTGTACTCCCCAGCACATGACGCGCGCTGCGATAGAAGGCGTGGCAAATGTCAGATCGACAATTGAGCCTCCCTGTTGCCGCACGCATGTGTTTGCTGAGCCCTGGTTCAGTAAACAGAGACCGGACTCAACTGACCAATCGAGAACGGCGTCGCCTCGGGGATCGTTGGAAGGAGAGCCCCAAGCCGTGGCCTTTGCGTTGAGGTCGCCGATTACGAATACATGGAGTGGGGATGCCCGCCTAACAACTTCATTTAGGGTCGCTAAGTAGACCTCAAACTCGGTTAGCGATCTGTTGGGCGAGAAATACACCCCGACGATAACCGTGTCCCCCCATTTAGCCGCCACGTATCCGGGGCCAGACTCTTTTACTGAGAGGGGCGGAGACAGAGGCTTAGGTGTGGCCGTGATGACCACCGAGCGCTCTGTGTCAGCGGCCCAGTTGGGCCTAGATGGTACAAAATATGGCTCCGCCGCCACTCCTATATCTACCGACCACTCCGCCATGGATTGCAGGAATAAGTCCTGCGCTCCGGCGCAGTGGTTCAGGTTCGCCTGGAGGAAGTAACGAGTTAAGGTTGTACTATCCATTAATGGGTTTCTCAGTTACTCCCTCCGGCGCCTGCTGGACGCTCGACGGTGCTGGGATTGAGTTGTTCTTCCTAGCCACCGTTCCCTTCTTATTACGCGCAACGCAGAGTCCGCTTCCCACACTATGCTCGCAGGACCGCTTGGCGTCTGCGCAGACTGGACAGTGCGGTCTGTCCACACATGCGGCTGCAAGATGGCCAGCCTTACCGCAGCGGTAGCAGAGCCCGCTGCGGTCAATCTGTGATTTGCATTTTGCGCTTATGTGTCCTCCTTCAAAGCACCGGAAACACCTCTTGGGCCGAGGGTCGAGGGCACGAACATGTGCGGAGCTGAACTCCATGTCCAGTCTTCCGATGTCTAGCACCTTTTTGGCGGCTGCAATGGGACATTTGGCCCAAGCCGTGCCTACACCGCCAAGCCCGGCAAATGTGATTTCGCCCACCTTGATGCTATCCTCAGAACATCCGGCCATCTCTGCGATCGCTGTGACGATGTCAGCTTTGACTACAGAGTCGTCCAGTCCGGATATTCTGAGATCCGCACACTTTGTTGGCCTACCGACGAAGAACACGTCCGCCATTGTCTCCCTGATCCTCTCAGCGAGAGTATCGGCGTTTTGGTTGCCGGCCGCACCTGCAAGTTCCAGGATGCGGGATCCGGTCGCCGTTGCCCGAAACCTAGGCGTTGGAATGTTAAGCTCAGAGAGCTTAACGTTTTCCCTCGCTTTGAGGATGGCGGAGGCGTACGTCATACCCCTTTGTTCTGCCTCCGGTCGCAGCGTCAATACAACTGCCGCCGTTTTCGGGGGTCGAAGCTTCCTTTTCGGGTCCATCTGGGCCTTGGCTGCAACAGCCTTGGACGCTGTGGTTGTAGACCGTTTGTTCCCGGAAGGAGGGGGAGCTGTGCTAGGAGCTGCTTCCTTCTTCTTCTTTTTCTTCTTGCGCTTTTTGACCTCGGTCCACCCTCCTTCGGGTTGATCTGTCACCTGCGCTGGCACCGATGAGGCGGCTTTGGAGGGGCCTGACCCAGAGGCGGCGGGTTGAATGTCCGCTACCTTGGTCTTCTTCCCCTTTCTGGCCGTTTTAGGAGGCGCTTTTTCTCTCTTCTTGGAAGATTCCGTGGGCTGTGCTCTCACCTTGGCACGACCTGGACCGTCTTTAGCCGGAGCAACCAGCTCCCGAGCCACAGAAGGCTGCGTGAGCTCCGCCTGCGATGTTGACACGACTGGACCTAGTCGCGCATCGAGTATCAAGCCCACTTGCTGCAGAATAGTCTGCAGCATCTCCTCATGGCTAGACGATGACTTCTGGGGAAGATGATCGCTCTTTTCCGACTCCATCGTCCGCCGCCCAGCTGTGAGACGCTGCGGTAGCGGGGACAGCTCAAATGGGGTGTCCGCCACGACGGTCGCTTCGTGCACCTCTGGAGCTTCTGAGGGCAATCTCCGATCCCTTCGGAAACCGGCAAAGGCAGCCTTGAGCTCGGCCACCTCCTTCTTCAGCTCTTCAACCTCCGAATGCAGGCGAGCGTTGTCCGCTTGCAGCCGAGCGTTGTCCTCTTGCAGTCTCCTATTCTCCTCAACAGAGGGAAGTCTGCGAAACTCTTCGGCCGCTGCCTTGACATCAGCGGCCGCCTCTTTTAGGATACGCTGGAATGTCCCTTTGAGGTTTTTGGAGTGACCGGCAACATACTCGACACGTTTGCTCGACTCCAGACAGCGCTTGCTGTAGTCAACAGCCGCCAGCTCTTCGGCCTCAGTCGGGTTCGTGCAGGCCACTCTTTCCCTGACGCGAATAGCCCTGTATTCTCGAGCCTGTGAGGCCATACGGGCCACCTCTTCCTCAGCATCAAGCTCCAGTTCTTCCCTGCGAGACTGAGCATATGCAGCCTTAGCCTCGGCAAGGCCTACATACTCGCCCGTTGTTGGTGGGCGCCCTCTTCCCCGACGTGCCTGAAAATCGGCCTTCGGGGTTGCCGACATATTGTCAGCATCGGAAAAGTGTTCAGAGTCCGAACTGGTCTCTGCTAGTGGAGGATCCTTGCAGCGCTCGTTGTCACTTCTCCGCGAAACGGAGGAGGCGTCACTGACATCCCCTGACTCCTTTTCCTTGGCGCTGATCTTCGCGCCTCTGCGAGTAACCCGTTTGGGCTGCTCGTCTACCTCTTTAGCAAGCTTGTCGCCGCCCCTCACGGGCCTCCTTCTTCCAACTTCCGGCAGTCCTTTGCCCCCCCCAGAAACGAGGGGCTTGCCCGAGACCGACGTGCCAGGCTGCGTGCCCGACGAACCAGCCTCGGGGAGGGGTTCTCCCGCCTTGCGGGTACCCTCCTGGGGTAATCCTAATTTAAGAGCTGCTTCCATTGGTTTTGGTTTGACAATTTTAAGGTTGTCATCCCTTTCCACCACAACATTTTCCTCGAGCAGGGTAGCCTTCGCGGCTGAAGCCGCCGCATACCCCGTGCAAATCTCCTTGTCCCCACTGGACACCTCGACCACGAGCTTGCGCCCGTGCATCACTAATCGCGGAGCTATGTCTCCCCCAGATACTTGAGACGTGCCCGAGGACGGCAAGTCGGACGGCAGGTCCGGCTTGTCGGCCTTGGGGAGGGGTTCTCCCACCTTTTGGTGGGTACCCTCCTGGGGTAATACTTTTTGTAGAGCCGCTTTCATGATTGTGGACAACTTAAAGGGTTGTCATCCCCTCGACAGTTTATGCGTTGTCATCCGCCAGGACTGTACGGAAAAGAGGTCACCCCGAGACGAAGTCCCCACGACCGAGGAACCCTATATACTGCGGAGGGCGGGAGGTGTCCGCAGGATTGGACCAGTTTACTCTGGGGTTTTATAGAGTTTTCCTTCTCGCGGTCCCAGACCACCCCGGGTCTCCCCGACGCCGCGTACTCGTAATCGCCGAGGACGAGGTCGTTGCAAGCGACGAAGAGACTTACGGCTGCAGAAAGCCGGCGAAAACTTCCTGCCCCTACGCGCATGAAGCGCCTTGCGCACAGAAGCGCTTGAAGGGCGCCCAGAAGGGGCGCCGACCTACCCTATTCCCCCCCGTGTAACGGCGTCCAGAAGGGACGCCGTCAAAACTCCACTCAAAGCTGCTCAGAAGGAGCAGCGAGTCGTACGGCCCAGAGTAGACACGCACATGGAGGTGCAGGGCCCAGAAGGGGCTCCCGCCTGTGTCGGGTTGTTAGCCGGCCAGTCTCACAGCAGCCTCCTCATTGGAGGAGGATGTTGAGGCTGCCCGTTGCCCAGGGTTTACCACGAGGAGGTCACCCAACACAAACCCCAACCTAACCTAACCTAACCTAACCTAACCTAACCTAACCTAACCTAACCTTTTTTTTTTTTTTTTGTTTTCCCATGGGAACTCTTTATGAGTACCCGGGCCTTGAAGAGGCCCAAGGTTATGTGGAACTCGCCCGTCCGCCTTTCCACACCCACTGACAAGGAGAGAGGCTCCAAGTCAGTTGCCGGGACTAAGTCCCAGCGGGGAGGGCGAGACGGAGGGGAATATCCACTAAACCCCTGGGGGCCTACAATCCGAAGCTTAAGGCTTGGGGTGGCAGTCACGGGACCTATGCCACGAGGGCCGTACCTCGCGAGGGCCGCCCCGTCGCCCGTGTGCCAACCTGTGACCGCAAGCGGTCACGCGCCGACACACGGGCGACCTACGCGCACGGCACAACACAAACAGCGTACCCGCCCTCTAACGGGCACGCAATCCTACAAAAACAAACACGACAGAACATGACAGCACACGACAAATACACACAATGATCCTTCAACCCAAGGGCATTTGGGGGGTATGGTCAGATACCCCGCCAAAACCCTGACACGCACACCACTTGCATCAGCAAGTGCCCCACTTTGCTGGCCAGCAGGAGACAAGTCTCCGCTCTCCCTACAAGAAACACATAACAAAACAAAACGCGCGGCCTTCCACCGGCCCGCCAGCCCTTCTTTGTTGGTCAGGACCCGACCCGGGCTCAGACCCTGGCCACAAGTCTGACTCCGGCTCGGTTCCCACTCCCACATCCACCTTCCACACAAAAGCACGGCACAACATACAGCAAACCCCGTCAGCTCCGCGCTTCCGGTGTCCTCATCTTCACTGCCGGAGGGCAGCACTCCCTGCTCCCCATGACGTGCCCATGGGGCAGCGCCGCCTCGGCACAAACTAGACAATTCGGCGGCTTCGTGCACGCTCCCGCTTGGTGGCCTTCCATGCCACAGCGGAAGCAGCACCCCGCCCTATCCGCCTCTGAGGGGCACATCGGCCTCGTATGGCCCGTCCCCATGCACTTGTAGCAGCGCATGGGTCTGGGCCCAACCGTCTCCACCCTGGCTATGCTCCAGCCCACTTGCAGCCTCCCCATATTGGCAAGCCTCACCGCTACCTTTACAGGGCACTGCACCAATACCGACTTTGAGTGATTGGGGGCCGACCACATGGTCCCCACCCTCACTTTCTCCACCGTGCAACCTCCTCCCTCAGATACAGCGACAGCCACTTTCTCCGACGAGACAAGGCTGTCGAGACCAATGAGGCGGATGTTCACCCTCTTCTCTGGGCGGGTGACCGTCGCCACGTCCGACACCACGCCCTCCAACCTCAACGCCAGCCTGTCGGCAGCCTCCCCGCTGTCGACACCCGGCACCTCAATTAACATGGCCCCAGATTGGGCCGTCCTGATCCTAACTTCTGGGATCCCAAGCTCCTCCAATCTGATAGCCGCCTCGGCTCTCTCAATGGTGCCTGCATACGTCACCCCATCGGCAACCGCCTCCGGTTTGAGCCGGATGGCAATCGCCGCGGAACTGGGCTGCCTTAGGGTCCTCTTCCCTTTTGGCCCATTTGGTGACATCGGCCCTACCTTATGCGCCGTCAGCGCCCCAACAACCCTCTGAGCGGGGCCACTAACCTCCGGCCTCCTCCGTCTGCCGACCAGCTTCGCACGCACCTCAGCCGAGGGGGGACCCTCAGCCTCAGCACGTTGGACCCTTGGCCGCTTCCCTTCCTGAACAAGCCCGGTTTTTGCGGATGGGGCGGAACACTCCTCCGCACCGCCGCACGCAGCCACCGAGCTGTACAACTTCCTGTCGGGCCTCAGAAGCCCAGCCTCCAGCCCGTCTAAGCGCTTGCCAACGCTCTCGCTGGAAGCATCGAGGGCGCGCTTCACTCCCTCCAGCACAGCCGACATGCTCCCGTCTATCTCCGTCGCATGTGAAGAGGCAAATTTTGCCTCCAAACTGTCCAGCCGCTTGTTCACACCCTCGATAAACGTATCGAGGGTGCTCCGCATCTCCGTCAGCTCAGTCAACACGCTCTTTTCCGACTCCATCTTGGCAAAAATTGCCTCCGCACGAAACCACGCCTCCTGCGCCACCTTCTCCAGCGCCAACTCCTGATCTTCTTTTGCTTCGCGCTTCAGCCAACCAATGTTCTTCTTCAGACCTTCGATGTTCAAGATCAGACCGTCATTCTCCTCGATGAGCTCCTCATTCTCCGCAGTGAGCCGCTCAATCTCCTTCCTCCACTCTCTCTCCTTCTCTTCATACTTCTTCCCCTTTCCTCCTGGCGTTTCTTTGCCCCCCCCAGATACGGTGGGGCAGCCTGGGTCCAGCGAACCGGGCCCAGGGAGGGGTTCTCCCGCCTTACGGCGGGTACCCTCCTGGGGTAAACGTTTTCCAGAAGACGCACTCATCGTCGACATTTGTGGGATGCCACCCAGACAATTCACGGGTTGTCGTCCCCAACCTACAACATAAAACAACACGACAAAAACACACTACTGCAGGTCCAGAAGGGACACTACCAAAAACTCCCCTCAAAGCCGCTCAGATGGAGCGGCGAGTGTGCGACCCAAAGTGGGCACGCACAGGAGTTGCGGGGCCCAGAGGGGGCTCCCGCCTAGCCAGATGTTAGCCGATTGGGCCCAACTTTCTCCGAACGGAGAATGTTGGGACCACTCGTTGCCCAGGATGCACCACGTGGAGGTCATCTGACTCGCACCCCAACCTAACCTAACCTAACCTAACCTAACCTAACCTAACCTAACCTAACCTTTTTTTTTTTTTTTTTTTTTTTTTTTTTTTTTTTTTTTTTTTTTTTTTTTTTTTTTTTTTTTTTTTTACCCAGGGGAAGTCATTACGACTACCGGAGCCCTGAAGGGCACCCGGTTATGTGGGACTCACCCGTCCGCCTTTCCGCACCCACTGACGAGGCGAGAGCCTCAAGTCAGCTGCCAGGAAGAAGTCCCGGCTGGGAGGGCGAGATGGAGGGGGATACCCACTAAACCCCTGGGGGACGGCAATCCGAGTACTAAGTAAGGCGACAACCACGGTATATGTCCTGTGGAGGATTAGATCCGCGGCTGCCACCCTGCGCCCGTGTACCAACCTACGGCCATCTCCGCACACTTCCTCCCTCGAAAGGGAAGCATGTGCTTTGACGGCCGCGCGCCAATAAACGGGCACGTACTGATAACACAGCATTTAAGGTTTAAGACCTACGACAAGAATAAGAGGTTTAACCCCTACGGCAAAGAGTGGCACACCAAAGTGCACCACCCAAGACAAGAAAACAAACACATGGACAACACAGACACAGTGGTCCTAGGACCCTAGGCCTTCGGGGAGGTACAACAGGCTTGTACCTAAGCCGAAGCCCTACCACATATATCGCCTTCGTAGGCAGGCGACCTGCTTTGGGTTCAGCGGAGATTGATCTCCGCATTCCCCACAGCACACACAAACAACACACAACAAAAACGCGCGGCCTTCCGTCGGCCCGCCAGCTCTTCTCTGGTGACCAGGAACCGGCCCGGACTCAGACCCCCATACAGATCTAACTCCAGCTCGGTTCCCACTCCCACACATTCATACACAAAAACACGGCACAAAGCACAAAGCCCACACACCACGAGACCGTCAGCTCCGCGCTTCCGGTGCTCTCATCTTGACTGCCGGAGGGCAGCACTCCCTGCTCCCCATGACGTGCCCATGGGGCAGCGCCGCCTCGGCACAGACCAGGCAATTCGGCGGCTTCGTGCACGCTCCCGCTTGGTGGCCTTTCATGCCACAGCGGAAGCAGCACCCCGCCCTATCCGCCTCTGAGGGGCACATCGGCCTCGTATGGCCCATCCCCATGCACTTAAAGCAGCGCATGGGTCTGGGCTTGACAGCATCCACTCTGGCCAGGCTCCATCCTACTCGCAGGCTCCCCAGGGCGGCGAGCCTCTTCGCCGCCTTCACTGGGCACTGCGCCATCACGGTGTCACCGCTGGGGGCCGATCGAATGGTCCCCAGCTTGACCCTTTCCCTCGGGCATCCTCCCTCTTCCGCCACCGCGGCAGCTATCATCTCCGGGGAGACCATGCTAAAGCCGCTTAGGCGGACATTCGCCCGCTTTTCCGGTCGGGTGACCTCTGCCACATCCGATATGGCTTCCTCGAGTCTCCGGGCCAGCCCATCAGCAGCCTCGCCGCTGTCGGCACCCGGCACCTCCATCAACATCGCCCCCGATTGGGCCGTCCTCATCTTGACACCAGGGATGCCGAGCTCCTCCAAGCTTATGGCCTCCCTGGCTCTGTCAATTGTGGCCGCATAGGTTACCCCCCCGGCAATCGCCTCCGGCCTGAGCCGGACGATGACCGCCGTCGAGTTCGGTTCCCTAAGGGCCACCTTCCCCCCCTTCCCTCCCGGCACGTTTGTTTGGGCAGGGCCTCTCGCCCCCCCTCTTCCTCGCCTGCGTCGCCTGCGGGCGCCGTTGGTCCGCACTTCAGCCGGGGGAGAACCCCCGGACTCAGCGTGCTGGACCCTCGGCCGCACCCCTCCCTGACTGGGCCCGGTCTTGGTCATTGCGGCGGGACCCTCCGAACCGCACGCAGCCACCGAGCTATACGATCTCCCGCCAGGCATCGGAAGCCTAGCCTCCAGCCTGTCCATCCTTTTGGACATCCCCTCAATGAAGGCGTCGAGGGTGCGCCGCATCTCTGCAAGCGCAGCCGCCACGCCTTCATCTAGCGCAGAGGTAGGGACAACCCTTGCCTCCGCAAGGCGCCTCGCTCCCTCCGCAGCCTCTCTGGCCTCATTTGCCTCTAGGGCCTCTCTCCTGGCCTCCAGGGCCTCTGTCCGGCACTCCTTCAGTCGCTGACGGCGCTCCTTCAGCTGCCCGTGGAGCTCTGTCATAGCTGCCTCGGCAGCCTCCCTGGCAGCCCTTTCATCAGTGAGGTCTTCCTGATACCTGACAATTTCCCTTTTCAAGTCATCGATCTCCATCGCCATATCAATCATCACTTTGTCATTGATATCCTCAAGCACGTGTGGCATCTCCTCTACCGACACTTCCCGCTCGACCTTCCTCCTCTTCCCTTCCGGCGTTTCTTTGCCCCCCCCAGAGACGGTGGGGCAGCCCGGGGCCGGTTTCCCGGCCCCGGGGAGGGATTCTCCCGTCTTTCGACGGGTACCCTCCTGGGGTAATACTGCTTTAGAAGACGCTTTCATGGTTTTCCACAATTTATGGGTTGTTATCCCCAACCTGCAAAAGAAAAACAACAACACAACACACAACTGCAGGTCCAGAAGGGACACTACCAAAAACTCCACTCAAAGCCGCTCAGATGGAGCGGCGAGTGTGCGACCCAAAGTGGGTACGCACAGGAGTTGCAGGGCCCAGAGGGGGCTCCCGCCTAGCCAGATGTTAGCCGATTGGGCCCAACTTTCTCCGAACGGAGAATGTTGGGACCACTCGTTGCCCAGGATGCACCACGTGGAGGTCATCTGACTCGCACCCCAACCTAACCTAACCTAACCTTTTTTTTTTTTTTTTTTTTTTTTTTTTTTTTTTTTTTTTTTTTTTTTTTGACCCAGGGGAAGTCATTACGACTACCGGAGCCCTGAAGGGCACCCGGTTATGTGGGACTCACCCGTCCGCCTTTCCGCACCCACTGACGAAGCGAGAAGCCTCAAGTCAGCTGCCAGGAAGAAGTCCCGGCTGGGAGGGCGAGACGGAGGGGGATACCCACTAAACCCCTGGAGGACGGCAATCCGAGTACTAAATAAGGCGACAACCACGTTACGCGTCCCGAAGGGATTAAAACCGCGGCTGCCACCCTGCGCCCGTGTACCAACCTACAGCTATCTCCGCACACCTCTTCCCTTGAGGGGAGACATGTGCTTTGACGGCCGCGCGCCAGTACACGGGCACGTACTGATAACACACAGCATTTAGGGTTTAAGACCCACGGCAAAAACAAAAGGCACAAAGCCCACGACAAGGAGCGGCACACCGAAAGTGCACCACCCAACACAGAAGACAAACAACAAACAAACAAACAACACAATGGTCCTCCGACCCTAGGGCTTTTGGGGAGGTATGGTCATACCCACACCAAAGCCCTAACCCACACGCCGCTTGCATCCGCAAGCGCCCTTCTCTGCGGTCCAGCAGGAGACAAAGCTCCGCACCTGCCACGACAAACTTGACACAAGAGGCCACTGTCAGCAGGCATCGACGCCGATGAGCCAACGGCGGTCACCGCCCGGTTCCGGCATACCGGGCTGCTTTCGGGGGGGAGGAACCCCTACTCGCAAACCGGGGAGGCTTCAACCTTTCGGGAGGCCTGCCCCAGCGGCAACCCCAGGCCATACGACGCCTCAGCTCCCTCGCCGATAAACAGCTCGGGAACCCGGGGCGGCCAACAGCAACACTCGAGGTCATACCCCACAACACAAAGACAGACAAGGCGACAAACACACACACCCACACAGGACAAAACAAGACACTTAATCCCAGCACTCGAAGTCGACGCCGACACTCAGAGGCAAAATCCCCTACCCACGGCGCGTCCCCGGCAGCTGACCGGCCGTTCCTAGGACTTTCCCATTCCTCTCAAGGCTGGCTAGGCCGAAAGGTCTGGTACTAGTCTACCAGTACTAGGCTCGGCACTCGCCAGCCGGTTCGTCCGGGACTCGGGTCATCCGCCTCCAACACTCGGCGCTAACTTCAGAGGTGCCGGAATCCCTCAAAAGACGACGCTCAGAAGGAGCGCCGCCAAGACTCCTCTCAAAGCTGCTCAGAAGGAGCAGCGAGTTGTGCGGCCCAGAGTAGGCACGCACATAGGAGAGGCAGGGCCCCAAAGGGGGGCTCCTGCCTGCCAGATGTTAGCCGACTGGGTCCAACTTTCTCCAACGGAGACCGTTGGAACCACTCGTTGCCCAGGATGCACCACGTGGAGGTCATCTGACTCGCACCCCAACCTAACCTAACCTAACCTAACCTAACCTAACCTTTTTTTTTTTTTTTTTTTTTTTTTTTTTTTTTTTTTTTACCCTGGGGAAAATTCCCTACGGAATCATCCCGCGGGTCGAGGCTACCCGCGGGGGTATGTGGGGTTGACCTGAGATGTTGTTCGGCCGACCCACTAAAAACCCCAGGGAAAACCAGACACGCCGATACCTGGATGACGCGGTACCTGTTGCAATATTGATCGCGCCATCCACCAGCCACGCCCCGTTGGGCGTCCCACTGCTGACTGTAACTGGGCCCCACAATCAGCGTGGCCCTTTGGGCCCCTCCTCCTGTGTCGGTTTTTTTCCGATGAAGCGGCCATCCTTGGACCTGGGTCTGAGCCGGGCCAGAGCTCCGGAACTCGTTCCCGGGTCCTGAGCCTCCCTGACACCTTCGTCCCCGGTACCTCTGGAAGCAGAGGCATTGGGGGGGTCGGGCGCAGGGCTCGCATTGCGAGGCGTTGAGGCTTCCTCTGCTGTCTCCATAGCCAACTCTTCCGCCAATGGCGGGGTGGCTTCCCTCGGGGTAGTCTGTGTATCAGGGCGTGGCTCCGGCATCTCCGGACGAGCCCTGACGACAGGGGGACTACATCCCCTGCCACCCATCAAATGGCCGAATGGCCTGTTGGCCGCGACGCAAACTGCACACCGCGGTTGGCGTGTGCAGACCCTCGCCTGGTGTCCTAGCTGACCACACCGGAAGCAAAGTCCGGTGCGGTCAATGGCGGATGGGCACCTCGGCCTTGTATGGCCCACGCCCATACAGCGGAAACACCGCATTGGGCGGGGCTCAAGGGCAACCACTGTGGCAGTACTCCACCCCAGGAGCAGCTTGCCTGTCACCACCAGCGCTTTGGCCGCTCGAATGGGGCAGCGCACAATGGTGGACCTCGCGTTATCAGGGCCAGCTCTTATTTGGCCCACCCTCACGCTCTCTACGGAGCAGTCAGCTTTCGCAGCAACGGCTGCAGCGACGTCGGAGGCGGTGATTGCGATGTCTAGCCCTGATACGCGGAGATCCGCGCACTTTTCAGGCCGGACAACCGTGGCCACCTCCGACAACACCTGCTCGAGCCGTTGTGCGAGCAAATCGGCCTTTTGGCCGCTTCCGGCACCCGGAACCTCAATAAGCCGCGCTCCCGTGGCAGCGGTTCGGGATCTCACGCCTTCCCCTATACCGAGGTCGGCGAGCGAGATCTCCTGCCTAGCTTTCGCGATGGTCTGGGCATACGTCATGCCCATCGCGATTGCTTCAGGGCGCAGCTGGACCACGATAGCCGCGGTCTTCGGCTGTCTTAGCCCGGCCCTCTTGCGCTTCCTCTTTTTCGGCGCCGCTTGCGCTACCGGGTGAACCGGTGGCACGGCTGCACGACCCGGCACTGAAGCCGAAGGCGGAGTCGTCGTAAGTGGGCGAGTGGAAGAACTCGCCACAGCAGGAAGTGCCTTTCGGCCCTTCTTCCTCCTCACACCACGGGGCACATCCGTCCACGTCTCAGACGGGAGTTGGTCCGGCGGCTGCGCTCTACTAGTGCCCGCTTGGGAAAGCGGGGCTCTAGGAGCCGACGTTTGATCGCTGATAAGCGACACAGCGGAATGACGAGGGGCAGTCACTCGTTTGCGCCCAGCCACCCTTGCAGGAGTAGGGAGAGAGGGGAAGTCCCCAAATCTCTCGCTCTCAACCACAGAGGGCGGGCGGACACTCTCCGAAGCCACCGATCTCGCCTCTAGGCGGTCCAGCCGTGCACCAATGGATATGGTGGACGCCTCCATCATTTCTCTCATGTTGGCAATTGCTGCCAACAGAGGTTCGTCTCGTCCGGGTTCGGAAACGGCGACTTGAGGGCTCTGTGCCCAGCGCGGTGAGGCACTGTTCCGGCCAACCTCACTCCTCAGTGAGGCGACCTCTGCTCTCAAACCCTCCACAATCTCCTGTAGGCGCAGGTTTTGCGCCTCAATCCGCTTGGACTCGTCGTCCAAGGTCCTGGATGCCAGGTTCGACAGGCATCGGCGGATCACCGCCACGGCATTATTTAATGTGCCCTGGCACGTGCCTTTAAGGTGCCCGGACTCCTGAGCCACCCTTTTCACGGCCAGCGCGCATCTGATGCCGACCTCTTGAATTTCGTCGGCCGTTAAGGGGTCCGACGGTTCCGCGATGAACGGGATCTCCATCTCAAGAGCCGCCTCGCTGGTCAACCCAACAAGTTCTCCAAAAGAGTCCACAGAGGCGGGGCGAGGTGACGGGTGTCCTTCAGACAACCCCTCTCGCCCATCCCTCGCGACATCCTTGGCGTTCCTGCTCCTCTGACCATCGGCTCGCTTCTCCTCTCTTGTGCCGTATGTTCCGGCGGCGACTGAGCGTCCTCTCCTCGCCGACGACACCTTAGCCAAGGCCGACGACACCACAGACTCGTTCCCCGACTGATCGTCGGAGTCCAGGTCGGGGTCAAGTGGCCTCTTCCTCGCACCGCTAACGCTCCCCATGATTACGGACTCAGAGTCCGAATCAGTGAAGCCCTCCTTCTCCTTCGCCTCCACACGCAGAATAATGCCCCCCCCAGATACGAGGGGCTTGCCCGGGGCCAACGAGACGGACGACTTATCGCCCGACTTGCTAGCCCCGGGGAGGGGTTCTCCCACCTGTCGGTGGGTACCCTCCTGGGGTAATACGTTTTTATTGCTGCTCTTCATAACGGGTTTGACAATTTGCGGGTTGTCATCCCCCTCCAAACGATGGCAATTCAGGGGCTGCCCTTCCCCGTTGGACCAAAAGATCACCCACGCGTCGTCCACACGCCGAGGGTGCCCTATATACTACGGAGGACGGGAGGTGTCCGTAGGTTTTTAGCCGGTGTTCTCCGGGGTTTGATGGGTTTTCCTTCCCGCGGCCGTTTGGCCTCCGGTCTGCCCAATTGCAGCGTACTCACAGCGCCAACGGTGGGGTCGTTGCCGCAAAAGGGCAGATAACGGCTTCGGGGTTGGCGTACACCCCGGTTGCACCGCTCTCACCGATGCCCCCTTTCCCCCCGTGCGACCTGAGAACCTTTAAGAGGCGGCCGTCTTTGTGGTACGACGCCCAGAAGGGACGCCGTCAGAACTCCGCTCGCTGCTCAGAGGGAGCAAGCGAGTTATGCGACCCAGAGTGGGCCGCGTATGGGAGCTGCAAGGTCCAGAAGGGACCCCGCCTAGTCAGATGTCAGCCGGCTGGGAAAGAGGGTCTCCCCCCTGAAAAGGAAGCCCATGCGAGAGCATGAACCCCCCTTTCCCCTCTGCAGTCGGTGGTGTCCCAGACAGGGGCGCCACCGAGTGCTGCCGCTACCCTACCTCAAGGGCTTTTACGCGGCGCCAATACCCCTCAGGCTATCCTCTCGGGCTTTTACATGGCCATAGGCTAGTCCAGGTCGTACACCTCTGACTCCACGGACTGCCTGCGCGCTTGAGACAGACGGATCGGACTATCCGACCCCTCGTCCGTCTCTACCTCCGGAGCATCCTCTCTGTCCGACCCCAGTACTCTCCCTGTACCTCTCAACGGAGAGGCATTGGGGTTAGAGGATGGGGAGGGCTGGTCCGAGAGCGGGGCATCTGCCTCCAGCATCTCGACCTCCTCCGTGGTCCGTCTCGGCGCGATCTGCGCTGTCGTGCGCGCTGGGGAGCTGTCCCGCACCCTCCTTCGAGGGGGGACGCACGCCCGACTCCCCATAATGTGGCCCGCAGGGGCCCCTCTGTCCACGCAGACCGCGCACCGCGGCACTGCGGAACACTCCGCTGCTTTGTGCCCCGGGAGGCCGCAGCGGAAGCAGTCAAGGCTGCGGTCCACACTGGAGGGGCAAAACACCCTGGTGTGACCCACGCCCATGCACTTAAAACAGCGCATAGGGCGTGAGTCGAGGAGCATTACTGGGACCCACAGCCAGCCCACCAGCAATCTCCTCGCCGCCACGACAATCTGGGCCGCCCTGACCGGGCAGCTCACCAGCACCGATGTAGTGCCGCCAGGGCCGGGTCGCATCGCTCCCACCCTGACCCTATCCGGCGGGCATCCCCCCTTCGTGGCCACCGCCTGCGCCACGTCCTCGGCGGTGACGGTATCGTCGAGGCCGGAGATGCGCACGTCCGCGCATCTCTCCGGCCTGGCGATCGTCGCCACATCGGCCACCACCTCTCGCATCCGAGCGGCCAGGCGGTCGGCGACATCCCCACTGTTTGCGCCCGAAATCTGAAGCAGCCGGGCGCCCGACATGGAGATCCGGGTCGTTAGCCCGGACGTGATACCAACGTCGGCCAAATTTATGGCCGCCTTCGCCCGCTGTATCACGGCGGCGTACGTGACGCCGCTCTCCACCGCCTCCGCCGTCAACTTCACGGAGATTGCCGTCGAGCGGGGGGGCTTCAACCGCCTCCTCGTGGGCTCCCTCCGAGCCACCGGGGCCGCCGGGGCGCCCTGGGGCAGGGGTGTTCGTCCGGTAGCAGATGCGCCACCAGAGCTCGCGACCGGGGCCGCTCTTGCTCTCCTCCGCCGACGGCGGGTCACGACCGACCACGGCTCCTCGCCCGCAGGCGCTGGGGCCCGGCCCACGGGCCGTTGGGGTGGGGGCACAAGCGGCGGTGCCCGTCTCGTGCTCGGCGCGGGAAGGGGCGGGAACTCCCTTCCAGGTCCTCGTGCGGCCGTTGGGGGACGCGCTCCTTCGGGCACGGCGGAACTCCTCGCCTCCAGCCCGTCTAGGCGCGCATTAAGCGCACCGAGGGAGCTGAGGAGCAAAGCTCTCAGCTCCGTAAACGCTCCCACCTCGGATTGGGCCTGAGGTGGGGGGACAGGTACGGCCTCCGCACGCGGGGGCGGCCTCCCGCTGAGACCCTGCTTGAGGGCCGCTAGCTCCGCCCGCAGCTCGCCCACCTCGCCCTGCAGCCTCTTGTTGGCGAGGGCTAGCTGTGCGACCTCCACGGATCTGCCGCACGCGCACGGCGCCGCCTCCTTCTGCGGTACCGGCGCTGTTGGGGCCTCCCTCCCTTCAGCCGTCTCGGCGGCGCGGGCCTCAGCCTCGACCTGGGTCAGGGAGAAGTCCGCGGCAGCATCACGAACACGCTGCGCCTCGCGGACCCCCCGCATCTTCTCCCGGAGCCCCTTCCTCTGGCTTCGGATGGCCTCAATGTTCGCCGCCGAACCACCGTGCGCCAGGGCCTTCTCCAATGACGCCTGAACGTCGCGGAGGAGCTCCTCATAGGTGGAGAGCTCCTCCGAGAGGTCATCGTCCAGCTCGCCGCCGAGCTCCTCCCACGCCGGTCTGGGCAAGGTGTCACGCCCAGACCTGCCACGTCCTCTCCGCCCCGTACCCATTTTGGGCCTGGACGACTCCTCGGACCCATCCGACGAGTCGCCCGCACTCCGCGACCTCTTCCGGGTGTCGCCACCCCCTCCTCGCAAACGCAGGACTCCTCCTGCCTCCCCCTCTCTCGCCTCGGTTACAAATTTGACACTCACCGACCCGGTAATCGGTGAGCGGCTGGCGCGAGCAGCGTAATATCGCGAGCGGTTCTCCATTACAAATTTCACACATGGCCCCTGGATACGGACCATGCGCCGGGCGTCAGCCGGATAACATGACAAAAACAAAGCTTCGTCGGACATCTCAAATTTTTTGTTGGCGGCTATTAAGGGGCCGCCAGCTCCTCTTTCCCCCCCCCCTGACGACGCCCAGAAGGGACGCCGTCCAATCTCCCCTCAAAGCCGCTCAGAAGGAGCGGCGAGTAGTGCGGCCTAAAGTAGACACGCACACAGGAGTTGCAGGGCCCAGAAGGGGCTCCCGCCTAGCCAGATGTTGGCCGATTGGGCCCAACTTTCTCCGAACGGAGAATGTTGGAGCCACTCGTTGCCCAGGATGCACCACGTGGAGGTCATCTGACTCGCACCCCAACCTAACCTAACCTAACCTAACCTAACCTTTTTTTTTTTTTTTTTTTTTTTTTTTTTTTTACCCGGGGGAAAACTTGCATCCAAGTCATCTCGCGGGGAGCTACTGCCTCTAAGCTACAACCCGCGAGGGTATGTGGGGTTGGCGCAGATGTTGTTGGCCGACCCACTAAAAACCCCCGGGAAAACCATCAGGACTGGACGGGCCTTGCGTAACCTGTCGTAGATAGCGTACGCGTTGTGGCCCCAGCTAGCGCAGCATCCATGCGCCCCGCAGTTATGCCGTGAAGGCTTTTTCGCCCTACGAAGGGCCTCCTCCTCTGGGAAGGATCAGCATCAGCCGGTCGTCCCTCACGCGCCGCCTCTGCGACAACGGGAGATCCATAGGATCTTCCCTGCTATCCGCCGCATCCTCCAACCCTGATCCTCTCACAGAAGAGGTACTAGGGTGGAAGATTATGGGGGACCTGGATCGATGAATTGCCGGGAGCTCATCGAGGGTTTCCGGTATTTCCGGCTGCTCCTCACACTCGACCGACATTTCAACTACCTCTGGGAACCTAACCTAACCTAACCTTTTTTTTTTTTTTTTTTTTTTTTTTTACGTGTGGAAATCTGCAAACAGACCGTCTCGACCGGGTGTTGCATAACCCGGGAGGTGTGTGGGGATGGGCGATGGTCTGCCCGACCCACTAAAACCACACGGCACCCGTCAACCGCTGGGCGGGACCCCGAGCACTCATCGAGTCATTCACGGCCCGCCGCGGTGGTTCCTTCGAACCCTCCTTGCGTCTCACCTCCCCCGAGTGCGAGGGAGGGACGCCTGACACCGTGAGGAGCTTTGCGGGGAGTGTGGGAAGATGGTGTTTCCCACCCCCGCATGCGGCTACGATGGGTGCAACAGCCCATGTAGCCGCCTCCTCCGACCACCCCTCCTACGCCTTATGGCGCTTGATAAGGGGTCGTCTTCCCTCTCACGCTCGGCCTCTTCCTTGCGACCCATGACGGTGTCGCAGAATGAAGCCACAGCGTCCCACGACCTCGTGGAAGAGACCATGGCTTTTGCCACGGCCCCGAGGGAGAGGTCGGCGCCAATCGCAGCCCGCAAATCCTGGCGCGGCTGCTCCCACTCCTGGCATACCTCCAAAGTGTGCAGAGCCGTGTCGTTAACGGCCCCGCACTGGTGGCATGCGGTGGTCTCCTCTCGTCCGATCCTCGACAGGTAACTGCCGAAGCAGCCGTGCCCTGTCATCATTTGAGTGACTCGGAACGAGAGGGTCCCCTCCTTGCGGAAGACCCATTCTTGCATAATGGGTCTAACCGCTCCGACCTAACCTAACCTAACCTTTTTTTTTTTTTTTTTTTTTTTTTTTTTTTTTTTTTTTTAACGTGTGGAAATCTGCAAACAGACCGTCTCGACCGGGTGTTGCACAACCCGGGAGGTGTGTGGGGATGGGCGATGGTCTGCCCGACCCACTAAAACCACACGGCACCCGTCAACCGCTGGGCGGGACCCCGAGCACTCATCGAGTCATTCACGGCCCGCCGCGGTGGTTCCTTCGAACCCTCCTTGCGTCTCACCTCCCCCGAGTGCGAGGGAGGGACGCCTGACACCTTGAGGAGCTTTGCGGGGAGTGTGGGAAGATGTTGTTTCCCACCCCCGCGTGCGGCTACGATGGGTGCAACAGCCCATGTAGCCGCCTCCTCCGACCACCCCTTCTGCGCCTGATGGCGCTTGATAAGGGGTCGTCTTCCCTCTCACGCTCGGCCTCTTCTTTGCGACCCATGACGGTGTCGCAGAATGAGGCCACAGCGTCCCACGACCTCATGGATGACACCATGGCTTTTGCCACAGCCCCGAGGGAGAGGTCAGTGCCTATCGCAGCCCGCAGATCTTGGCGCGGCTGCTCACACTCCTGGCATACCTCCAATGTGTGCAGAGCCGTGTCGTTAACGGCCCCGCACTGGTGGCATGCGGTGGTCTCCTCTCGTCCGATCCTCGACAGGTAACTGCCGAAGCAGCCATGCCCTGTCATTATTTGAGTAAGTCGGAACGAGAGGGTCCCCTCCTTGCGGAAGACCCATTCCTGCATAATGGGTCTAACCGCTCCGATGGTCCAGTGGCCAAACCTAACCTAACCTAACCTAACCTTTTTTTTTTTTTTTTTTTTTTTTTTTACGTGTGGAAATCTGCAAACAGACCGTCTCGACCGGGTGTTGCACGACCCGGGAGGTGTGTGGGGATGGGCGATGGTCTGCCCGACCCACTAAAACCACACGGCACCCGTCAACCGCTGGGCGGGACCCCGAGCACTCATCGAGTCATTCACGGCCCGCCGCGGTGGTTCCTTCGAACCCTCCTTGCGTCTCACCTCCCCCGAGTGCGAGGGAGGGACGCCTGACACCGTGAGGAGCTTTGCGGGGAGTGTGGGAAGATGGTGTTTCCCACCCCCGCGTGCGGCTACGATGGGTGCAACAGCCCATGTAGCCGCCTCCTCCGACCACCCCTCCTACGCCTTATGGCGCTTGATAAGGGGTCGTCTTCCCTCTCACGCTCGGCCTCTTCTTTGCGACCCATGACGGTGTCGCAGAATGAAGCCACAGCGTCCCACGACCTCGTGGAAGAGACCATGGCTTTTGCCACGGCCCCGAGGGAGAGGTCGGCGCCAATCGCAGCCCGCAAATCCTGGCGCGGCTGCTCCCACTCCTGGCATACCTCCAAAGTGTGCAGAGCCGTGTCGTTAACGGCCCCACACTGGTGGCATGCGGTGGTCTCCTCTCGTCCGATCCTCGACAGGTAACTGCCGAAGCAGCCGTGCCCTGTCATCATTTGAGTGACTCGGAACGAGAGGGTCCCCTCCTTGCGGAAGACCCATTCTTGCATAATGGGTCTAACCGCTCCGATGGTCCAGTGGCCAGCATCGGGCTGCTCTAGGCGATCTCGCCAACAGAGCATTATCTGCTCCTGGGCATCTTCCCGCCAACGGCTGATTTGCTCAGGCATTGGCCTGCCGCCTTGACTGCGGATGTCCGCTCCCTGCCTATACACCTCCGCCAAGACCTTTGCCTCCAGGTCCCATGGAGGTGTACCCGCCAACAAGCAAGCAGCCTCATATGAGACCGTGCGGTAGCCTCTAATGGCTCTGATGGCCATTGCCCTTTGAGGCCTTCGCAGCAGCATCTTATTTTTGGAGTCCAGCGCGTCGATCCACACTGGAGCTCCATAAAGCGCCATTGAGCGCACGACCCCTGTGTACAGTTTACGAGCACTTATGCTAGGGCCACCGAGATTTGGTAATAGCCTGCACAGCGTGTTGGCTGTTTTGACCAATTTCGGCGACTGGCGAGCAAAGTGCTCGTGAAACTTCCACTTCGCATCCAAGTACAGCCCGAGGTACTTCATGGCTGAAGTAACCTCGATGCGAACCCCATTAAGACAGAGATGTGCGTCTTGGGGGGGTCTCCTGCGTGCACCGAAGAAAAAGAGCGCCTCCGTCTTTTCCAAAGCCACCTTTAGGCCCAACGCTTCAATTCGCCGGATGACCTGCATGACCCCGACAGTGGCCAATGTAGTCGCTCCGGCGAAATCTGCCGCACGAGCGGTCACCAATGTGTCGTCTGCATAGCAGACGACGTTGAGACCCCTGAGTAATGCTCCTCTGAGCGTCCAGTCGTAGCCGATGTTCCACAGGAGTGGACCCAACACCGACCCCTGCGGAACACCGCACGACACCGCACGGCTTCGGACATTCCCGTCAACCTAACCTAACCTAACCTAACCTAACCTAACTCATGCTTGCGCGCTCTTGACTTGAACGCCACGATCTTGAAATACTCTTTTTTTTTTTTTTTTTTTTTTTTTTTTTTTGGTGAACTGATGTAGATTTCTCGAGCGATGATTATGACCGAAATGGATTTTTTTTTTTTTTTTTTTTTTTTTTTTTTTTTTTTTTTTTAAAGTGTTTAGGTCTTAGCTCTTCGGTGTAATCATGACATGCATAGTCCATTTCGGTCATAATCATCGCTCGAGAAATCTACATCAATTCTACTTTTTTTTTATACGCAGCACTCCATTTCACCTTATGTTAATTGAATATGGAATCCTGTCTTGTACAAAAGGCACAACTAGTCAGGCGTAAAGAATCGCCGCACCCTGTTCAGAATACCGAGTTTTCGTGAGGCTGTTTGGCTGTTCGTGTACTGTGTTCATTGTGCAAAAACCTTAGACCATATAACCAATGGTCGTGGCAAGCAGGACAAATCCCCTCTGCCAAAATACATGGCCATGACCAAATGCGTTATATAAAACCAGTTGACGCGAGTCCGCTGCCATTTTGCCCGATCATGATAAGTCATGACGCTATGATAAGTCATGACGTCATGACGCTAGCGTAAGCGCTAGCGTTGTTTTAACGCATACCGCGCCCTCCTATCTGTATCCTTTACAAACCCTCCAAAACCGTTTCATGCGTGGTGCCATGGGTTGCCCGTGGTACTATTGCAATTTAGATCTCCACCGTGATCTTGATCTTCCCACTATTAAAGATTTCATCAAAGACGTTTCCAGACGTTACTTTGATAACGCCCCCCACCACCCCAACCCGCTTGTTGAGGCGGCCGCCAACTATAACGTTGGAGGCCTTCCACCAATAAGACGGTACTCATCTAGACGTCCTAAACACGTCTTAGATGACCCCGACGATCCCATAACAGTTGCGAATGCCCCCCCGCCCGATCCTCTAAATGTCACTACACATTTACAGAAAACACTAAACATGCACACTAGCTTAGGTCCAAGACACCGTACTCGTAAGGGTGCGACAAGGGTACGAAGAACCGGTTCACACGCGCTCTATACCAGGTACAGACATGTACCTGGGCGCTTTTCTCCTCCACGACCGAGAGTCTACCCGAGCCGAGGTCCGAGCCTTTAGAGGCGCCCTCGGGTGGTTCCGCTCCCCGATCCGATCCGAACCCTTCGGAGAAACTAGTAGGACACGGGGACGCGAACTAGTGCGCGATGCCGTTCCCTCAAGAAAACCTCCGAAGGTGATTCGTTTCACACGGCTTGAGGGACCCTTTACGTTCCTCGCCGCCCCCAACCGCTGCCATTTCGCAACGTTTTGTGTCGCGAGACATTGCTCCGAGAAAAAAAAAAAAAATAAAAAAATACATTATAAATAAATGGTTAATTTTGCCGTTTTTTCGTATAAAAGGCGATCTGCCACTTCAAATCTGTGGGAACATAGCGTTTCCTACCATATGTGAGTATTCTTTTTAACTATTAAGTTTATCTCTAAGCACAATCCCAAATAAAAAAAATAAAAAAAAAAAAAAAAAAAAAACCTAACAGCCGTTGCAACAAGAAAACGATAGAAAAAATAGTGGTACAATGGTAGATCGCTCGTAGTAGAAGTCTATAGTGATGTGACAAAGTCATAGAATGAATGATTGATATGAATGAATGTATGTTTTTCTTAGCCACTGAACTGCATTCAACAATCAGTTTTTTGTGTTTAGTGCATCTGCTCGAGTAGAAGGATTACTTAGGTAAATGGCAAATAAATAAAATAAATTCCACACACCTTCTCGATGCCTTGGACAGATTGCAGCGTTGCGCTTTACGCATTGTCGGCAACGCAGATGTCACAAATACTCTTGAATATCTGCAACTGCGTAGAGATATTGCGTCACTCAGGCACTCAGCGTGTTTTACCGCTTATACCATGGCGAGTGCTCTGAAGAACTCTTTGACCTTATCCCACCTTCTCCCTTCCTACATAGGAGTACACGTGCTGCTCTCCGGAGTTACCGCTTCACTGTCTCAAATATTCCATCGCGCACTAAGAAATTTGGTGACTCGTTTCTTTGTCGCACCTCCAAAACATGGAATAATTTGCCAGCACACCTTGTCAGCTTCCTATGATATGGGGTCGTTGTTTTCACGCTGCACCAGTTGTCGTCGCATCTGGATTCTATATTCACTTAACATCAGGTGAAATGGAGTCATTTGCCGTGCTACGTATAAAAAAAATAAAAATAAAATAAAAAAAAAATTGGATAGTTTTTATCCCGATATTTCCACGGGAATGAATAGAAACTGTCAAAGTGGATGTTTGTTACTTTTTCACGTAAAAACTACTGAATGGATTTGGATGAAATTCGGCATACAGTTAGGTTATAACCTGGATTAACACATAGGATAGTTTTTATCTCGATATTCCCACGGAAATGAATGGAAACTGTCAAAGCGGTACGAAGTCCGCCGGGTCCACTAGTCTAACATAATGTTACGCTCATTTCTATGTTCATTTCTGGCGTACAAAACTGCCGGCCACTTGGGCCACTGCCCTACTATATTATAGTTGTTGTTTACCTTGTGTGTCAGACACTCTTATTTGCCCGGGGAGTTAATGAGATCGGTTGTGATTCCGATTATAAAGAATAAAACTGGAGACGTCTCGGACATGTCTAACTATCGGCCGATCTGCTTGGCAACCACGGTGGCTAAGGTGTTTGACGGTGTTGTGTTTGACACTATACCGCGAGGAACACTCCTGTTTATGCTGCTTTTCTTGACCTCGTAAGATACGAGGTAATGTGGACGAAGTTGCGGGAGACTGGTCTGCATGTTGCCTTTATAAATATGTTTAGCTACTGGTATAGTCATCAGGCCAATCAAGTTAAATGGTCGAACGTAGGTACTGTCGGATGAGTATGGGTTGGAGTGCGGGGTGAGGCAGGGGGGTTAACCTCACCCACGCTGTTCAATCCATATATGAACGAGCTGATTGACGGGCTTAGGAGCAGCCGTATTGGCTGCTCTATTGACGCAGTCTGTGTTAATAGCATTAGTTACGCTGACGATATGGTTCTCCTGAGCCCATCAATCAGCGCTCTAAGGCGCCTGTTATCATTGTGTGAGGCCTACGCTTTAACTCATGGTCTCAGCTATAACGTGGTTAAAAGTGAGCTACTAATATTTAAAGCGGGCTCCAAGAAACCAAATGTCGTTCCACCTGTGATGCTGGGCGGTGTGGCACTCAAACGCGTAACTGAGTTTAAGTACCTCGGCCATGTGGTTACCGAGGACTTAAAAGATGACCCTGACATAGAGAGGGCACGGAGGGCGTTGGCTGTCCGCTGCAACATGCTGGCTCGTAGGTTCGCGCGTTGTGCTGCAGAGGTCAAAATCACCGTATACCTTTTCACCGCCCAACTATCCTAAACGCGATGTCCCGCTGTACGCCAACGTATAAATGTATAACAGATTCTATAGTACGAAAGCAAGGATGGCGGTAACGTCATATCGATAATAGAAAAATAGATGTGTAAATTTAAGTTTGTATTTAAATTTACAAATATAAATAAACACTGATAGATTATAATGGTAGTTTGTTTTATTTTATGAACATTTTTAGTAAGAAAAATGAGTAGCCATTATCAGAGACAAAAAGACATGCATATACGTGCTAGAGATAATTATAATAGGCACTTCGTTATTCATTTCATAACGTAGCCCGTTGACTTCATAAGTCTTTGGCGCTCGTAGCACGATAAATTTCTTAAGGGAAAGGGTTGTCTATAGATGCTTTTTTTACATTACAGAGTTTTGTTGGTCTATACTTAAAATAACCTATCAACGTATCATGTGCATATTGTGTTCACGTTCAGTTTTAATGTTGATAGGTATACAACTAGGGTTGCCACCCGTAATCTAAAATAGAGTATTGTCCTCTTTTTCATGTAGGCGTACTTTATAATCTACGACACCAATAAAGTACGCTAAAATACTCTATTTACGAAAAACTGATTGTTACTGGCTCGTTACTGGTTGAGTATTTATGAGACTAAATAAACTGGTACAAAATATTTGTTAAAAGTCGCAAAGAGCAACAAAAAATACGTAAATACTAAATACATAAATAAATAAATACTCTTTTTTTATGCTATGTAGGTACTTTATTTTTGTTCTAACAAAATGAAAAATACTTTATTCGTCCTGAAAAAAGGTGGCAACCCTATATACAACGTATTTTGGTTAAGTGGCTGGCTTACCTACAGACTTAACAACTACCGCTGAGTTACCGAGTGTACGTTCTCTCTGTACGTTTGAGTTCGTTTTGTTTTACAATAAACATTTGAGTAGTGTTTTAGTAGCCGCTTTCTTGTTTATAAACGCACGAACGAGAATGGACAGTAAGTACCTTCCTTATGTACCTACGTCATAAATAAATATATTTACCTACTAATATAATATAATAAAGTAATCCAATACTGCATCAGGTTCCACACTTTCTAAAATCCGCAACAACTCATCAGAATAACATTCACTCATTTTGCACTGTTTAGGTATTACCCGAACCGGGAAAGAAAACGTAAATGTATTTTATTAAAGTAGGTACAATGAAGAACTTCTATAGAAGTTGTTGGCGGTGAAAAGGTTAAGGCCTACTGCCAGTCTGTACACGTGCGCCCTGTGGGTCAGATATACGCAGCGGGCATACAACGCTCTCCGTGTGCAGTATAATAATGCATTTAGGATGTTGTTGGGGCTCCCACGCTACTGCAGTGCCTCAGGTATGTTTGCCGATGCTCGCATGGACGACTTCCACACAATAATGCGCAGAAGAATCACGTCACTGATGCGCAGGGTTCGTGGGAGCGCCAACAGCATTCTGAATGTGATTGGTCTTGGGCGTTTTCGGTTTTCTATGATAACGGTTACGCAACCGATATTCAGTTTTCATATCGATATCAAAAACCGTTTTCAGATATCGATATCAGTAAGATAGTTTGCTAGTTGTGCTTCTAATATGCATAACTAGTTTTAGAAAACTGAAAACGATAGACAACACAACTCCAAATTACGTCATATTTCTATGACTATAAAGTGCGAAGCCAAATGAAACAACATTGCATATCAAAGTAGTGGCGAATATTCGCTTCGTCTCATTTACACCGTTAACATTATGCTTAGTTAGAAAGGGAAGATGCGAATATCAAAACATTTGGAGTTGTGCAGTAGTTTCAGTTTTCCATGGATATGGTGATATTGGTTACAGTGACGGTATAGTTTTTTTCATATCGCGTTCTCTTGCAGTTTTGGTTTTCGATTCGGTGTTAGTTTTTCTTATATCGGTTATGAAGTTTCCCATATCGATATGATATGATATAGGACTCATATCCGTTTTTGGTTACGTTTTGATATATCGAACTCATGCCTATTGGTCATAAACCTGCGTGTGCCATTCAGAGGCATTGGGTGTATGTGCATGCACATGTACCTAGTGCTTCGGAAGGGCGATATGAATTAATAAAACATTTAATTCTTGGTTTCGTTTAATACTAACATAGTTTTTTAAGTTTCATTGTTACTAACATACATAATATGGATGGTCTGAAATAAAAGATTTTTATTTTATTTTTATTTATTATTATTGTTCTTGGTAATTAAATAACTAAAATAATCGTTCATTGGTTTTAATCGTCGTCCCACTTTACGGTTATTTACCCAGGGAGTCGAACGCGGAGTTCGGTGGAGGAGTCGTAATGAAAGTGATGTATAGATCGTTAACTTTATTATAATTTTATTTTAATTAGGTAATAAACTGGCACGAGCGGCGTCGCTACCCGGAGAGGTCGCCGTGGTCGAAGAGGTCCTGGTCGTAGAGCTGCGCGCGCACGGTGCGGCCGCCGAAGTAGCGCCCGTGCAGCGCGCCCGCCGCCGCGCGCGCCTCTGCCCCAACGCCACACTCAGTCAATATCAATACATCCATACATCCTCTGCACGTATTACACAAAAACTACTTTTTATGTTACATGCTTCCTAATTGTTCTTGTGTGTAAGTACTTGACATTACATAGCTACAGCTTGTGTTCATAGAGACAAATCAAGTGTTATTTTAAGATCAATATAAAGCAATCACATCACATAACCATATCATTTTATGTCCCCACAGCTGGGGCACGAGGCTTCCCTATGAATGGATAGGAAGAATAGGTTATAAACCACCACGCGACCGGTTGTTAACGACTGCTAATGCAGCCAGGGTCAACGGCTTTACGTGCCTTCCGTAGCACGGAGGAGCTCGAGATGATAAATATTTGGTTACCCATCCGATGACCGGCCTTGCGAAAGTTGCTGAGGTTGCTGAGCAGACCGGGCGTGTTAACTACTGCGCTATCGAGCTCTTCACCCATTGCTTTGTAAAGCAATAATAGCAAATAAACAATTTTAAAATAAAATTGATCCTACCCGATGGGAGGTGAAAATAAGACCGAAGATAGAAACACACTTCACTGGGAATAGAAAATCTAGGAAAAAATATTATGTAAATATTTAACTTGCTGTATGTTTATGACATACAATTTTACAGGTGAAAAGAAAATGAAATATGCACCCTCCGATGGGAGTCGAACCCAGGCGGGCGTGTTAGGCTAAAGAAGTAATTCGTGTGGGCGTACCGTCGGGGTCGTTGAACTGCACGAAGATCTTGACGTTGGCGTGCGCGGGGTCGTCCTCCTCGTCCTGCCGCTCGTTGTAGATCACCAGCCGCTCCACCTTGCCCCACTTCGTGCACTCCTCCTGCCGGGGGGAGCGGAGGGGTCACTATCTATATACTAATACGTGAAGCGTAATCTTCGTGACCGTTATATATGGCATAGTAAAGTCACAGTCTATCTAACCCGTTCCTTACAGTCTTCCAACGGCTACGTCTATCGTGCGGGGCGTTCGGGGTGAGAGGGGGGCGGTAGCGATCCCAAGCTGCCCAACACCCAACTTGGGAAACACAATCCAGGGCTGATTCATTTTAGTTTTTATTGATTCGTTTGAATATTGAAATTTAATAAAATTTAATTTAATTTAATAAAATATGCTGTGATAATGATTCATACTAATTGTGCTGTGGGAGACTGCATGTCATCGTCAAATAAGAAGTTCAAACATCGGTTTCCTCACACAAAAGAAAGAAGTGTAATAATTCTATAAACATTTTCTGTCACCTAAGTTTAGATGTGTCACTATTCTGCAATACCCTTATAACAATAATATCTACACCCAAGAAATATATTAGTCATCATATTCATCAAAACTGTCTCTAAGTATAAATCATCGGATTAATGTAAGTATGTATCTTATATTATAGTTTCATCACTTTTTTCTATAGCCTGAATATAAGATCTGCCCTGTAAAAAGTAAGTTATTTGTACCTAAAAATAGTAAAGCTTTCACCTTATAAATCTAATCAAGGGTTGGCATTAGTATTACGCATCTCGAATTAGGAATTGATAAGGGTTGATGCATAAACGGAGATGCATGGTTTTTTTTTACACGTGTTTGAAGTTACGTGTAACGGAATTTTTATTTTTATTATTTTATATTTATTTATTATTATTCCAAAGTTACTTGATGTTCAATTGCCGCCAAAACGATAGAAATAGCTA
>CAUJAO010000210.1:0-31500 GCA_963082485.1 Eudonia mercurella
CAGATAACTATCTTCTACATCTCAACAGTGTAATCATACATATAGAATATATATTATATTTAGTAGTATATTCATATTTTTGTGTATATAAGTATGTAGTTTAATGTGAGGTTGTCTTTATGTTATATAAATATCATATTTTCTTAATAGTTCTGTGCGCAGTTTGTCTATCTAACCAGCTACTTCCATACTATCCTGTCATCATGGTCTGCTGGAAGAAATTTCTTTTTTCTTCTTTTTAAGTTGAAAAAGTGGTTAATAAATAACGCATTTTACAGCTTAGATGAATACTATGCATTAAAAAATACAAAATTGTAATTTACTTACTAATAGGTTAAATATAAGTTGCTGTAAATTTCATGTTTGTAATTAATCTTTGATTACCTAGTTTTTATTTTTTGTTTTTGATTAGTTTTAATTTATTACTTAAAAATTGCATGCCCGTTATGGGTACACTGTTGTAACTCAAATGTATTGCATCCTCAACCGCAAATTGTACACAGTTTAAGCAATAAATGATATTCTATTCTATTCTATTCTATTAGAGATAAGCTTACCTGTACTATTGCGATCCAAAATGTTAACCATTGTAAATGTCTATTTGTGTACGAATTAATAAATAAATAAATAAATAAATAGATTTGGGATTTCAAATCGGGACAGCTACAATTGCTTAAAAAATGCAGATTTTTGTAAATCGTCGTTTATTTACGAAACGAAAACAATGAATCTAAACTAGATAATCTTCAACATATTATAACGAGGAGCTCGATGGCGCAGTGGTTAACGCGTCCGGTCTGCGAGTGCTGAGGTTAAGCAACTTTCGCAAAGGCCGGTCATCGGATGGGTGACCAAAAATGTATCATCTCGAGCTCCTCCGTGCTTCGGAAGGCACGTAAAGCCGTTTGTCCCGGCTGCATTAGCAGTCGTTAACAACCACCAATCCGCACTGGGCCCGCGTGGTGGTTTATGGCCCGATCTCCCTATCCATAGGGAAGGCTCGTGCCCCAGCAGTGGGGACATAAAATGAGCTGATGATGATGATGATATTATAACAACACGAATTCATTTTTACTGACAAAATTATCGATCTAAGTACACACTAAGAAGGTCAGTGAAAAATCGGGACATTTGGCGTCCCGATCGAGGGTAAATCGGGACCTGTCACCAGACCCCTGAAGATCGGAACGTCCCGCGCAAATCGGGACACCTGGCAACGCTAGTAGTGACACCCACCAGTGTTCGACATGAACTAATAATCAACACTTTTGCCGTTTAGTCATTCAAAATAGGTCAGCAACTGATTTCAAAGTCGTTCCTCTGTAAGACCATTCGGCTTTGGAATTCTTTGCCGGCGCATGTGTTTCCCAGCTCCTATAGTCCCGGGTCTTTTAAGCGGGGCGTGAAACGGCATTTATGCAGGCCGTCATGAGTGGGTGCGCTTGTCACCGTGCTTGTTCCACGGTGAGGAGCGCTCTCATTATTTTGGACTGCATCGGCTGCTTACCATCAGGCAGGATGTGGTCACTATGACGTGTCAATATATAAAAAAAAAATATATGACTTAAGCAACAGTTGAATAGGACCTGCTGACTTGCTTTCTAGCTGTCATTTATTAATATTTCAATTCAAATCTATATTACTTTTTGTCTGGTGTTGAACATTGGGTTATTTATCAAACACTAATGTCACTATGATTATAATTGTATTAGGTCCTTACCTATGAAATTGACGTTTTGTATGAAGATTTTTTATAAAATTATATTTTTTATACTAACGTTTTTTAAATTTTCTTAACATCTATTTATGTTAACACTATAAAAATTGTAGAGTAGTGTCTTTGTTTCACTAGCTAAATATAGCAGACAATTTAAAAAAATCAAGTCCCTTCAAAGATACAATGAAACAAAATATCGATTCCGCGAACAAAAAAAAAGTCAATTTAAAAAAAAATTGGGTGATAAAGACACAAAATGAATAATCATGGACTTCTTGGCGGGAAAGTGAAGAGTCATGTCTGCGGTTTTGTTTTATTTTCTAAAATTTGTGTTATGTCGAATATTAATGTGAAATAATGGTGGATTATTAACCGTTAAGTGTTCGTGAGTGTGCATGAGTGTTGGCAAATGAAACAAAACAGTGCAACGTCACTTTTCAAATTCTCTCAAGAAGTCCGCCCGAGAACTCAGTAAAGCCCCACATCTTTACTGAGAAACTCGAGGGGTTGGGTGGTATATCATTTCTCACTTCTCATTTCTATTATCATTCATCATCATCATACAGAAAAGAAATATTGTTTATTTATGTATTACTTGTTAGAAAAATTACTTTGACACTGGCTAAATGTGCTAATCGCACGAAGCCATCAACAAAATGAAAAAAAAAAAAAAAAAAAAAAAATGTATCATCATTGTTATTACTGAAACATAATCCTAATTAAAGGTGTATAATAATATTAACAACCGGTATTGACTTTTAGAAGTAATATACCTATTAATAAGTGAGAAAAAAACGTCAATTTCATAGGTAAGGACCCAATATGTAAATAGGCCTAAAGAAAAAGTTGCGTTTCAAAAACTCGATTTCTAAAAAAGTTGCGTTTGTTTGTTTTAAAATCACACGATTCAATTCATCTTTATTCAAGTAAACTTATTAGATAACTTAATAGATTCCTATAAAAACAACACGTCTTATTTTAGCCCTCTGGTAAGAATGTGCCGTTGTTATAATGAAATGGCGCGTAGTAGCAAAGACATTGATATTTATAACGCCAGTTTCACACGATACAAAAAGTTTGTATCGGACATCTTTAAAAATGAGCAGTCCTCTTCTTTTCCTTAAACTCAAGAGTGAATAGGTATTTCCTGTCTAAGCATGTATCACCTTAGGCCTCATCCCGCTCACCAAAAGGCTGGTTGGTGGCCAAATGATTAGACAGTTTGCTTTAAAAAAAAAAAACTCAAAATCACTGTTCAGAATATTTTGTTGTGTATTTATTAGTGTTTAAGTTATGTTATATTTTTTTTTAAATCATGTTGTGTACACTCTTTTGGATTATTGTCTAGCCTTCTCTACTTATTTACGTAACTACTATAGATTGTATTGATGGTAATCGGTTTTCATGGTGTCGCCATCTCAGAGGTCCCGGGTTCGATCCCCGGTCGGATCAATTTAGAAATACCTGTTTTTCTATATTGTTTCGGGTCTGGGTGTTTCCTATGTATAATAAATATGTATTTAAGTATATTAAGTATGTTTATCCGTTGTCTAGTTAACCATATATCAAGTTTCTTAAGGAAGCGTTTCTTGGGGCTAGATAATTGGTGTGAGTGTGGGAAACATTTATTATTTATTATTTATCTTATCTTATCTTTTTTTGCAGCTTTAATAAGCGATACCTGCGCAATGCCTCAGGTAATGCAGATGGAAGCACCGTCTGCCTTAACATCGCTAGCGGCTATACCAATGAACTTTTTGAATGGTATCATGAGGAATTTCGATTATTAAATAAGTTTTTTAATGTCACGTGTTTTTTTTTTGGATTTAATTCCTTTTTCGCATGTTTATTTCTTTCTTTTTCAAGCGAAAACTTCTTTAGCGGCGTTATGCACTTCTTTTGGAATGGGTAAAAAATGTTAAACTCGCGTCAGGACACGTGACTTGATCGAAAATTTGTAAGACGGATGGAGAGTAGACAGCTGGCGCGGCGTAATATAAATTTTTAATATAACTTAATATAACTTTTTAATGTAATATAAATTGTCATGTTTGTGTACGATAGCCCAATAAATAAATATTGTTTTCTACCACATAAATGAGAGTACTTTTATACTGATAATTAAAGCAATTCGTGCAAAATTATTCCCTAACCATTCCAAAATATCAAAAATGCACAACGTTAATATTCAAGTTTTCACTTCTGCCGGCACTCCCAGAGTGCAACCCGTCGTTTTTTTTAATAGTACGTTAGGCGAATGACTCTGCTCCTCTGCCTGATGTTAAGGTGAAGGGTAAGGCACACTAGCTAATGGATTTAATTTGATAACTGCTAAACTGGATTTTTTTCAAACATTGCGGACCTTCCGACACTAGGCAAACATCTATTATTTAATAATTGTGCATTACTTTTAGGTTTGTTTTTGTATTCATTCGCTAACACCAAAAGTGGCCATTGTTTGTGAATAAATGCGATAGCCCGTTTTGTGAATAAACCACGCAACAAAAAGTAGTGCACAATTATTAAATAAGTACTATGGATGCTTTCCTGTTGTCGGACCTTTTAATGCTCTAAGTGTCGGACGGTACGCCATGTTTAAAAATAGATCCGGTTCGTTAGTAATTGTCAAATTATCAATTGGTGGCACTAGTGTGCCTTACCTTAAGCAATTTTCATTAAATGATAGCTATTTAAATGTTTCTTTATATATATAAATAAATACTTCATCATCAGCCTATAAACGTCCCACTGCTGGGCACAGGCCTCCCACATGATCAGTAGCACGTGGGGGTATTGGGCCATAACCCACCACGCTGGCCCAATGCGGGTTGGTGGGTTAAACCCTTTCAACTTGTTCTTCTGTTGGGTCGCTCCAGGAAACTATATGCAGCGAATTCAGAATGCCTGCTTTTCAGTGCTACGTAGGGTACATATCACACCATTTTTGAATGATAACCGTAGATATGTTAAAAATGTGAAACAGTTGTAAGTTACATTTTGCCTCGCTTTTATTTGGTGTAAAATCAAAAATCGACTGTATCTATATTTTGAGAAACTAACTTTCTCCAAATCACACATTAGATTTGCAATAGGTACATCCGATTGGCTCCCAACACAGAACGGCGGCTTTTCATGGAATCTTTCAGTATGCTGCAACGTAGTGTTGGAACAATTCGTTCCGAACAGTTCCGAAATTGCGAAACTTATCCCAATATCTATACATATTAATCGCATTTTCAAGAGCAAGAGTAGCCTACCTGGTGTTAGCGAATGAATACAAAAACAAACCTAAAAGTAGTGCACAATTATTAAATAATAGATGTTTGCCTAGTGTCGGAAGGTCCGCAATGTTTGAAAAAAATATCCAGTTTAGCAGTTATCAAATTAAATCCATTAGCGGCGCTAGTGTGCCTTACCCTTCGCCTTAACAAATTAAAGTTAATAATTATGTATTAGTAACTCTGCATACATGTAGATCGGATACGCTTTGGATCTTTTCATTTTGACCACACTTTTCTGTTACACGTTGTATTGCATTCTATCAGAGAAATAAGTTTTGGAATTGTACCAGTAGTTCCAGAGATTAGCCCCGACATACAAACAAACAAACAAACAAACAAACAAACAAACGTTACCTCTTTATTAAAAGTAATTATAGATTGAAACGAGTATGATAAAGAGATTTCCACCTCTGTTTCAATCACATTTTTAATCTGTTCCGCAAGCGATGTCTAGTGGCGATCAAATGTACGGCTAGTGACTTGTATGGCGCAGTCCAGGCGACGAATGTCTCATTTCCGCCTACAGCCATGTATTGACAGAACTGTCTAGATGTGTAGACATTGTGAGAAGTGACAGTAACAAGAGCTACTAAGCGAAACAGGGTAAAATCTGATTAAGTCTCGTGGTCATACTTTATTTTTTGATGTGTAACATCTTTCCGCTCGCTTCCTAGGTATATAAGCAATTTGTGGGAGTGATTTCATGAAATGGGACGGAAGTATGTGTAACAGTGTAACAAGTGTGTAACTGGAAGTCGGGGAAGCTTGTGGGAGTGATTTCGTGAAATGTGTAACAGTGTAACTGTGTAACAGGAAGTCGGGGTTCAAAACGATATTATGAATATGACATATTATTATTATATATTACATATTGTGTCATTTAACTATCAAAGGTCATTTTGAAATGTCAAATGCCTTCTAATGAGTATTTACTGCATTTATTTTATAGAATAGACCTGACCCCTTTTTTTAGAATATAATGTTAAAATTGCTTATTACTAAGGTGAGATGTCAAATGTAACACATCATATGCGACTTCTGTAAGGCTCGCTCGTTTTTTTCTTACGGATAACCAGTTGCCCTTCATCTCACCTGATGTTAAGTAATGATAAGACTGAAAGTGGAAGGGATGACCAAAAATATATCAGCTCGAGCTCCTCCGTGCTTCGGAAGGCACGTAAAGCCGTTGGTCCCGGCTGCATTAGCAGTCGTTAACAACCTCCAATCCAACCCGTGGTGGTGATTTACATCCCGTTCTCCCTGTGATTTTTCTATCGATTGGGAAGGCTTGTGGGAGCAGTGGGGACATAAAATGAGCTGATGATGATGATGGATCATAACTAGTCAGTTAGTTATCTCTCATCATCGCCTCTCAATCAAACATACAACACAAACCTTCACACTGAGGCAACGACTTTTAAATTAAATAGGTATCTCGTAAAATCGCGTTCATTTTCGTGTAAAATATTGTTCCATCATACGCTGACGTCCGATAATTGAACACAGTGGTCGTCACTCGGCGATGGAGGGATGACCAATAAATATTAATTTCACTGATCGATTATCACGTGTCAACGCCTCTTCTCATTGATCTATGTATACGCTTTTTACCCGACTGCGTCAGAAGGAGGGTTATGTTTTTCGAGTGTATGTATGTAGGTATGTATGTATGTCTGTTTTTTACACTTTTATATTTATCTACACTGGACCGCAAAGAAAAAGGGTCCGTTAGAAAATCCTCAATATCTTCAAAAGCACCTGAACTAGCTCTATGAATTATAGACTAAATTAAAGAATATTTAATGCCACATAAAAATAATATATAAAACCTTTTTATTTATTTTTGATAATTGTATAGAAACTGCAGATTTAAAATAATGGTCTTTTTTAATTTAGTACCAAAAAATTCAAATCAATTGTTTGGCATTTGTTTTAGTTTTTACATTAAAAATGCTATAAATATAATGTCTCTGCCTTATAAATTTTATTATTCTAAAAAAAAAATTAAGAATGTACCAGGATCCTAACAATGCTTGAATATGGGCGCAGTCAGCGAAACACAGCGAGAACTGTTGGTGTGACTCTTTCTACAGTTCAGCGAGTTTATCAGCGTTTCCATGAAACTGTATGCAATCTTCGAAAACCAGAAACAGGCCGAATATGGTGCAAGACGACGGCGCGGGAGGATCGCTATATGATGTCAACAAATTTGAGAAATCGCTTTTTTTTTCTTCCGAAAACCGTATTGAGTTAGTGGTGATAGAAAATGGCACTTTAACTGCAGTAAGATATGCCACTGAAATTCTAAATGAAAACGTTGGTCCATTTTTCGTGGACATGGGCGAGAATGCATTACAGACTGGTTCATCATCGCCGAGCCGAAACCGCTGAAGCTAATGGGATAGAATTTGGACTGTAGGTTAATTGAGTGCGTAACCAGCCACTAAGAAAGGATTTTACGGAAATTGTACCCAAAGGGGGTCAAACAGGGGGTGAAAGTTTGAATGAAAGTCTTGAAGTGAAAGTTTTGAAGTAAAATACATGAAAATTGGTATTTGACCTTTTGAATGACATGTCTCAGGAATTTTATTTATTTTCCTTTACAAGTAAAAAAGGGAAGAAGTTTTTTTGGTGAAATCGTTATTTTAAAAGTAATAAGTATAAAAATTAATTATTAGTTCATTAAATAGATTTTTTAATAAAGAATGGCATGTTTTTACATTTTTTTGAAAAACCTCCCCTAAAGAGGTGAAATAAGGGTGGAAAGTTTGTATAAAAATCTATCATTCCTTAAATTTCGGTAGTTTCGGTCTGGTTAAAAATTATGAAGTGCTTCAGGATTTTTGGAAAATTATCTATTATGTAGGGCATGACAATTTGTGCAGGAGGTTCCAAAACGGACCGAAATTTAAACAAAGTGATCTATTACATTGATTTGCGTTAGAAACTTTTTACTAATTCTAGCTCACATAGATGGGCTTTTTATTGATAAAAATGAAAATCTTAATGTTGAAATAACGTGACATGTTACGAATAAACACAAGTCGTGTAGCCCACGTGCGCAAAGCCGCGAACAAAAGCTAATCTATACTAATATTATAAAGAGGAAAGCTTTGTATTTTTGTATGTATGTATGTTTGCAACGAATAAACACAAAAACTACTGGAACGATTTAAAAAATTCTTTTACCATTAGAATGCTACATTAGCGCTGAGTAACATAGGCTATAATTAAAAAAAATACTAAAAACGACAATTTAATTTTCCAATACAAAATGATTTGTTTGTTTTGTTGTCATGGAAACCATTGATATATATTTAACTCAATGATGGTAACTGTCAAAGCGGAACGAAGTCCGCCGGGTCAGCTAGTTATTTATATAAACACTAGCTGACCTGGCGGAGTTCGTACCCCTTTGACAGTTTCATCAAACAAACAAACAAACTCACTATTTTAATAATAAGTATCCTATGTCATTGATTATACTCTTCAGAATGTATGCACAAAATTTCATTAAGATCGGTTGAATAGTTTACGCGTGAAAGGGTAACAAACAACAAACAAACAGACTCACTTTCGCATTTATAATATTACCTACTTATGATTGTATATTTTGTGTTTGTGTGTGTAATTAGGTACAGTTAGCATTCTATAAAATTTAGTTGACATTATCCCCTCCTAGTATACTATAAGGCATCTCCGTTAACTAGTAAAACATAGGTAAAAAGACAAAAAAAAACAAAACAATCCAAAAACAAGAATTTATTATTACCCCAAAGAAAAACACCTTGAAATCAAAAATAAAACAATTTTGATTTGATTGAATTCACACGCTGTCAGCCGGCTCAATAGCGCGACCAGCAGGGGTCACACGGGCATGGACATGGACACGGCAACGGGCACGGCAACGGGCACGGCAACGGACACGGCAGCGGGCACGGCAACGGGCACGGCAACGGGCACGGCTCCGGACACGGGCACGGGCACGGGGCCGGACACGGGCACGGCCATGGCGCCGGACACGGGCACGGGCACGGCTCCGGACACGGACACGGACACGGAGACGGACACGGATACGGGGACGGATACGGATACGGACACGGAGACGGACACGGATACACCTCCGGGCACGGCAGCGGGCATGGGCATGGGCAGGGACTCGGGCAAGGATAGGCGCAGGGGTTACAAGGGCTACAAGGGTTACAAGGGTTACAAGGGTTACAATTATAACAAGACGATGTGTAGACTGTAGCAGGGCTTGTGCAAGGGGGCAGAGCCCTACCGATGCAGATGGATGGTGGGCCTATGTAGGGCAGCCCGCGGATCCCATAGTGGACGGAGGCCCCGTCACAGGGGATGCACCGCCATGGTGCCGCCGATGCGCAGGCCACGAGAGCTGCAAGGTCATGGAATAAAAACTATTTATTTGCTCCAAAAATACAATCATCTTAAATCTTCAATACCTTAATGTTTTTAGAGAAATTTCTGAATGGGATTCTTACAATTTTTATTAAATGTGAGTATCCGGTATAGTATCCGAATATGCAACTGTGCCGACATATCGGATACTCATATAATTATAATAAACATGGTTAGAATTCAGTTAATAATTACATTAATGAAAGTGACCATTACAATAATTAAAATTATGTTTCTAAAATTTTAATGGAAGTAAAAATTAACTGTGACTCAGCACAGACAGCCTACTCATCAACCGTCGTTGATATTCTGCCACAACCTTATAAATCAATTAAAAATAAATAAATTATATCATTGGTAGGCTGCTTTCGCGTCCTTGGTTAGACTCTCAATTAAAGCGAAGGGTAAGGCACAGTAGCGCCACCAATTGATAATTTGACAATCACTAACGGACCGGATCTTTTTTTAAACATTGCGTACCGTCCGACAACAGGGAAGCATCCATAGTATTTATTTAATAGTTGTTCACTACTTTTTGTTGCATGGTTTATTCACAAAACGGGCTATTTATTCACAAACAATGGCCACTGTTAGTGTTAGCGAATGAATACAAAAACAAACCTAAAAGTAGTGCACAGTTATTAAATAATAGATGTTTGCCTAGTGTCGGAAGGTCCGCAATGTTTGAAAAAAATCAGTTCAGCAGTTATCAAATTAAATCCATTAGCGCCGCTAGTGTGCCTTACCCTTCGCCTTAAGGGAAAGGAAGAAACGAAATGGTCTTGCTGAATTTCTTGCACGTTCTTTTCAGTAGCTATATAATCTCCTGGTAGACTTACGAACTGATGGCAAAATGACATTCATACGAGCTAATTCTTGAACTGAAATGATTTTGAATTTATTGAAATAAGGGTTTTCATTCCAGCCAAAAGACGTCCACTGCTGGACAAAGGCCTCGCCAAAGGATCTCCACAACAAGGGTTTTGTGCTATTCGCATCCAGCGGCTTCCCACGACCTTCACCAGATCGTCGGTCCATCCTGTTGGAGGCCTGCCCACACTACGTCTTCGGTACGCGGTCGCCACTCGAGAACTGTTCCGCCCCAGCGGCCATCAGTCTTGTGAGGGATGTGAGCTCAGCGACTAATAAAATACTACAAAGTCGAATCTAAGGCAACTTTAAAAAGTTTATTCAGTCTAGGCTACACAAATTATGTTGTGTTGGGTTGGGAGACCTAATTTCTATAATATAGGTAATCTATTAAAAGTGCGTATTCAAAATCAAAAGTATTTAATAATTTAAAGCGGATAACAACTATTGCATAGTGGACTTGATTGTCGGAGAATTTTGCGACTGTGGAAAGGTCTCGGCAGAATAATCAGCGCCTAACTGCTCTTTGGCAGAGAGGTATAATGCTGAGTCGAGTCCTATTTGCTGCTGTAGCGCACAACGGTCTGTGTTTTTTATTATTATTGTTGTGCTCGTATGTATAGTTAGTTGTTTTTTATTAGTTATGTTTTATTTTACTTAGTACATTAAAATGTGTAATATTGTTGTGTGTTGTAGTGGTAAATAAAATGATTGTCTGTCTGTCTGTCTAATCTGAGAAGAGCCGGCAACGAACTCAACAAGGTCATTTCAATAACGAAGGTTTTTGCTAACCCTATATTTAGTCAGTTAGATTTATTTACTGCGTGCACAGTAAACGTTCAATGAAACTTTTGCGGCCTAGAAATGGGCCTTTTTGTTGGTTGGTGTTCTGTGAGACAGACACAAGAGCAAATACAGTTTTCATCGCTGGAAGACGGGTTAGCAACGTTCGAGAAGGCCGTGGAAGAGGTGTCTGCGGCGGAGGTACAAAATAATGAGACTGCAAAGAGAAGCTTCACACAAACACGCTCAAGCAATGCACACAGTCTCATGGACACGTAATCTCGCAACAACTTGGTTAGGCTTACTATTGCAGATGACTAAGAACTTAAAGCGACTTGAATGGAAATCTGTAAATCGCTTCCCAGTTTTTTGATGTGTAACATCTGTCCGCTCGCTTTCTATATAAGCAATTTGTGAGATTGACTCCGTGAAATGGGACGGAAGTATGTGTAACAGTGTAACAAGAAGTCGGGAAAGCGCGCAAGCGCGCGCCTTTTTCTAAGTTTAAAATCGATATTATGAACATGACATATTATTATTATATGTGACATATTGTGTCATTTAACTATCAAAGATCTTTTTGATATGTCAAATTTTAATGTCTTCTGATGAGTATTTACTGCATTTATTTTATCTATATAAAAACCCCTTTTTACGAAAATTGCGCGGACGGAGGAGTATAAAATTTCGCACAGTTATAGTTTAAATAGAATTAGAATTGCAGAATGTTAATTTTTTTTTTAAATTGCATAAAAAATACATTCAATCAATAAAACGAACATTACACACACTACCATGTATTTGACACACACGCATATATACTCTTTTCAAAAAATTCGAAAATAGAAGAGGAGCGGCAAAAATCGGTCAATGCCAATCCAAACTCGCATTCTATCTTTTTTAATTTTTCATTGCTTAGGATACAAACCGTGCAGCCTTAATAAAATTACGGTCGAATTTCGACCACTGGGCGACCGCTAGTAGTTATAAAATGATGTAATACCTGACCCATATTTTTCAGAATATAATGTTAAAATTGCTTATTACTAAGCTGAGATGTCAAATGTTACGCATCATATGCGACTACTGTAAGGCTCACTCGTTTTTTTTATAGTTAGATAGTGAAGATGTGGTCTACGATGTAACATGCTTGCCTAGAAGGTACCTATTCATCACTCGCGATTTGAAGACCTTAATGTTATATTTGATGGGAAACACAGACTGAGGATTGGGAATTAGGATTTTCTTGATTACCTGCTGCAGGCCAAATAGGTCACCATTTTTTATTGAAATGGATTTTAAGCAGAAGTGGAGTCGTGATGCTCGTGGCCACAGCTAGTGGGGTAGGATTGTGCCTCACCAGCCACCCTCACCTCACCATCTTTTAAAAGGACGCAACTCAATCGGAACACACACGCACACTCACACACACACCACACCTTTTTTTTCTTTTTCTTTATTTATGTTTTTAAAATATATCTGTCTAAAATATATCATTTATAATCTCATACCTACAACCTTTACAACAATGTAATAACTCGTAGCTTTATGCAAATCTCAAACTATAAGTCCCCAAAATACATGATTACCACGTTTTGGATTTTATTGTAACCCATATGTTGTGTAACCTTTTTGTAATAAACTATTATTGTTGTAGGAAGGAGAAACGTATTCTGGCAGAGCGTTAAATTTCTTTAGTACCGCGACAAAAAAATGATTCTTCACAATTTATTTTTCGGTTTTTTTTCCATTACAGACCCCGTGGTAAACTTAAGACTGCACTGTAGAAACTCTATACCACTCGACTTGCGAAATATTTGAATGCCTCGTTTGTTAATTTTTAATATTACTAAACTTGTTTAACTTTACCAGCTCATTTCATGTCCCACTGCTGGGGCACGAGCCTTCCCTATGGATGGATAAGGAGAATGGGAAACCACCTCGCGGTCCCAGTGTGGATTGGTGGTTGTTAACGACTGCTAATGCAGCCGGGACCAACGGCTTTACGTGGCTTCTGAAGCACGGAGGAGCTTGAGATGATACGTTTTGGTCACCTATCCGATGACTGACGTTCTTGCAAAAGTTTCTTAACCTCAGCACTCACAGACCGGGCGCGTTAACCACTGCGCCATCGAAACCTCGCCTCGTTACCCTCTAAATGCCACTGCCATTTACGGAATACACTAAACATGCAGACTAGTTTAGGCCCAAGACAACGTACTCGTAGAACAAGGGTACGACGAGCCGGTTCACACGCGCGACATACCAGGTACAGACATGTACCTGGGCGCTTCTCCCCACCACCACGGCCTGGTCTACCCGAGCCGAGGTCCGAGCCATTAGAGGCACCCTCGAGTTAGCCTTAGCAATCGCAGACCGGGCGCGTTAACCACTGCTCCATCGAGCTCCTCGACTTGTATATTGTAACAATGAAACCGGAGAAAGCCGAAATAGCCTTTGCCCGTCTCTTTGCGGCTTCTCTCGGAACGAAGTCTACACTGTTGGGTTAAGGAAGCCATGATTCAGATTTGACGATCATATAATAATCTGTATATTAAGGCGAAGGGTAAGGCACACTAGCGCCGCTAATGGATTTAATTTGATAACTGCTGAACTGATTTTTTTTCAAACGTTGCGGACCCTCCGACACTAGACAAACATCTATTATTTAATAATTGTGCACTACTTTTAGGTTTGTTTTTGTATTCATTCGCTAACACCAACAGTGGCCATTGTTTGTGAATAACTGCGATAGCCCGTTTTGTGAATAAACCACGCAACAAAATGTAGTGCACAATTATTAAATAAATACTACGGATGCTTTCCTGTTGTCGGACGGTACGCAATGTTTAAAAAAAGATCCTATCCGTTAGTAATTGTCATTTGACAAATTATCAATTGGTGGCGCTAGTGTGCCTTACCCTTCGCCTTAATACGTGAAGCAAAAACTTTGTACCCGTTCTTACGAAAATTGCGCGGACGGAGGAGTATGAAATTACACACTTATAGTACAAATAGAGAAGGTTACCCGAATGTTAATATTTTTTTTAATAATGCATAAAAATTACATTTAATCAACAAAAACAACATTACACACACTACCATGTATTTGACACACACGTATTGTTTGTCTTTAATGCGGCCGACATCTGTCAATGCCAATCCAAAATCCAAACTCACATTCTATCTTTTTTAATTTTTCATTGCTTAGGATACAATCCGTGCAGCCTTAATAAAATTTCGGTCGAATTTCGACCACTGGGCGACTACTAGTAAATAATAAATACGTTTATTGCTTTCAACAACTAGTATTTAGGTAACAATTCCATACTTATAACTAAAGAAAAAACATTAGATACACATATTTCATGGAAGAGCATACATGGGTAGATCATTATATAAATTTTGAAGGCAAATGGAGGCGGCTCAGCTAGTGCTGACATAGGACAGCGCTGATTTTCAGCCACTCCCACTCCTCTAAGGTCTATTGTGAGGGTTGAGTTATGAGGGCTTAAAACAGTTAGCAAAAATAATTCCTCCAAAAAACTAAACTAATAAAAAAGAACGGCGAAGTACGAGTAGCACTCTGTCTAATGGTGTGCGTACGTGTAACTGTAATGTGTGTGTGAGGTGGGTGTGTATCTATTTGTGTGTAGTGGATGTGTATGTGAGTGTGTGTGTCTGTGTGTGTGTGTATTTGTTTCTAATATACATGATTTTAAAAATATTTATTTAGGGGCAGGGATTTCCAATATGAGCTAGGAGCTCGATGGCGCAGTGGTTAACGCGCTCGGTCTGCGAGTGCTGAGGTTAAGCAACTTCCGGTCATCGGATGGGTGACCAAAAATTTATCATCTCTCGCTCCTCCGTGCTTCAGAAGGCACGTTAAGCCGTTGATCCCGGCTGCATTAGCAGTCTTTAACAACCACCAATCCGCACTGGGCCTGTGTGGTGGTTCATGGCCCGTTCTCCCTCATCCATAGGGAAGGCTCGTGCCCCAGCAGTGGGAACATAAATGAACTGATGATGATGATGACCCCGAAAAATGGAATGTCTTCCCAGCATACGTATTTCCTCCTTTCTACAACACGGGGTTCTTTAAGCGAGGTGTGGAGAAGCAACTTGCAGGGGCTCTATTTTGATTCCTTCGCCTCGAGTCGAGCGCTTGGTTTCTACTGATTTTCGTTCGACATTTGACTTTCTATATTTTTGAATCGCTCGATCGCAACGAGTGCCCTCACCCACTCGTTGCAGTCAAACGTTACAAAGCGTTTGATAGAATAACCGTCTAAATCAATGCGTTGCGTCAATGTGTTTGTTTGTGTCATTGATAGTCTTTTCTTTTAAAAAGCAAAGGTATTTTTTTTAACAGCCAATAGAAACATGGATATTATGTTAATTTTTTATTGCGGTTGTAACCGGTTTTCTCTAAATTCTGCGTGGAACGGATAACATCCAACATTTCGTATTATGTTTGCAGCACCGGAAACGAACGATTCAAAAATACGAAAACTCAGAAAAGAAGCTTTAGAATTACAAATATAAATAAATTTAAATATAACAAACACTTACCCAAGAGAAGAAGTGTCTTAAATCCCACCATATTTCTGACATACATTCGGTTCGACATTCACGCCTTTTATACTCTGAATAGTACCTACTCATAGTATATTATTATGTTTACCATACGCTCAAATAAGCGGACATATATAAGAATTGTTTTATTTTCACAGCGTTATTTTGTTAAAAATATATAATAAAATAAATTATACTGAACACCTAATATTGAATGAACTAACTATCATTAACCAGTTGTGTTTCCTCACTGCTGGACACGAGCCTTCCTATGAATAGAGATGGGTCGTAAACCACCAAGCGGGTTGGTGGTTGTCAACGACTGCTAATGCAGCCGGGACCAACGGCTTCACGTGCCTTCCAAAGCACGAAGGAGCTCGAGATGATAAACTTTCGATCACCCATCCGATAACCGGCCTTTGCGAAAGTTGTATAACTTGAGCGATCGCAGACCACTGCGCTATCGAACTACTGAACGAAACTGACAAAGATGTTTTTTTTAACGGCCTCCCTTATGGAAATAAACTCTTTAGAGTATCAGGTTAATTCGTCATTCGTTATTAATGCATTTCTTCACGGTCAAATACCATGAATATAATATTAAATTAGACTTTCAAATGGAGCTCGATAGCGCAGTGGTTAACGCGCCCGGTCTGCGAGTGCTGAGGTTAAACAACTTTCGCAAAGGCCGGTCATCGGATGGGTGACCCAAAATTTATCACCTCGAGCTCCTCCGTGCTTCGGAAGGCACGTTAAGCCGTTGGTCCCGGCTGCATTAGCAGTCGTTAACAACCACCAATCCGCACTGGGCCCGCGTGGTGGTTTATGGCCCGTTCTCCCTATCCATCCATAGGGAAGGCTCGTGCCCCAGCAGTGGGGACATAAATGAGCTGATGATGATGAGACTTTCAAAGTTGTAATAATATCCATTTTTGCATCTATGATTTCCTCTTATGTCGTCTGGGACGTGAAAAGAATGTAGGTACTATCAGCTGCTTTACTTCCTGTGCATGTCGTAAGAGCCAACTAAGGGCCAAGGGTTCCAAGATGCTCGCTCATCAGGCGATCAGCTGCAACCCATCACTGATGTTATCTATTTCACCTCGGAGTCCTTTGTTTATGTTAGAAATTAACTAGGTCACAGGAATAAAATATTATATAAATTTGTTCTCTCATCACAGTTGTTTATTTTGAAGTAAGTATTTCAGTTTTGTTTAAATAAAAATTAGTCTAAATCCAGAGAGTACTTAAGTACATTTGATTATAAGAAGGTTCTATACCTACACCCGCCCTTAATCAAGGTACTAGACATTTAAGGGACAGTTAAGCCCTACTTAGGGTATGTTCCGATATACACTGCGAGCACTGTAAGGTGTGACGCCATTTTAGTATACTGCGAAGCCTTGTTAACTACGGAACCCTAAAAAGGTTAAATAATGCAAAAAATAATGATAATTGCAATAATAAACGGACTAAGGAGGGTGTCTACTGTCTAACTGACTGACTCGTCTATCCGCTCCATTGGACAGACGGAGGAGGTTGAGAAATACTTGGCCTTCTTTATATCAGTGACCGATTTTTTTATGTTGAGGAAAGATACTAGAAAACGTCTCACTTCTAACGTCGTTTCTCGTCTCAGACAAGCATGGGATATCTGTAAGATCTTTATAGTTTCTAGCAAATGAAGTGATTATTATAACTAGTGGTCGCTCAATGGTCGAAATTCGACCGTAATTTTATTAAGGCTGCACGGATTGTATCCTAAGCAATGAAAATTTAAAAAAGATAGAATGTGAGTTTGGTTTGGCATTGACAGCTCCTCTTTCATTTTTGAAATTTTTGAAAAGAGTATTTATGCGTGTGTGTCAAATACATGGTAGTGTGTATAATGTTTGTTTTATTGATTTAATGTATATTTATGCATAATTTAAAAAAAATAACATTCTGCAATCCTTCTCTATATAAACTATAAGTGTGCGAAATTTCATACCCCCCCGTCCGCGCAATTTTCGTAAAAAGGGGTACAAAGTTTTTGCTTCACGTTTTGAGTTGGGACATAAGATAGTTACTCAAAAATTGTGGATTCGTGTGCAGTACTTCTTTTATCATATCTGACTATCAAAATAATCAATGCCTCCAAAATCTTTTTCCATTTTTTTAAATAGTTGGCACAGCGAAATACTTCACTCCACCTGATGTTTGGTGGAAATCGTGAAAGCACCGCAGTATCAGTCACCCTCACTCTGCCGGCCCACTCGGTGCCTTTCCGTCTCGTTTGAAGGACCTTATGTCATAGGAAGGAGGGAAAACGTATGTAGACTATTCCATCTTTTGGAAGTGCGATTTTTTTTGTACGCGAAGGATTGTTCGTACACATCCATAAAGTTTTCTTGGCGGAAAAGTGACAAGTCTGTGGTTTTGTTTAATTCTCTAAAATTTGTGTTATGTCCTGCATTAATGTTGAAATAATGGTGGATTATTGACCGATAACTGTTCGTGAACGTGCATGAGTGTTGGCAAATGAAACAAAACAGTGCAACGTCACTTTTCAAATTCTCTCAAAAAGTCCGCGTGAGGTCTTAATAAAGCCCTATATCTTTACTGAGATACTCGAGGGGTTGGGTGTGTATTATTTATCACTACTAATAATCATTTATTATCATCATAATATTAACAAAGAAAATATTGTTTATTTATATTTAAATAAATTGTAACAAACATTACTTTGACACTGGCTTAATTTGCTAACCGCGCGAAGCCATAAAGTAAAGAGAAAAAAACTTCCATAAACTTTGGTGTATATCATAAGCCTTCGTTCGGATATTTTATTTTTACTCAAGTTTATTTTAAAAGTTAGTTAACATTTAAATTTTACTGTGCGTTAATTTTAAAATATTGAAATTAACTTAAAAAAAATAGCATAATATTTATGAAATATACTTACTATCGGAGCGTTGATAATTGATTATTTTATTCAGCGTTTATAGAACGCTTCTTGAATGCAAATCAAACAAGATGGTGTTTTTTTCTCTTATTATAACAAAATTTACGTAGCTTTTGCATGAGTATAAAATGAATGATTTTTGCATGGGACACTACACACGTTGTCGACATGGGGAGATACACGGCATTGGGTTTGTTAGGTTGGTATTTAACATATAAATATATAATATGTTTTTATATCATTTCAAAGTGCCATAGTCTTATAAAGTCTATTAGAGTTATTAATTACTAACATGTTCATTGCCATATTTTCCAATAAACACATAAAAGATTTAATACCTATCTACATGTTTTTTATAATTAAGTATACGTTTATTTTTAAGTATTTTTTATTAAGCCGTTTTTATATGTAATATTTTATTTAGATGTTGTGCGCAGTTGTTATTGAGGTACAAATTTATACGTGTTATTAATTGTATTGTTGTATTTTTTGTATTGTATGATTTGTGTCTTGTAACTGTGCCAAAGATAAATAAATAAATAAATAAATCTGTTATCGCGGCGAAATATCGGATAATCGAAGAACAAAAACAAGGTAACAGTCCCGATAATAATTACTGTATTTTTAAAAAAAAAGATGATGACGATGAATAGGCGCCTTTGGATTTCAAAATAAAAAGTGTTGAATAATTTCGGCGGGCTGGTTAGAACCACGATAGCTCAATTGGAAGGGCACCTGACCCGGAATGTCAGAAGGGTGCAGGTTCAAATCCTGCTCGTGGAAATTTTTTCAACATCTGTGTTTTTGTAATTTGTTCGCAACAAAATTTGCGTTAAAAATTATTTGAACATTTTATAACTTATGTTTCGTAACATGAGTTTGAATTTGTGTGCCAAAACGAATATAAAAAATACTTTGTATGCTTAAAGAAAATACAGTTACAAAAAACGTTTATTCCACGTAATTATACGATTTCAAATCTATTAAAGAAAGTGTTAAATTAGGATTCAAATTTAGAAAAGAACATCAAAAAGCAAAAATATAAGAACCATAACACGCATTTCGCGTTGTGTTCTTTCAGCTTAATTGTTCGCGTTCTTTTTCTTCGCGTTTTCGTTCTTTAAGCTTAACACATACAAAAAGCAAAACAGCATCTAACTAAAGTGTACATTTATCTTTACAGCGCTCATAGTGTCGACTGCGGCCCTGCCAGCGCCGCAGTTTGGCCCATGCCCCTGCCCACAAATTTGCCCACCCTGCCCACCAATATGCCCACCCTGCCCTCCCATTTGTCCACCAATATGCCCACCACCTTGCCCAAGCCCTTCTCCACTACCTTTTCCTTTCCCGTTACCTAACCCTAGCCCGCTTGGCCCAGCAAGTAAGTATCATTTTACTTTCGTTCATCATCAGTACTGGACTAATGATGGCACGTGTCTAGAGGCTGACTGAGGGCAGGCAAAAAAAACATTTTTTTTGCCAAGCCTAGAAGTTAGGGGTCCCGTAACATGCAGTGCCTATGGACCTATAGATGGCTTAACCAGACTCAGAAGTTCTGGTGGGAATTGGGATACCATGAGCTCCTAAAGCGAAGACGCGTGTAGCATCGTATACACACTCGTCTCTTTTACACAACTACTAAAACATTGCGGTTATACTTCTCTATGAGCTAATGGTAGACCCCAGGGTTTTTTTTACATGGATTTATTAAAACTAGTGGTCGCCCAGTGGTCGAAATTCGACCGTAATTTTTATATTAAGGCTGTACGGATTGTATCCTAAGCAATAAAAAATTAAAAAAGATAGAATGTGAGTTTAGATTGGCATTGACAGATTTCGGCCGCTCCTCTTCCATTTTTGAAATTTTTGAAAAATTTTATGTATTTTTTATGCATATTTAAAAAAAAATATTAGCATTCTGCACTTTTTCTCTATATAAACTATAAGTGTGCGAAATTTCATACTCCTCCGTCCGCGCAATTTGCTTAAAAAGGGATCCAAAGATTTCGCTTCACGTATAGATAATATAGAGAGGAGCTCGATGGCGCAGTGGTTAACGCGCCCGGTCTGCGAGTGCTGAGGTTAGGCAACTTTCGCAAAGGCCGGTCATCGGATGGGTGACAAAAAATGTATCATCTCGAGCTCCTCCGTGCTTCGGAAGGCACGTTAAGCCGTTGGTCCCGTCTGCATTAGCAGTCGTTAACATCCACCAATCCGCACTGGGCCCGCGTGGTGGTTCATGCCCCGTTCTCCCTATCCATCCATAGGGAAGGCTCGTGCCACAGCAGTGGGGACATAAATGAGCTGATGATGATAAAGAGGAAGCCCTTTGCCGCCATCACTTCTGCTGTTAAGTAATAATAAGGCCGAAGGTAGAAGCGCATTCCATCTAAAATCTTTAATCACTAAAAAACTGAACTGAGATAAAGGCCAAGCTTCATCATCTCAGCCAAAAGAAGTCAACTGCTCGCATCCAACGGCTACCCGTGACCTTCACCGCTTCCGCTCCATCGGCCATCAGTCCTGCGATGGATGTGCCCTGCCCACTGCCACTTAAGCTTAGCAACTCTTCGGGCTATGTCGGTTACCTTAGTTCCCCTGCAAGTGCTTACCCTATGCTATGCTAAAAATGTATTGAATTACTTTAACACTACCTAATTCTTCCAGCACCATGCGGCGATGGACCCATCAGGGTTCTGCTACAGCGCAGCATCATCCCAGAGCGGTTACGAGCGGCAGGGTTCCACCCAATACCAGTTAACGGCGGTACCTTCTACATAGCAGCCTCCCCAGACATTGTCATACAACCACCACCTATCCTAGTAAGACAGAGGCCTCTACCCCCCATTCTCCCACCTAGCTTAATTGTACAACCTGCCGGTACCCCACCGATCACTCCAAGACCGATAGTGGTACGTCCAGCACCTATAGCACCGATCACACCGCCTCCAATCACGGTTCGGCCAGCTCCATTGCCTCCGATACAACCAGCACCGATAGTAGTGACGCCACCACGTCAGCCCCCAATACAACCACCCCCGATCGTCGTCCGTCCTTCATCAGCGAACTTACTGCAATCATCTACTATTACTGTAGGGTCTGATATGTACAACCGAGGGTATCCATCCCCATCGCCTTATGGCCCGGATCCATACCCGTATCCGTCTCCGTCGCCGTGCCCGTGCCCGTGTCCGTGTCCGTGCCCGTGTCCGTGTCCAGAACCGTACCCAGAGCCGTATCCGTGTCCGGAGCCCTACCCGTGCCCACCGTGCCCGTATCCGTGTCCAGATCCGTGTCCATGCCCATGCCCGTGCCCGTGCCCGTGTCCGTGTCCGGAACCGTACCCGTGCCCACCGTGCCCGTATCCGTGTCCGAGCCCATGCCCGTGTCCGAGCCCGTGCCCGTGCCCGTGCCCGTGTCCGAGCCCGTGCCCGTGCCCGTGTCCGTGTCCGAGCCCGTGCCCGTGCCCGTGTCCGTGCCCTTGCCCGTGTCCGGGTCTGCTCTATTAAAACCTAAAAAACTAACCTTAACATGTACGACATAATGCAAATTAACACCTAATTCGTGTGTTTTAGAACACACATTTCGACATTATCAACCACTATCAACTGTCAAATTAATATGGTGCTGTTCATAGAGTATAAAAGTAAACGTGGTGTTAGAATGAATGACTGACTTGCAATACGCTAAAAGTAAACTGTCATCAGAAAAAAAAAATTATAATCAGTCAATAAGATTTTTTGTGCAATTTCAAACATTAGTTACAAAATCAGTTAAGTTTGCCAGTTAATATTGGTTCGGATGTTGTGCAACAGAAGCTAAATTAATTCATACGGACACCGAAATTGTGACCGACCATTTTGCACTCTGTGTCCGGAGTCCCGGACGCTTCAAAACATTGTCACACAAAAAGCGGACACTATTGATCAGAATACTGACATTAGAATAATTATTAATAACGGGATTGTTACCATGTTTTTTATTGTGTGTGAATATCCGATATTTCGGCACAGTTGCATGCGCAATGATCACGAATGTATTGAAGTTATTGCGGGTAGGTGATTATGAGCAGACAAAACGATCTACCTTCTTCCTTAGTCGTTTTTCGTTCGATACTCGTACCACTATCTCCTAAGTCACTATTCACTCGAACTTCCTGGAGCTTTAATAATTATTTTAATGTAAGTGACCATTATAGTTTAAAAAGTTAGAATAGTGACAGTATTTAATGTTAGTTATCCCGTGTTTTCTCCCTTTTAGTCGAAAAGGCGTTTACTTATCAAGTTGAAAAAAGAAATCTATTACAAACTTTTCTTTTTATTATTGTTATTTTATGTCGTAGATTTTAAGGTTGTTTATATACATATAAACAAAGATCTCTCCTTAACTATAAATGACCAAGGCATGTACAAATTGATTACCAGTTATAATATTATATAAAAGCATACGTAGTAGTTTTTATGTTGTGTGAATGTTTACAAATGTAGCTTTATTTATTCATGTATTTGATTTTAAAAGAATATAATTATTCATTATTATAATAATGTAAATATAAATTATATACAATGAACATTATAAATGTTTTGTTTTATTCTTGAATATCCACACTTAGTTTTCTTAATTGAATTATTTTCTTTGAGAGACATTAGCTAATACGTTCAACTATATTGTATTATAATATGAATTTTAGAACTGTATGTTTTATTAGGGTAAGGCACACCAGCGCTCCCAATTGATAATTTGACAATTACTAACGGACCGGATCTTTTTTTAAACATTGCGTACCGTCCGACAACAGGAAAGCATCCATAGTATTTATTTAATAATTGTGCACTACTTTTTGTTGCGTGATTTATTCACAAAACGGGCTATCGCATTTATTCATAAACAATGGCCACTTAGGTGTTAGCGAATGAATACAAAAACAAACCTAAAAGTAGTGCTCAATTATAAAATAATAGATGTTTGCCTAGTGTCGGAAGGTCCGCAATGTTTGAAAAAAAATCCAGTTTAGCAGTTAACAAATTAAATCCATTAGCGGCGCTAGTGTGCCTTACCCTTCGCCTTAAGCACCTTCATCTGACCTGATGTTAAGTGATGATAAGGCCGAAGGTGGAAGTGCTTTTCACACGGACTCCTCAACCAAGTGCCTGTAAGTATTATAGTAGATTTTCTAAAAGAAAACTTAATTTCTACAGAATAGGACAGCCATTTTAAAAACGTTTTTTTCTGTGAGCCTAAGCTGGTTTTTGTTAGGAAGAGCTGTATTCTGAGCTAAAATTGTTACAGCAATTTTAGCTCAGAATACACAAATACACGAATACAAAAATTTAAATTTTATGTGAAAAACTGTTTAAAGATTTTTTCAAATTTAAATATAAAAGACTATTTTAAAAGGTTATTTTAATGCAAGCTTACTCGAAGCATTTTCTTGATTACTCATTCTCAGTATTAGTTTTAACAGAAACACAATACATTGTTTGAAATGCATTTTAACTATTTTATTAAATATTATTTTATTGAATTGCTTTCTTTGTGATACATTAGCTAATACGTTCAACTATATTGTATTATATGAACTTTAGAACTGTATGTTTTATATTGGTGGGGCGGTACAATCAAATTGATCAAAAACGGAAACAGGCACTTATCATAAATGAATCAACAGTTACATTTGCAAAGAAGGAGTTATGCTAATGAATGAAACTAATTACAGATCCACAATAGTACATTAACATACAAAAAAAAGTTATGAGCAGACATTATACTCTACAACTTATAATGTTAAAAAAACACAAATGTTGAAAAAATTTCCACGAGCAGGATTTGAACCTGCTCCCTTCTGACATCCCGGGTCAGGTGCTCTTCCAATTGAGCTATCGTGGTTCTAACCAGCCCGTCGAAATTATTCAACACTTTTTACTTTGAAAGCCAAAGGCGCCCATTCAATGTCAACAACTACCGTCACTAACATCCGATCATAATATTTTTACAAATATTAAAGATCAGTTAAGAAGTAAGCAAGCTATTTATAAATGTTCAAATAATTTTTGTCAGTATGTCAGAAGGGTGCAGGTTCAAATCCTGCTCGTGGAAATTTTTTCAACATTTGTGTTTTTATAATTTGTTCGCAACAAAATTTGTGTTAAAAAATTATTTGAACATTTATAATGTTAATTTACAACCTTGCCAGGATCCAACTGCTAATAATATTTTTATACCTTTCAAGATTGGCAATACAATTAAGAAGAAAAAGATTGCAGCTACCTCAGACAGCGTATTATCATAATAAAAGTCAAAATCTTTTTTTTTATTCAAATAATCTTTAAAAAAGTGCTTTGAATCGTCCAAATATTTTTTTACCGGGTAGTAGGTAAAAAAATATTTGGACGATTCATGACGACATCATTCAGGACGTCTATTTTTTAGCTGTGGAGAAGAATGGGCGTATCATCATCATCAACTCATTTTATGTCCTTGGACACGAGCAGAGATAAGGAGGATGTGCCATAAATTACCACGGGGGCCCAGTACGGGTTGGTGGCTGTTAACACTGCTAATTCAGCCTTTACGTGCCATCCAAAGCACGGAGGAGCTCGAGATGATACATTTTTGGTCAGCCATCCGATGACCGGCCTTGGCGAAAGTAACCACTGCGCCACTGAAGTTAACACATGCGCTCAAAATAAAGTTGTCAGCATTCCTGGAAGCGTTCCCATGAACCGACAAAAGTCAAAACAAAGACAAAGTTTTTTTTTTATTTAACTTAAAAACAAACGACAGCTGCACATCAACCCATACAAAACTGTCAAATTTCTTTAATAATATATAGTAATATATAATATTTTATTTATTAAAAGACAACAAAGATCCACTGTGTTAGTATACAAGTAACTTAGGTATATGCAATGTTAGTAATAATATTAAAAAGAGACTTAATTCTAATTAATTGGCCAATTAGTGGACAGTCCCCACCATTAGCGAACCTCCATGACACTGTTGCGGCTGCCCCGAACCCGTCGCAGCAGAGAACCTACTTTTTTGCGAAGTATGTCCGGGAACGACCTGCGCAACCGCAAACATTCCTGAGGCACTACAATGTCGACAGCGCCTGATTTAGAATTTTGACAGCCCTAGGCTTACTATGAATATTCGCCCCTCCCCCCAGACCCGTTCTTAATTTTTTGAATACAGAAAAAAATGCATTTTTATACTACTGCGCCCAGGAAGACGCAGATGGTAATGTGGTACCTTTACCACTTTTCCCCTTGAAAATGAGGGTATACCGACAAAAAATCCTGCACTTGCCCTCCGTGCTGCTTGGATAATCCGGGACCGTTATAAACAATCCCCGGTGTTCACCCCAGCAGGAGAACTGCAGAAGTAAGCGGCGGCCCTAGAAGGCAGCCCCAGGAGGCCCTGTTTAGGGCCATGTTGCTCACGACACCGACCAAACTACCAGATTTTATTTTCTAAAATAATGGTGCCAAATTCAAATTTAAAATCATTTTATTCAGTTTAGGCTTCAAGTAGCTCTTGTGAATGTCACTATGCCATCGGTTCGTAAGTTTACACGGGGCGGGAGACCTTGTACTGAGAAGAACCGGCAAGAAACTCAGCAAGTGTCCAAATCTTTTCTCCCTTACAGCGTCAAAAATATTGGAAAATGCCCGATCATAGCAGGACACTTTCCATTACAAATAAACACAGAACATACTTATAGTAGACAACCACAACATGTAAAAAAAAATACAAAAAAAAACCTAGTTTAACAAAGCCAGCAAAGGCATGCTCAGTGCCCCCTCGGGCCTAGCGCCCTAGGCTCCAGCCTTATAAGCCTGTGGGTAAATCAGGCCCTGAATGTCGAGGCAGCCACAACAGCCCTGAAAGCGTTGTTATACTGAACGCGAAGGACGCTGTATGATTTTCGGGTAAAATTAACCCACAGGCTACTCGAGTAAAATTATGTACAATATGTTTTAAATAAATTTTCAACCATATGCCTTAAAGTTACATAAATTTCAAAGTGTATGAGGATACACACCATGGCCCGGTCCTCCGAGCCGAGGTCCGAGCCTTTAGAGGCGCCCTCGGGTTGTTCCGCTCCCTGATCCAATCCGAACCCTTCGGAGAATCTAGTAGGGCACGGGGACACGCACGCCTTGCACGTGAAGCCTTCCCTCTAAAATCCTCCGAAGGTGATTTGTTTGGCACGGCTTAACGAGCCCTTTAAGTTTCTCGCTGCCCCCAAAAAAGTCCGGTGAATCTGAAAATGCCAAAAACAAGGTCTCAACCACGACCAAAGAAGATTTTTGCAATAAGACGGTAACACTTTACCTTCCTTTCTCATATGTCTTTCTATAGGTTGCAAAGTATTCGGCGCATGTCCTAGCCAGGTCACGTGGCTTAGCAGTTCGTTACGCGGGACGTGAACGTGACTGGCGGTAACTAACGGCCGTAAGGGTGCGCGAACTTCGGAATATCACGGACTTGCTTATACATACTGATTGTTCAACATCCTACTCGTATAATTATTTATTGTTATGCTATTGTGTATAAAAATGGTTTATTTAGAGAAGGTGTTAAGTGACACTTTTTACGAATCTGCTTTTTACGAATTTTTACATATCATTGAATGGCTCGTTGACTGAGTGGTGCAGTGAAAGTTATATAATATTCTTAGCTTAAAAAAAAATATTAACACCATTATCTCAGCCAAAAGATGACCACTGCTGGACAAAGGCCTCCAAGAATAGAATAGAATAACATTTTATTGACCACAAACAGATTAGACATAACATTAGAAAATAAAAAATAAAATAAAAACGTTTACAGATACATGGTATTTTTATATAAAAATAAAAAATTGCACTAAAAAGTTAAAAATAATTGCGTGTTTAGTTATATTATACTCAATTTTATATTCTTTCTTAGGAAAATATATAGGTACAATTATTGTTATTTTTGGAGCCGGTGCCAGCCAACGAAATTTTTGGAGTCGGTGCCAGTCCGCGTTTGTAGTCAAAATTTCATGCATAAGATTGAATGTACTATTATGTTTTATTATAGTATGTCGTTAAATGTTAATGTTAAAGTTACCTTGCCTGGCACCGACTCCAAAAATAACAATAATTGTACCTATATATTTTCCTAAGAAAGAATATAAGATTGAGTATAATATATGTCGGTTAATTGCAAGTAAATTGAACAAACTAAACACGCAATTATTTTTTACTTTTTAGTGCAATTTTTTATTTTTCAGCCTTGGGTTAATCATACAATTCGAAACATTCACACTCTATCTCTTTCCCGCCATTAGAAAGAGAGAGAGACAAAGACCAGCCCTTTCGAAGTTCCAATTTTGAATTCGACCTCAAAAAACACGTTCAGAATCTCGTACTAACTAAAGAAATTTTGCAAAAAGATAATTATGTCTTTTAATGTAATTTATTGAATGTTTAACTTATTGTTGTATTTAAACGAAAATAAGTATATACTGCAAATAAAAGTGATATTTAACCTGTAAATATTTATTTCTAGTTTCAATAATGTTACGTAATATATTTTATCTCCTAAAGTGTTCTCGCTGCTGAAGTGAAAAGTTATGTGTGTTACACGAGAGCAAAGTTTTTTGCATCTCGTGCCTTTAAATCCCTCGCCACACTCAGGATTCAACTTTAAAATCACTCGCTACGTTCGTGATTCAATCTTTGAATCCTTCGCTTGCTCAGGATTCAAAATCAGCACTCGCAGCAAAAAACGACTTTGCTCTCTTGTTGCACAAATAACTATAGTGTGGCCAACTAGGCCTCAGCCTCAGCATAGGCTACAGCGACAATAAATATCCGCTGCAGCGCTGGTATTCTGACGGGACCTAGAGGTCGACACGACACGGAACAAAAACAAATCAATAAACAAATAAAAACTATTCAAACACAACATTACAAACATTAATGTTTAAAACAATACAATAGGAATAAAAATCAAAAACAAAGATCGCTCGCTATAAGAATTTTACATGAATTTTATAAAGCCTAACGCAATATTTAAAGTTTTTTTTAAAATAAAATTAAGAAATTATATTTTTAATTAAAGGTTTTTTTTCCCTCACTAATTTGTTTTTAATTTCAATACAATCCTCTTCGTTAATTTACTTGTTTGACACTTACGAGTTCGGTTTAATTATTTATTGAATTTACTTTCCATAATTAATTGTAGTTCGCCTCTTATTTTGTTGGAGTAAGGTATCAACCATTATTGTTATTTTGTAGTTTTTATATCTTAGATTAATAATAATAAATAAAAAAGCTCTCTTAAGCTGACAGTTTACGACTTACACATCAGTTTTTTTTTAAAAACCTTTGTTTTTTCTCTGATTTTTTGGTCAAATACCCTTTTTTAAATTAAAGTTAGCAGTTCCGGATTATTTATGCTAAATTGCGTGATAAAGTAACTCATAAGCTTTAAGAAACATCAGAGAAAACTGAAATCGAGCCAATAACATCGGAGATATGGTATAATATGTAAAACAAGGTCACGGACTATACCCAAAAATTAAAAAAATCAATAACTTAAAAAGTAATTTATTTATTTATTTATTTATTTATTTACTTGACTAGCACGGTTACAAACACCAATTACACTAATCAAGATACCTATTAATACAATTAATTAATTAATTAAAAGAAAATAATCACAAACATAAGAATAAAATTAAAAATTAAAAAAATATGAAAAAGCAATTAAAAAAATAACAATAATAACAATAAAATAATTATTAAAAAAGTGTTAATAAAAATAATAACATTATAACAGTATGCAACTAGGTACGTTCACAAAAAGCAAGAGACACAGATGTGACCATCTTCCATTCATCTGCGAAAATATCAAGGTCCGGGTTGGCCTGCACAAGTGCGTTGATTGCGGAGAGCGCGCGCGGCACGGGAGACGTAGCGCGGGACACCGTCCGACAAGCGGGTACAGCTAACAGTTTGTGTCTCCTATTGCGACGGTAATTATTCGGGACATAAAGCCGAATCAACTCATTATGGAGATCTGGTGCATCCACAATGCCACGACATATTTTGAACATGCTTATGACCTGATCATAAGCTCGCCTAGTTTCCAGTGAATTAAAGCCGAGACACCCTAGTAGAAAATTTGTGGGATACATATATGGATAAAAACCTTTATTATGTTTGTACAGAAAACGCAGAAAAGCCTTCTGCACCTTTTCCAAAAGCAGAGCGTAAGTCTTCTCATGAGGATTCCACACGCATGAACTCGCTTCAAGCTTGTTCCGCACCAACGCACTAAACAAAAGGCGGATCACGTGTTCATTTTTGAAATCCCGCGCATTTCTGAGAACGAAGCCCAGACGCTGAAATGACTCCTTGGCGACCGTGTTAATATGACTATGAAATGTAAGGTTCTTGTCAAATGTGACTCCCAGGTCTTTGATAGTTGTGGGTCTTGTTACGGTGTTGCCATTAATTTTATACTCAAAGGTGATGGGTCGCCTCATTCGACCAAAACTCGTTACAAAACACTTGGTAGAGTTGAATTCCATTTTATTGGTCAAACTCCATTCATACACAGCGTCAACATCGTCCTGGAGAGCCAAACAGTCAGTCTCTGTCCTGACACTGCGATATAACTTCAAGTCATCTGCATATAAAAGACAATTTGACTTTTGGAGAGTTGCTGGCAGGTCATTAACCATAAGCAGGAAGAGCAATGGACCGAGAATAGAACCCTGACTCACCCCAGAACGCGTGTGGTAATGGGAAGACTCATAAATTCCATGTCTAACGAATTGCTTGCGATCGCGAAGGTAGTCTGCGATAAGGTGAAGAAGATTTGGTGAAAAGCCAATAGCACTGAGCTTTGAAATCAAAATATCATTATTGACTCTGTCAAAGGCCTTGCGAAAATCAAAGTAAAGGACGTCCACCTGTAGCCCCAGTTCGAGTTGTACCGAAATGTATTCCACCAGTATCAATAAATTAGTGTTGACAGATCTTTTACTTCTAAAACCGTGTTGTGCATCACTAAAATACCTTTCAGCTTGAGCATAAATGTTTTTATGAAGGATGTGCTCAAAAACTTTAGCTAGTGATGACAATATTGCGATTGGTCGGTATTCTTCGACTGCTGATCTGTTGGAACTCTTAGGTATAGGAGTCACTCGTGACGTCTTCCACTGAGAAGGATAACAGCCTGTTTTCAACGACAGATTAAAGATATGACAAAGGGGAAAAGAAATTAATAGTTTTGCCTGCTTTAAAATAAAAGGTGGGATATTATCTGGTCCTAATGAACTATTCGGCCTTAATTTTTTAACACTGTCCACAACCTCGGCAGGACTAAAACCAGAAATGTGTATATAGTTACTGTTACAACTTGTATCTGTATTACTAGTAGTTGCAGCGTTTAACTGGGGAACGTCAAGTAAAAAAACACTTGCGAAAAAGTTGGCAAACCCCTCGGCAGCAGCCACACCGGTAAGCGATTGACCTTCATAGGTCACAGTAGGCTCAAAAAAATAAGTAATAAAGATAGACCCCCCCTTTTAAGGTTTTTCCTCGATAATTTTTCATGTATATTAAAATATTTCGGGCGGTCACTTGCGCCCAGGCGACATTGTATACAGTATATATATATATATATATATATATATATATATATATATATATATATATATATATATATATATATATATATATATACATATAGATATACCACGGTATAAAACGCTAGCTCAAAATTCTATTCCACTTGCGCTTAGCAATCTTTGTCACGTTCCAACGCTTCAAAGATTAAGGATAGGAAACGAGCTGTATTTCTAATAGCGTACTATAGTTGTCGCATACTGTCTGAGCACAAAATAAAGAGACTGCAGAAGCTAAGCT
>CAUJAO010000211.1:0-55000 GCA_963082485.1 Eudonia mercurella
AGGGCAAGTACCGCGTCCACCGTAGACCTGCCCCGGCGAAACCCGTACTGAGATGGCTCAATATTGGGTCCGCCGGCATCCAGGTGCTCGACGATGCGGGCAGCGAGCACACGCTCGAAAAGCTTGCCCGCCTCGTCCAGCAGGACGATCGGCCTATAGGCCGATGGCATGTCCGGTGGACGACCTTCCTTCCTGAGAAGGCAGAGCCGGCCCTCCTTCCAAGCCTTGGGGAACTTCCCCTGGCGAAGACAGCTGTTTAGGAGGCCGGTCAGCCTTCCTCCGAGATGGTCGAGGGCGATGAGCAGCACCTTGCCGTGAACGCCATCCGGCCCGGGCGCCTTTCTCTTTAGGCGGAGGCGCTCGACGGCATGCTCCATTTCCTCCTCAGTGACCTGAGGGATGGAGTCCACATCTCGGCTCTCTTCCACTTCAGGAGCAACAAATGGGGCCATCATGAAATGACGGGCTGGGAAGAGCTCGTCCACTATCCTGGCCAGGAGTGACGGGTCAAACGACTCAGTGGGGGGGGCCGAGTTCCGGTACTTGTTTCTTACCGTGCGGTATGGCCTCCCCCATGGGTCCCTGTCCAGGTCCGCGAGAAATTCCTTCCAGGCCGATGTTTTGGCCCGGAGGATCTCTATTTGCAGGCTCTTCCTGGCTGCCTTGAACACCGCATAGAATTGAGCCTCCTCATCCGGAGTGTGCCGTCTTCTCCTGCAATGCTGGTATTCCAGCCGTGCCAGTATGCTGGCGGTACGTAAGTCGGCAATCACTTGCGACCACCAGTACACTGCCCTTTGGTGGGGCCGGTCTCCCACTCTGGGCATGCTGGCGTCGCAGACGCGTGCAAGCGAGCCCTGAAACCTCTCCGCCTGGAGATCTACATTCATGGACGCTGGAGGGCCCGGAAACCAAGTCTCCGTCAGTGCCGCCTCACCTGCCGCCTCGCGGTCCAAGCGCGTGAGGGCCCATCTGCGGAACCGGGCCGTTCTGACTCCGTCCGCTGGCCGGAGGGTGGTCAGGGAGGCGGGGGAGACCCTCATCCACACGTAGAGATGGTCGGAGAGGGTCTCCTCCCCCTCCATGACCCTCCACTCCGTGATTCGGGCAGCAATGGCAGGGCTGGCAAAAGAGACGTCGACAATCGACTCCCCCTGCCATCGGACGCACGTACTCGCACCACCTCTATTCAGCAGCACCAAGCCGCTCTCCACTGCAAACTCCTCCACTTCTGTTCCCCTGTGGTCGGTTCTACTGGACCCCCACGTGGTGGATCTCGCGTTTAAGTCCCCGGCTAGTACCACTTGCAGCGGGGACAGACGCCGCACCACGCCCAGTAGCTGCGCCATGAACCGCCGGAACTCTCTCAACGGCCGGTTGGGGGAGAAATACACGGCCACAAGGGCAATGTCGCCCCAGGTCACAGCGACATAGCCACTCCCCCTTTCTCTCAACAGAATGGGGGTTGCTCTGCTGTCTGACAGGGTGGCGACAAGTGCCAGCCCTTTGGTGTCCCCGATCCAATTGGACCCGATGGGCACTGAGTGCGGCTCCGCCACCAGAGCCACACCAACCCCCCACTCCATCATCTGCTGCACCAGCAGGTTTTGTGCGGCGACGGAGCGGTTGAGGTTCGCCTGCATGATGGTATAGCTAGGCCGTGCTGACATCTGGTCCCGTTTTCTGGCAGTCCATGGGCTCGGTGGGAGCTGGCGCTTCTACCACTGGCTTCCAGGGGGGGAACCTGCTTTTGGTAGGAGGAGGACGACAGGCTCTGCTTCCCGCCACATGTTTGGCTGGCAGCTTTCTGTCAGCACAGACCGAGCAGCGGGGCTCCGTGGCAGGGCATACCGCCGCTCTGTGCCCCTCCGTTCCGCATTTGAAGCACAAATCACCACGGTCCACCTTAGAGGGGCAGATCGGACGTGTGTGTCCCGTGCCAAGGCATTTGAAACACCTCGTGGGGGGGGGCTCTAACGCAGTCACCTGCACAGTTCCCCACCCAAGGTTGATGTTGCCCTTTTCGGCCAGCTTTTTTGCCGCTATGACCGGGCATTTAATAGTGGCCGTCCTTGGTCTCCATCCCTGGCCCTCTCGAATTGGCGCAACAACCACCTCGTTTGCCTGGCAATCTGCCGCTTGAGCGACAGCCTTGGCAACTGACTCACAGGTCATGTAATCATGAAGGCCTGTGAGTCGAATTCCGGCTAGTTTGACGGGCCTGTTAATACGGGCCTCGTCACCAATCACCTCTTTGAGCTTGGCAGCCAGCTTATCCGCCAGAGGTCCACTGGTGGCTCCCGAAATCTCGAACTTCCTCCCGCCGGCGGCTGTGTTCCCTATCTTCAGGGACTCGAGGCCCAGCTCCACCAAGTTGATGCCGTTGACCGCCTTGCCCATGACTGTGGCGTAGGTTGCCCCTTTCGCCTTGGCCTCCTCGCTGAGTGTCATAGTGACGACGGAGGAGCGAGGCACCGCAAACCTGACCGGTGCTTTGGTAGTCGGAGCTGAGGGGTTCCTATTAGTGCCCTCCGGGCCCGTTTGGGCTGCCTGAGCTGCCTTCCCCCTTCTCCTTCTCCCCCTCCCCTTTCTACCTTCAGCCTTTTCCCAGCCATTGGCTGGAGTAGCCGCAGCAGCGTCGAGCGACGGCTCGTGATCAGAGGCAGGAGCAGCCGAAGCAGGAGCAGCCGAGACAGGAGCGACTGTACGAGTGACCGGGGGAGGAACTCTCTTGGATGGAGCAGCCAGGTAAGTCCTCGTAGCTTTTCCAGATTTTGCTGACCCTTCTTTCTTTTTGTTCCCAGGTACAACATAGACGGCAGGAGCAGCGGCGGCGGCAGCGGCGGCGGCAGTGGCGGAGGCAGTGGCGGCGGCGGTAGCGGCGGCAGTGGCGGCAGCAGTGGAGGCGGCAGCGGCGGCATAGGAGACGTTACCAGGGGCAGCTCTCTTCTTGTCGCTTGTTAGGGGAGGTCTAAGTCTAGGCTCCGGGCCCAGCCTCAGGTCGACATTGCTCTTGAGGGCGCCGATCATATTGGTCGTTGTTGCCATGATCTCGGTCCTACTCCTCTCCATCTCCCGCTTGAACATTGCCGACATGTTCTCAAACATTCGGCTAATGTCTGGCCCCTCCGCCACGACAGGGGGAGCTGGGGTCCTGAGGCGGTTGTTTGTCCTGTTGGACTCCTCGTAGCCTTCCTTGAAGGCTTTCAGCTCTTCCTGCAGTCGGGTAATTTGGCTCGCTTGAATCGCGTTTTGCGCATTCAGACGGCGGACCTCTTCCTCCTGAGACATGTATTTGAAAGTGCTGACCATACCGCCTATGTATGTGGTCGCCTCTTTTATGTCCTTTGTCATGGTGCCCTTCCCGCTACCCGACTTCTCAACCGCCAGCAAAATCATGGCGACTGCCTGCTCCGCACACCGTAGCATGTCCTCCATGGCGACGACGTCTTTACCCTTAAATTGCAGGGTTCGGACGGATCCACTCCCCTCCTTGGGACCCTTGGCACTCTTCATGTAGGTGCTGCGGGGGTTGTCGCCCTCGTTCGCAGGCTCCAGGCACTCGGACGAGGATCCGTCATCGACGAGTGCTGCTCCTTTTGCTCCCCTGAGCAGAAGCTCCCTGCGAGGGACCATCCCACCGTCGGCCAGCAGGCCCTCCTCAAGCGCCTGTTCGTGGCCATCGCTGTCATTCAGCAACTTCTTCTTTGCGCCAGCGAGTCCAATGTAGACTCCAGAGCGATGCGCCGCCTTGCCCCCACCACGCTGGGCGGTTCCGATTTTGGCCGGCTTTGCCCCTCTCGCTGAGAGGTTCTCATCGGACGAATCTTCGTCCAAGTCAGCCTCCTCGCGGAGTCTTTTGTTCCCAATGGGAACACTCGTATCCATGTCGAGTTCTCGTTGCAGTTCCCTTTCCGGTACCCGCTCCGGTTCCGTTTCTGACTCTGTAACCGTCAGAAGGTCGACCGGGGCAATCATGCCGGTTAAGGAGACGCACTCCGAGTACTCGTCGTCAGTTTTCGGCGACCTGTCATCGTCTGACACGACGATGTCACCCTCCTCAATTTCTCCGCCCTTCTCGGGCTCTTTATTCAGCCTTCCAGGAGCATCTTCCCGTCTTGGAGCCTGGTTGCTCACCCCAAGGGGAACATCGGTAGCACTTTTCACACGTGACGGCCCGGTAACCGTCCCGCGCTGGGTGTCAGCCAGAGGGTATGACAAACGTAGTCCACCACCCGACTTCCTCAATCTTCCAGAGGCATCCTCACACCTTGGGGCCTGGTCGCCTACCCCAAGGGTGGTTTCGGAGTTATCCGAAGACGGAACCGCAATCTTGCCCCCCCCAGAGACGGTGGGGCAGCCTGGGTCCAGTGAACTGGGCCCAGGGAGGGATTCTCCCGCCTCCCGGCGGGTACCCTCCTGGGGTAATGCTCTTTCAGATTGCTGTTCCATTTTTAGACATTGATGGGCGTCACCCAGACAATTTGGGGGTTGTCATCCCCCTGGCACTTTAAGGGCTGCCGTTCCCTGTTGGGGCTATGACCGTCACCTATGCGTCGCCCATACGCCAAAGGAACCCTATGTACACGCGGAGGTCGGGCGGTATCCGTGGGGTTTTTACGACTTTTCCTTGTCTTCGCCCGAATGGGCTGCAGGCCTGACCCAGAACGCCGCGTACCCAGCTCATGCCAGGACTGGGGTCGTTGCGGCGAACGGGACAACCCTGGAAGCAACGACGGACAACGAAGGGTGGCATGAAGCCCTCGAAGAAACGACAAAGGCACCCAGAAGGGGCGCCGAACTACCCATTTCCCACCCATGTAACGACGCCCAGAAGGGGCGCCGACAAAACTCCTCTCAAAGCCGCTCAGAAGGAGCGGCGAGTGTGCGACCCAAAGTGGGCACGCACATTGGAGGTGCAGGGCCCAGAAGGGGCTCCCGCCTGTGCCGGGTTGTTAGCCGGGCAGTCTCAAAGCAAGCTCCTCATTGGAGGAGGATGTTGAAGCTGCCCGTTGCCCAGAGTGTACCACGAGGAGGTCACCCAGCACACACCCCAACCTAACCTAACCTAACCTAACCTAACCTAACCTAACCTAACCTAACCTAACCTAACCTAACCTAACCTAACCTAACCTAACCTAACCTAACCTAACCTAACCTAACCTAACCTAACCTAACCTAACCTAACCTAACCTAACCTAACCTAACCTAACCTAACCTAACCTAACCTAACCTAACCTAACCTAACCTAACCTAACCTAACCTAACTAACCTAACCTAACCTAACCTAACCTAACCTAACCTAACCAACCTAACCTAACCTAACCTAACCTAACCTAACCTAACCTACCTAACCTAACCTAACCTAACCTAACCTAACCTAACCTAACCTAACCTAACCTAACCTAACCTAACCTAACCTAACTAACCTAACCTAACCTAACCTAACCTAACCTAACCTAACCTAACCTAACCTAACCTAACCTAACCTAACCTAACCTAACCTAACCTAACCTAACCTAACCTAACCTAACCTAACCTAACCTAACCTAACCTAACCTAACCTAACCTAACCTAACCTAACCTAACCTAACTAACCTAACCTAACCTAACCTAACCTAACCTAACCTAACCTAACCTAACCTAACCTAACCTAACCTAACCTAACCTAACTAACCTAACCTAACCTAACCTACCTAACCTAACCTAACCTAACCTAACCTAACCTAACCTAACCTAACCTAACCTAACCTAACCTAACCTAACCTAACCTAACCTAACCTAACCTAACCTAACCTAACCTAACCTAACCTAACCTAACCTAACCTAACCTAACCTAACCTAACCTAACCTAACCTAACCTAACCTAACCTAACCTAACCTAACCTAACCTAACCTAACCTAACCTAACCTAACCTAACCTAACCTAACCTAACCTAACCTAACCTAACCTAACCTAACCTAACCTAACCTAACCTAACCTAACCTAACCTAACCTAACCTAACCTAACCTAACCTAACCTAACCTAACCTAACCTAACCTAACCTAACCTAACCTAACCTAACCTAACCTAACCTAACCTAACCTAACCTAACCTAACCTAACCTAACCTAACCTAACCTAACCTAACCTAACCTAACCTAACCTAACCTAACCTAACCTAACCTAACCTAACCTAACCTAACCTAACCTAACCTAACCTAACCTAACCTAACCTAACCTAACCTAACCTAACCTAACCTAACCTAACCTAACCTAACCTAACCTAACCTAACCTAACCTAACCTAACCTAACCTAACCTAACCTAACCTAACCTAACCTAACCTAACCTAACCTAACCTAACCTAACCTAACCTAACCTAACCTAACCTAACCTAACCTAACCTAACCTAACCTAACCTAACCTAACCTAACCTAACCTAACCTAACCTAACCTAACCTAACCTAACCTAACCTAACCTAACCTAACCTAACCTAACCTAACCTAACCTAACCTAACCTAACCTAACCTAACCTAACCTAACCTAACCTAACCTAACCTAACCTAACCTAACCTAACCTAACCTAACCTAACCTAACCTAACCTAACCTAACCTAACCTAACCTAACCTAACCTAACCTAACCTAACCTAACCTAACCTAACCTAACCTAACCTAACCTAACCTAACCTAACCTAACCTAACCTAACCTAACCTAACCTAACCTAACCTAACCTAACCTAACCTAACCTAACCTAACCTAACCTAACCTAACCTAACCTAACCTAACCTAACCTAACCTAACCTAACCTAACCTAACCTAACCTAACCTAACCTAACCTAACCTAACCTAACCTAACCTAACCTAACCTAACCTAACCTAACCTAACCTAACCTAACCTAACCTAACCTAACCTAACCTAACCTAACCTAACCTAACCTAACCTAACCTAACCTAACCTAACCTAACCTAACCTAACCTAACCTAACCTAACCTAACCTAACCTAACCTAACCTAACCTAACCTAACCTAACCTAACCTAACCTAACCTAACCTAACCTAACCTAACCTAACCTAACCTAACCTAACCTAACCTAACCTAACCTAACCTAACCTAACCTAACCTAACCTAACCTAACCTAACCTAACCTAACCTAACCTAACCTAACCTAACCTAACCTAACCTAACCTAACCTAACCTAACCTAACCTAACCTAACCTAACCTAACCTAACCTAACCTAACCTAACCTAACCTAACCTAACCTAACCTAACCTAACCTAACCTAACCTAACCTAACCTAACCTAACCTAACCTAACCTAACCTAACCTAACCTAACCTAACCTAACCTAACCTAACCTAACCTAACCTAACCTAACCTAACCTAACCTAACCTAACCTAACCTAACCTAACCTAACCTAACCTAACCTAACCTAACCTAACCTAACCTAACCTAACCTAACCTAACCTAACCTAACCTAACCTAACCTAACCTAACCTAACCTAACCTAACCTAACCTAACCTAACCTAACCTAACCTAACCTAACCTAACCTAACCTAACCTAACCTAACCTAACCTAACCTAACCTAACCTAACCTAACCTAACCTAACCTAACCTAACCTAACCTAACCTAACCTAACCTAACCTAACCTAACCTAACCTAACCTAACCTAACCTTTTTTTTTTTTTTTTTTTTTTGACCCAGGGAAAGCCATTACGACCAATCCGGACCCCTGAAGGGGGCCCGGGGTGTGTGGACCTCACCCGTCCGTCTTTCCACGACCCACCGACTTTGCGGAGACGCCATTGTCTCCATCGGCTGCCCCGGCTGTCCGGGGCTGGGAAGGGCGAGACGGAGGGGTATATCCACTAAAACCCTGGAGGTCACAATCCGAAAAACCGGTGAGGCCGCGGGGCCTGTTCCGTGGGAAATTTGAGCCGCGGGACCCACCCTGGCGCCCGTGTGTCCGCGCGCGCCGGCCCAATCACACGTTGGTGTGCACAGGGCCGGCGCGCGCGGGCAAACGGGCGCCTCGCGTTCGCGACGACATAAAAACCCAGTACACCCACAAAGAGGGGTGCAGCTTGGTTACCTCAATAGAGGCGCAGCGTCCGTTGGGACAATGCAGTCTCCTACCCGAAAACCGTGTGTACCTGGTACGCACTTAAAACCTACAACCACAGACAACAATATACAACAAGAACACTATACAATTATGCACGCTATGACGTAAGCGTGCATCCCTGGACAGCACAAAACGAAACACAATACAGACAACACGACATTTACACACTTCCGTTTCAGGGGCGAGCGGCACAGGACCAGAACCTGACGCCGAATCTCGCCGCCTTCTGTCCAGTTAGGGAGGGTAGAGATCCCCATCTCTTCTCCTCCTTCTCCTTCTCCGCCTTCGGGAGGGGGCGGCGTCAACTGCGTCCTCACGCTGTCGTTCTGCCCCCTCTTTTAGGCCCATCACCTCGGCGCTAAATCGCGCCACCGCGCACCAGTTAGTCTCGCTCTCCAGCATTGCGGCTACAACGTCCGGAAGAGCGAGGCTACCCCGTCCGCCCAGCTCCATTTCCATCGCGCGTCGCTGCGAGGCAAACGCACAACACACTTGGAGAGTGTGCTGCGCGGTGTCCTCAGCAGCTCCGCACTGATGGCATATAGAGCTTGCCTCCTTCCCGATCCGATGGAGATATACTCCGAAACACCCATGGTCGGATAGCAGCTGTGTCAGGTGATAGGACACGTGCCCATGGGGTCGGTCAAGCCACTGCTGGAGCACTGGCCGTATGGCTTCAACGGTGCGCGTACCAGCGACCGGGGACTCCAGGTCGCGCTCCCACTGCCATACTGCCATCTCCCGGCCAGCTCGCCTCGCCGCCTGGATCTCTTCCAGCGCGGGGCGTTCGCCATTGGCTAACCTCTCCGTGCGGAGCTCGTACACCTCGGTCAAGACCTTGGCTTCGAGCTCCCACGGGATCATCCCTGCAATAGCCGTCGCAGCCGTAAATGACACTGTCCGATAGGCTCGTGCTGCTCTCACCGCTGCCACTCTTTGCGGTCTCCGCAAGAGGGCGATGGTTTGGCGGGAGAGCGAGTCCGACCAGACAGGTGCGCCGTAGAGTGCCATGGAGCGCAGCACTCCGGCGTACAGCTGGCGACAACTATCTCCGGGTCCGCCGACGTTCGGCAGGACACGGGAAAGCGCCATTGCCGCTCTCACAATTCGAGGCGCCATCTCAGAAAAGTGAGGCAGGAAGGTCCATCGGCTATCGAGAGTCAGGCCCAGGTACCTCATCTGTGACCTGATCTCAATTCTTACCCCATCAACCATGATGGAGTGGTTGTGGGGGGGTCTCTGGCGGGGGCCATGGAAGACCATCGCCTCTGTTTTCGGGAGAGCAACCTCCATCCCCAGAAGGCGAATTCGCGATACGGTCAAAGTGGCCATGACCGACGCGAGGCGCACCGTACGCTGGTAGTCACTGCCCCGCGCAGTGACTAGGGTGTCGTCTGCATAGCAGACGACCCCCGACCCGGGGAGATAATTCCCCCGCAGGACCCAGTTGTATCCGATGTTCCACAAGAGGGGTCCGAGGACCGACCCCTGTGGAACACCGCACACCATACGGCGAGCACTTATGCGCTCCGCGCCCTTCTCCAGGTACAGGATTTTCCTGTCCTGGAGGTAGTCTCGTAAGACTCGTCTGATGTACCAGGGTACCCGGTGGTAAAGTAACGCCTGGTGGATACAGCTGAAGGGGAGGGTGTTGAATGCGTTCGCGATGTCTAGTGACACCGCTAACACCCGTTCCCCCCTCGCGATCGCCTCTTCGGTAGTATGCTTGAGGGCAAGTACCGCGTCAACTGTGGACCGATTCCGGCGGAACCCATATTGAGAATCCTCAACATTGGGCCCGTCGGTGTCCAAGTGCTCGACGATGCGGGCAGCGAGCACACGCTCAAAAAGCTTGCCCGCCTCGTCAAGCAGGACAATCGGCCTGTAAGCCGACGGCATGTCCGGTGATCGGTCGTCTTTTTTAAGAAGGACTAGTCGGCCCTCCTTCCACACCTTCGGGAATCTCCCTTGGTGTAGGCAGGAGTTCAGAAGGCCGACTAGCCTTCCTCGCAGGTGTTCTAGTGCGATATCTAGCACTCTGCCGTGGACCCCATCCGGCCCAGGTGCCTTTCGTTTAAGGCGGAGGCGGTCGACGGCAGAATCCATCTCACCATCAGAGATGGGGGGGATGGTAGTTGAGTCCGGGGCGATGTCTGGTTCCGGCAGTTCGAACGGCGCCGAAGAGAAAACGCGGGCCGGGAACAGGCCGTCAATGATCCGGTTGAGGAGTCCTGGCTCGAATGACTCCGTGGGGGGGGCTGGGTTGCGGTATTTGTTACGCACAGAGCGATAAGGCCTTCCCCACGGGTCTCTGTCTAGATCTGCCAGGAACTCATTCCACGCTGCGGTCTTAGCTCTGAGAACGAGAACCTGCAACGCCTTTCGCGCCGCCTTGAAGAGGGCGTACAGGCTCGTCTCTTCCTCCGGTGTGTGGCGTCTCCTCCGGCAATGTTGGAAGTTGCGCCGTGCCATGATACTGGTGATACGCAGGTCGGCTATCTCCTGCGACCACCAGTATACCGCTCGTTGGTGGGGGCGATCCCCGACCTTTGGCATACTCGCGTCGCAAACGCGGGTAAGCGAGCGTCGGAGCCTTTCCGCTTGCAGGTCCACGCTCACAGAAGGTGGGGGGTCCGGGAACCACGTCTCGACCAGAGCCGCTTCGTCCGCCGCCTCGCGGTTCAAGCGTGTAAGCGCCCACTTCCGAAAGCGGGCTGTACGCACGCCCGCGCCGGGCCGAAGGCTTGTCAACGGAGGATTAGGGGCGATCTGCATCCCGATGTAGATATGGTCGGAGAGTGACTCCGCCTCTTCCATCACTCTCCAGTCAATCCGCGGCGCTATGGTGGGGGTCGCGAGAGAGATGTCAATGATTGACTCCCCCTGCCATCGCACACAAGTGCTCGCACTCCCTGTGTTGAGGAGAACCAGGCCGCTTTCCACCACGAAGTCTTCGACCTCAGAACCCCTGTGGTCTGTTCGAGGGCAGCCCCACGTGGTGGACTTCGCGTTTAAGTCCCCCGCTAAGATGGTTTGTAGCGGGGACATACGCCGCACCACGCCCAGGAGCCGCGCCAAGAACGACCGGAATTCCTGCAGGGGTCTGTTAGGCGAGAAATAAACGGCCACTAGGGCTATGTCGCCCCAAGTCACAGCCACATAGCCCTCTCCTCTCTCCTTGAGGAGTATGGGGGTTGCACCGGCATTGGAGGGGGTAGTAACAAGAGCAAGCCCCTTAGTATCCCCTATCCAGTTTGCCCCTGTCGGCAAAGAGTGTGGTTCCGCCACCAGGGCCACGCCGACCTCCCACTCCGCCATCTGCTGCACCAGCAGGTTTTGTGCGGCGACGGAGCGGTTCAGGTTCGCCTGAATTATCTTTTTAGGCCTCTCTGACATTTGGTCCCGGCGTTGAGACCTCCATAGGCTCGGGCTGAGCATTCGGCTGGACTACGGCCCTCCAGAGGGGGGTCGTACTGTTGGTGTGGGGGGGGCGACAAGCCCTGCTCCCCATCACATGTTTGGCCGGGAGTTTGGCGGCCGTGCACACCATGCAGACAGCCTCTTGGGCCGAGCATTCAGCCACCTTGTGCCCCTCTTTTCCGCACTTGAAACAGAGGCCGCTGCGGTCCTCCTTGGAGGGGCATGAGTACCTGGTGTGGCCAATACCGAGGCACTTAAAACACCGCGTAGGAGACTGCTCCAGGACGGTCATATGGATCTCCGACCATCCTATCTTTACAAAGCCCTTTTCCGCTAGTGCTTTGGCCACCGGAATCGGGGTTCTGACCAGCGCGTATGCGGAGCCCCATCCTGTTCCCTCCCTGATCGAGGTCACAGCAACTTCGTTAATGGGGCAGCCACCCTGCTGAGCCACCGCCGACGCGACCATCTCCAAGGTCACGTATCCATCGAGACCGGTCAGTTTAAACTCGGCCTTCCTTTCCGGCCGGTTGACGTGGACGTCGTCACCAGTGACCTCGCGTATCCTTGCGGCTAGGATATCGGCTTTGGGTCCGCTGGTGGTGCCAGATATTTCCAGCTTGCGCCCCCCAGAAGCCGTGTTACGCACTTTGAGCGACGTCAGCCCAATTTCCTCAAGGTTGATGGCCGTGACAACCTTGGTCATCATCGCGTTATATGTAACGCCTTTAGCCACAGCCTCCTTGCTCAAGGTCATAGTCACAACCGACGAGCGGGGCAAAGCAAGTTTGATCGGTGCCTTAGCCGCCGTAGGAACAGCAGTGTTGGGGTTGGCGGGGTTGGCCTTCTTTGCCGCCCTCCTTCTCCCTTTCCTGCTTCCTGCCTTCTTCCATTCATTCGCCGGTGTTGTGGCAGCGGCGTCAAGTGCCGGCTCATGAGTCGGAGCCAGGACAGGAGCGGTCGACGTGGAGGCAGGCCCGGAGCTTGGTGCAGCAGCAGCCCTTCGCAGCGGAGCCGCCTGGTAAGTTCGACGGTGAGTATCACTACTAATTTTTCTTTTTTCTTTTCCAGGTACCATCGCAGTGACGGGAGCCCTGGAGGGTCCAGCGACAGCACCATCATTAGCAGCGGCACCAGGAGCGGCGGCGGCAGCGGCGGCATAGGATGGAGCAACAGCGGCGGCGCCGGTAGCAGCGGCAGTGGCGGCGGCGGCGGCGGCGGTAGCCCCCTTTCTATCAGCGGCTAGGGGGGGCCTGAGTCTAAGCTCCGGACCAAGCCTTTGCTCGATGCCGCTTTTGACGGCATCGAGCATATTGCGCAAGCTGTCCATTGCCTCGGCCTGCTTGCGCTCCATTTTTGCCATCAGGTCTTCCCCCAGGGTCTTGACCAGGGTTTCCACATTTGCCCCCTCTACGACAACGGGGGGCGGTGGTGTCCTGAGTCTGTTTTTCTCCCTGTTGGAAGATTCATAACCTTCTGTGAGGGCCTTGACGCTGGCCTTCAGCTGGGCAACTTCAGTCTCCAGTACTTTATTGTGCATTCGGAGACGGCGCAACTCGTCATCCCTTGACATGCGTTTGAAGGTGCCGACCATCTTCGCGAGATATACGGAAGCGGCGTTGATACGGCCGTGCACCTCGCCCTTCAGGTTACCCGACTTCTTGGCGGCGTTGTAAATCGCCATGACAGCTTCCTCGCCATGCTCCAGGAGTTGGTCTCTTGTGGCATCTTCGTCATCCGCAGCAGCATGGAATGGCTTCCCCTTTCTCTTCCTGTTGCGGATCTCCTCAATGCCAACGTCCGAGCCGTTGGACTTCCTCCCCACACTCCCATCTTTCCGGAACGCACGCCGGCGGTCGTCACCCTCGTCAGACTCCTCTGAGCCATCCATTGACGGGGGGGACTCCTCGTATATCCCGACAGGGTGCGCAGTCCTCCTGCTTTCCTTCCTCGCTTCTGAGTCCTCTGGCGACATCAATTCTCTCAGCTGGTCGCCTTCCAAGCCCTGGAATTCTAAACTGTCGCCACCCCGTAGCGCTTTCTTCGCCGCAGCTATGCCGATAAAGCATCCGGAGCGGGAGATCCCCTTTGCGCCCTTGCCCTTCCCCCTCTGGGAAGTGCCGCACTTGGGTGGATGATTTTGCTCCTCTTCCTCATCATCGGGCTCGCGAAGCCTTTTCGCCCCCATTGGCACGCTGGTGTTCATTTCCTCCAACGAGGAAACAGAACTCAGCTCTGGTTCGTAAATGGGATGAAATGAATCCGAGTAGTTGGGCGACTTGCGCCCGGCATTGGCAGTTTGCTGCCGCGCCACCTCAGAGCTAGCATCCAGATCCGACTGGTCGTCGGACGAAATCGGGATGGGACTGCCCGTACGCCTCTCCGTACTGCAGTCAGGCTTTTGTCTTCCAGACGCATTGGCGCTCCCTGGGGCCTGGTCGCCTACCCCACGGGAGGACTCGGTGTTAACCGAGAATGAAGACGCACTATTGCCCCCCCCAGAGACGGTGGGGCAGCCTGGGTCCAGCGAACTGGGCCCAGGGAGGGATTCTCCCGCCTCCCGGCGGGTACCCTCCTGGGGTATTGCTTTTTGTAGATGCGACTCCATTATTGACATTTTTGGGATGTCTCCCGACAATTTAGGGATTGTCATTTCCCTGGCACTTCGAGGGCTGCCGATCCCTAAAGTGGCACAACAAATTGCCCATGCGTCGCCAACGCCAAGGGCACCCTATATACGCCGCAAAGGGCGGGAGGTATTTGCGGGGTTTTTACGACTTTTCCTTGTCGACAACGCACGCTGCAGGACTGAGCCGGACCGCCACGTACCCAGCTTATGCCAGGACTGGGGTCGTTGTGGCGGCCGGAACAGAACCCACGACACCACGAAAACACACAAAACACAACAGACAAGACACAAAACCGAAGCAACAGAGGCTGGCATGAAGCCTCCGGTGCAACGACGGAGGCGATGAACGCTTGAAGGGCGCCCAGAAGGGGCGCCAAACTACCCTTTTTCCCCCCCCATGTAACGACGCCCAGAAGGGGCGCCGTCTAAACTCCCCTCAAAGCCGCTCAGAAGGAGCGGCGAGTGTGCGTGCCCAAAGTGGGCACGCACGGAGGTGCAGGGCCCAGAAGGGGCTCCCGCCTGTGTCGGGTTGTTAGCCGGCCAGTCTCAAAGCAAGCTCCTCATTGAAGGAGGATGTTGAAGCTGCCCGTTGCCCAGAGTGTACCACGAGGAGGTCACCCAACACACACCCCAACCTAACCTAACCTAACCTAACCTAACCTAACCTAACCTAACCTAACCTAACCTAACCTAACCTAACCTAACCTAACCTAACCTAACCTAACCTAACCTAACCTAACCTAACCTAACCTAACCTAACCTAACCTAACCTTTTTTTTTTTTTTTTTTTTTTTTTTTTTTTTTTTTTTTTTCCCAGGGGAACTCTTTATGAGTACCCGGACCTTGAAGAGGCCCAAGGTTATGTGGGAGTCGCCCGTCCGTCTTTCCGCACCCACTAACTAGGAGAGAGGCTCCAAGTCAGCTGCCAGGAAGAAGTCCCGGCTGGGAGGGCGAGGCGGAGGGGAATACCCACTAAACCCCTGGGGGACCAACAATCCGAAAGCATAAGGCTGAAGTGGCAGTCACGGGACCTGATCCACTAGGGAATGACCTCGCGGAAGCCACTCCGTCGCCCGTTTGTGAGCCTGTGACTACTGAGGCGCACCCATAAATGATTGCACAACAACAGTCACGCGCCCCCACACGGGCAACTTCGCACACGGCACCACAAAAAACGACATGCCCACCCTCTATGAGCATGCAGACACAACAACACATTTAACAATAAACTTAAACTACGAAACAACAACAAAACAAAAACAAAGGACAACACAACCTGTCGCCCATCATACCCCGGGGCATTTGGGGTGGTATAACGAAATACCCATACCAATGCCCCCCATCTACATACTTGCATTACCAAGTACCTTCTGTGCTTACCTTCAACACCTAAGGTGGGTTCAGGTCGGCGTACCTCCGACGCCGCCTCCCTGTACGTCTCCTTCTTGCTGGCGCAGCGTTGGCGGACTCCTCCCGGATGCGTTCAGCCTCCTCCTTGAGACTCATGCATTCCGCGGCAAAGCCCGCCACCGCTGCCCAGTTGTCCTCCTGTTCCACCATTGCGGCAACTACGTCCGGCAGAGCCAGAGTGCCTCTCACACCCAGCGACAGCTCCAACGTACGCCTTTGCGACGAGAAGGCACCACACATCTCAAGGGTGTGTTGCACAGTGTCCTCTTCGTCACCACATTGGTGACAGGTCGGGGACTCCTCTCTTCCAATCCGGAACAGATACTTACCGAAACACCCATGTCCGGTAAGTATCTGTGTCAGGCGATAGGACATCCCCCCGTGGGGCCTGTCCATCCACCTCCGAAGGACTGGGCGAATCGCCTCGACGATGCGGGCTCCGGCTTCTGGGGTTGTTAACATCTCCTCCCATTGCCACACCGCCATGTCGAATGCTTCGCGCCTTGCCCCCTCTATCTCCGCTTGCGCGGGTCTCTCCCCTCTGGCCCTGCATTCCGCGCGGAACTCGTACACCTCAGTTAACACCTTGGCTTCGAGTTCCCATGGAAGCGTGCCTGCTATAGCCGTAGCTGCCGCGAACGACACTGTTCTGTACCCCCGGATGGTTCGGATAGCCGCTGTCCTCTGCGGTCTACGCAGGAGGGCGACGTTCTTCCTAGACAGGGCGTCCGACCAAACCGGGGCTCCATACAGGGCCATACTTCTTAGGATGCCGGCATACAGCCTCCGGCAGCTGTCGCTCGGCCCACCCACGTTAGGCAAGAGTCTTGCCAGGGCCATCGCCGCTCCAACCACCCTCGGAGCGAGGTCGGCAAAATGTGGCTCAAACGTCCAACGACTGTCTAGGATGAGTCCCAAATACTTGATCTGGGACCCAACCCTGATGGAAACGCCGTCCACCCGAACATGGGCATTGCTGGGGGGCCTGCCCCGAGGACCATGGAAGAGGATGGCCTCAGTTTTCGGCAGCGCCACCTCCAGACCCAACAGCCGAATCCGCGAAACAGTCAGAGTTGCGGCTGCAGCCGCTCTCCGAGACGCCTCCTGATAGTTACGGCCCCTTGCCGCAACTAAGGTGTCATCCGCATAACAAATTATGCTTGTCCCAGGGAGGAGGGTTCCCCTCAGGACCCAATTGTATCCTAAGTTCCACAGGAGCGGCCCGAGGACCGACCCCTGTGGAACGCCACACACCATGTTGTGTGCACGGATTTGTGCACCGCCTGGTTCCAGGAACAACACGGATCTCTCTTTTAAGTAGTCCGAGAGCACCCTCCTGAGGTACCATGGCACTTTGTGAAACCTCAGGGCCTCCACTATAGCGCTGAAGGGGAGGGTGTTAAACGCATTAGCGATATCCAAGGATACCGCCAACACCCTTTCCCCTCTTCTGACGGCCTCCTCCGTCGCCCTCTTGAGCGCCATAATGGCATCCACTGTGGACTTCCCTCGTCGGAAACCATACTGGGTCCCCTCCAGATCAGGACCCTCATTGCCCAAATGTTCGACGATGCGGGACGCAATCACCCTCTCGAACATCTTGCCCGCCTCGTCGAGCAGGACGATGGGGCGAAAAGCCGATGGAGAGTCCGGCGGTCGTCCTTCTTTTCTCAGCAGGCATAGTCTTCCCTCCTTCCATATCCGCGGAAACCTCCCCTGCTGCAGACAGGCATCCAGCAACCCAACCAATTTGGATCCGATGTGGTCAAGGGCAAGAGCCAAAACTCTCCCGTGTACCCCATCTGGGCCCGGAGCCTTCTTTTTGAGGCGGAGGTGGTCTATGGCCATCTCCATCTCGCCATCTGTCACCCGTGGGATGGATTGCGGGTCCACCTCCGCATCGTGCTCAGGGGCAACGAAAGGTGCCACCTCAAACACCCGATTTGGGAACAGGGTTTCCACAACTCGGGTCAGGAGCTCCGGCTGGAACGACTCAGTGGGAGGCGCCGAGTTCCGCATCCGATTACGGACTGAACGGTAAGGGCGCCCCCACGGGTCCCTATCCAGGTCGGCCAGGAACTCCTCCCATGCTAACTTTTTTACCCTCAGGATCTCAACCTTTAGCTCCCATCGAGCCAGATTGAGGCGGCTGTAAAGTGTCTCTTGCTCTTCTAGCGTATGCCTCCTTCTGCGACACCTTTGGTAGAGTCGCCGAGCATGGATACAAGTGGCGCGAAGATTGGCGATCCCAGTCGACCACCAGTACACGGCTCTCTGTTGTGGGCGATCTCCGACCCGGGGCATGGCGGCGTCGCATATCCTCGTCATCGACCTTCGGAAACAGACCGCCCATTGGTCAATGTCCATTGTCGCAGGTGGGAGCGGGGACCAGCCCTCCATCATGGCCGCCTCAACTGCTGCCTCACGATTTAGGCGTGTAAGCGCCCAGCGCTTAAACTGCGCGGTTCGAACTCCCTGTGGAGGGGTAAGACCAGCTATTGGGGTGCTGGATATTCTGAAGGACACATAGAGATGGTCGCTCAGAGTCTCTTGGTCCAGCACCTTCCAATCTGTGATACGCGAGGCTATGGCGGGGGTCGCAAACGAAACGTCTACGATGGACTCCCCCTGCCACCTCACACATGTGCTGGAATTACCCCTATTGAGCACAACCAGACCAGCCTCAACACAAAAATCTTCCACCGCCTCTCCCCTGCTGGTGGTCACAGGGCAGCCCCAGGACCTCGATTTGGCGTTCAAATCGCCTGCCACAATAATTTGTAGCGGAGCCAGCCTGCGAACGACACCCTGGATCCTACCGACGTATTCAACGAACTCTCCACGGGTACGGTTGGGCGAGAAGTAGAGCCCCACGAGGGCAATGTCTCCCCATGCAACCGCCACATATCCAACTCCCCTTTCCCGTAGAGAGATCGGTGCCAAGCTGTTGTTGGCTGGGGTTGTAATAACCACCTTTTCGTCGGCAGATCCAACCCAGTTCGTTCTCGCAGGAATGCAGTAGGGCTCCGCTGCTATGGCCACATGCGCGCCGAGCTCTGCCATTTGGTGGATCATGAGGTCCTGGGCATTGGCGGCGTTATTTAAGTTACACTGGAGGATAACCTTATGTTGTGCTGACATTGGGTCCCGTTGCTTGGTCTACTGTGTCCATAGGCGCACTGTCCTTTGCCGACGTTGGGGGTGCCCTTGTCCAAGGGGCTGCCTTCGGCTTAGTAGTGGGGGGCCTGCAGAACCTTGAGCTTAAGTAGTGCTCGTGGGGGAGCTTGGCCTCAGCACACACCACACAGTGCGGCTTCTCCTTCGTGCACGTTCCGGCTTGGTGACCTGTGCCACTGCACCGAAAGCATACGGCATTCCGGTCAACCTTCGAGTCACACGTATACTTCGTGTGACCCACCCCGTAGCACCGGTAGCACCTCACGGGGAGCTTTTCTAACGCGACCACTTGCGCGTGCGCCCATCCTATAGTCAAGCGACCCGCATCCACCAGCATCTTCGCTTGTGCGACTGGGAGCCTGATCAGCATGGAGTTAGATCCCCATGGGCCGACTCTAATTTCCCCAAGCGAGATCACATCCGGAGTCAGTCTGGTTTTTTGCACGAGCGCCTCCATAACAAGCTCCGGCTTCACCGGGTCGTTCAGCCCCACGAGACGTAGTTCCGCTTTTTTATAGGGCCTACCCACCTCAGCCTCCTCCGCAATTACTTGGCGCAACCTGACTGCTAACGCGTCAGCCTTAGGCCCGCTAGTCGTGCCCGGGATCTCAAGCTTGCGCCCGCCCGCTGCCGTGTTCCTCATACGCACGGACTCTAGGCCGAACTCCTGCAATTTGATGGCGCCAATCGCCTTTTCCATGACGGATGCGTATGTGGCGCCATTGGCCATGGCCTCCGGCTTGAGCGTGATTGTCACGACCGACGAGCGCGGTGGCACAAGCTTAACCACGTTTCCCTTATGTCCAGCGGGAGCGGAACCTTTGACTGCCGTCTTTTTTGGTGCCTTATCACCCACGCCAGAGGTCTGAGCAGCCTTAGCGGCGGCCTTCCTAGTCCTCCGTTTGGCAGTTTTGGAGAGATGTGGTCTCCATTCTCTCGCCTGCGTAGCGGCAGCCGCAGCCAGAACTGGAGAGGCCGATCGTACGGGCGGCACCCTTCTATTAGGGGCCCTTTGGGGCAACGTCTGGTTTTCCCCCTCAAACTGATCCGGTTCAGTCCTCGGTGGGACATGCGGAGCGCCAGAGGGCCCAGCAACTGTGCTGGCATAGCTAGCTTCAGTTCTTCTTTTGTCATGCGCCAAGGGCGGCCTCATGGGGGGCTCGAATTGGAGTCTCCTCTCCATTTGATCCATGCGAGCGTTGATACCCCCCAGGGATTTGCGTAGGTCGGCCCTGAAGGACTCCAGCATATCGCCCATTGAGACGGCCACCTCTTTCTGCACATCTGTGCCCTTGCGGGTCGATCTGCGCTCAGTGCAGTCTTCTTTGAAGGCCCGTAACTCAGCCCGCAACAGATCTACCTCGTGGCTGAGTCTCTCGTTGTCCTTCTGGAGTCTTCTGGCCTCCTCGGACACGGACATGTCTCTGAGAGGCTCCACACAGGCCAAGATCGCCTTTATCCCATCATTGATGTCCTTACGGACCCCCCCTTTTATTTGCGATGACTTGGCGAAGGAACCGTACACATGGGACAAATTCTTGTGAACCGTCTCAAGCAACTCCTCCTTGGACTTGTTCATCATTTGGAGGCTCAGGGTTGCCACGTCCCCATCCTTCGAGAGTTTGCTCAAAGGGTCATCCTCCTCCCTTTCCTTCAAGAAAGCCTTCCTGCCAGAGATCGTCTTTGACGAAACGGGGAACTCTTTATCGGACTCTTCATCCTCCGAGGGGTCTCTTACGGCTCTTTTGGCCGTGGCCAATCCAACAGAGGTTCCGAGCTTCTCCGTCCGCTGGTCCCCTCCGGTACGCTCCACCGTAATCTTCTTCTTCCCTCTGCCCCTCGCTGTAGTGCTGATTTTACGGCCGTTTGGCCCTCCCACTTCTTCGTTTTCCCATTCCTCATCCTCAGACGCAAGCGTCGAGTTCCGGAATGTGCGCTTCCGGCACTCCTCTGAGATGTCCATCACCTCAGGCACGGACCACTCCTCATCCGATTTCTCCGAATTTTCGGAGGAGCCATTCTCCGCCATATTCGGTTCTCTCCTTGGTTTTCTTCCCTCCTCCCTACTTCCCCTCCTCTCTCCTTTCCTTGCAATACAAGGCGCAACTTTGCCCCCCCCAGAAACGGTGGGGCAGCCTGAGCCCAGATCTCCGGCCTTAGCCGACAAACTGGCCTCAGGGAGGGATTCTCCCGCCTCCCGGCGGGTACCCTCCTGGGGTAGTGGTATTTTAAGGTGCACGCTCATATTTTGACCTGAATGGGGTGTCGCCCAGACAATTTTATGGGGTTGTCATCCCCCTGACAATTTGAGGGCTGTCGTTCCCTTGGTAGGCCAACGAGACTACCCATGCGACGCCCACTCGCCAAGGGCACCCTACATACTGCCGGGGTCGGGCGGTGCCGGCAGGTTTTTACTGGTGCTCTCCAGGGTTTGATGGGTTTTCCTTCCCGCAGCCTGAATAGGCTTCCCCGGTCCCCAGAACCACCGCGTACCCACAACGCCAAGAGTGGGGTCGTTGCAGCAGTCAAGGGGATAACGGCTTGGGAGCCGGCGTTAGCCCCCGTTACACCTCTCTCACAGGTGTCCCCATTTCCCCCCCATGCGACCTGAGAACCCTTAAGGGGCGGCCGTCTTCGTGGTACTCCTCTCAAAGCTGCTCAGAAGGAGCAGCGAGTCGTGAGGCCCAAAGTGGGCACGCACAGGAGTCCGTCTTGCCAGATGTTAGCCGATTGGGTCCAACTTTCTCCGAACGGAGACTGTTGGAACCACTCGTTGCCCAGGATGCACCACGTGGAGGTCATCTGACTCGCACCCCAACCTAACCTAACCTAACCTAACCTAACCTAACCTAACCTAACCTAACCTAACCTAACCTAACCTAACCTAACCTAACCTAACCTAACCTAACCTAACCTAACCTAACCTAACCTAACCTAACCTAACCTAACCTAACCTAACCTAACCTAACCTAACCTAACCTAACCTAACCTAACCTAACCTAACCTAACCTAACCTAACCTAACCTAACCTAACCTAACCTAACCTAACCTAACCTAACCTAACCTAACCTAACCTAACCTAACCTAACCTAACCTAACCTAACCAGTCGCGTGCCTCCCCCCGCTTGGTACGCAGCGAAAACAAGCCGCTCCGCGCTCAAAAATTCCTTTAAACGGGCAAAAGTGCGTCGATTTTGCTGAAAATCGCAGAAAGTGTGTTTTGTGTGTGCATCTAAGTGCGGCCGAAAATTGGACCAGTTTGAGCAAGTTTTCAGGCTCCTGGTACCAAATCGTGACATTTTGAGGTTAGAAATTTTCGTGAAAGAACTTCAACCTCAAACGCTGCGAGAACGAGAGCGACACCCCACCAATTTTTTGTGTGCGGCGTGAGCACATCCGCCCGGAGCAGCTACCTACCAAGTTTTGGATTTTTCCCGTCGCGCCTTCAGAAGATACAGACTGAAAAATAAAAACCACGTGGAGGCCAAGTTCCAAAAATTGGACCATAGAAACCTGACATCGTGGTTTCTGGATAGCCCTGAAGAAGACGAAGACGGGGACATATCGCACGCCAGCGTACGTCAAGGGGGACCCGAGGAACAACTGCAGTGCGGTCGAACATAGAACCACCAGATTTTCAAGGAGACGTGGAAAAGTTTTTCCAGCGGTGACCACCCCTGGAAAAATTAGGAGTGACAGCCCACCTCGTCCTCTCCAAAGCGACACCCGAGCGCCAAAAATCGGCTAAGTACTTTTTGATTTGTTGATTTTAATCTGTGACCTGTCCCGCCAAACGACCGCACAACAAAGTTTGTTAACTTGGACTTTGTGTGTTTTTGCATAGGGAAATTAGGGGTGAATACCTTGACCATCCCGGATCTCGTCGCAAAAAATTTTGACGCACTGCTCTAAATCTCCGAAAACAAAAACCCAGGACACAAAAATTTTTTGGACCCATACCTTCGGAGCTAGGACCATTACCAACCCTATATGCAGTAGCCCAAAATTTTTGAAAAATCCCTTCGGAGTAACGGCGAGTCCCTCAACATCTTGGACATCGGCATCAGATCCGGGAACTCTCCAAGCACCCAGCGCGGCTTTTATGTGATTTTAAAATAAGTACTTTAGTCTTTAGGAATTTTTTAAGTAAGCGAGGAGTGACTGGCCATTACCGGATAAGTTGGTTATCCCTATAACTTAAAAACGGGAAGAGCTAGCTCAAAAATAACAAAAATTTGGTTCATTCGGATGAAGCGATTATTGGGTTTACCTTTCTTTTGACATCCCCAAAAACCACCCCCGGGAAGATTTTTGGAAACTTTTTCAAAAATTTTGGGTCTGGTTTGTCCCAAAAGTTAAAAAACTGTGACCAACAGCTTAAGCAGTCCGTGTTCTAGCCGATGGCACCTTTCCCGATAACGTCAGCCCAATAGTTTGTCCGTAATCGCAAAGGGAATTTTTCGACATTCCCGGCGCTATATCCTGGAAACCCACGGCGCCTTATCCCTAATAGCATCCGAACCAGGTGGCCTGGTTCTTCCCCTACCTAAATCCATTTTTTCCAAATTTTTATCTTTTATAGTTTAGCAGCAATAACGATTTCCCTATACCTACTCAATACCTAAACCCCAAATACCTAAATAAAAATTTTGAATTTCTTCCCTTGTCAAGGGGATGACCAAACCACCCTAAACTAAAAACCCTTATATCTCGGAAACGGTGCGTCCTAGAGCAAAAAGGACGAAATTTCGCCCCCCCTCGCCTTAAAATCCACTCCCCCATCTCCTTACACTCGAACCGACCCAACCCCTCTCTACCCCCCCAAATTTTGACAACCCCCTAGCTCCATTTTGAAAAGTCGACCAGTATAGCTTGACCCCTGGGTTAAATTGCACCCCCAGCCGTATCTTCGGTACTACCGGACCGATCTCCACCAAATTTGGATTGTAAATTTGTTTTTGGAATTGCTACCTGTTTCCGACTGGTGGGGTCGGCCCCGAGGAATCGGGGCAAAAGTTGGCGGGTGCGACTTTTATTATCCATCTAACTAAAATTATTTTATTTTGTTTAAATTTCATTTTTCGGCTTTTTTGCATTCGCTTATTTTATCTTAGCGTCAATTTTGAGTTTTTCAAAATCAAACCAAAAATTGGCTGGTGCGATTTTTATTACGTACATTTTATTTTAAAAATTTTTATTACGTCACCAAATTATAATATTTGTGCCTTAGGATAACTGTACTCCTGTTTTAATCGGACCAGGGGTTGGCTGGTGCGACTTTTATTTGATCAGCCCACTTCTAAAATTTTAAGTATTACTAAACTAGACATTTGCTCATTTATTACATTTTAATTCTGTTTTTCAAAATCGAATATTTTGGCTGGTGCGATTTTTAACATTTTATAATTTATCAATCTATAACATTACCATTCAAAATATCTCTTTTCGGCAATCTTAGCTTAATGTTATCCCTGTTTTGAATTGGACCAAGGGTTGGTTGGTGCGATTTTTATTACCCATCTAATTAAAATTAATTTAATTTTGTTTAAATTTCATTCTTTCGGCTTTTTTGCATTCGCTTATCCTAGTTTAACGTTAATTTTGAGTTTTTCAAAATCAAGCCAAAAATTGGCTGGTGCGATTTTTATTACGTACATTCTATTTTAAAATTTTATTACGTCACCAAATTATAATATTTGTGCCTTAGGTAAACTGTACTCCTTTTTTAATCGGACCAGGGGTGGTTGGTGCGACTTTTATTTGATCAGCCCACTTCAAAAATTTTAAATATTACTAAACTAGACATTTGCTCATTTATTACATTTTAATTTTCTGTTTTTCAAAATCGAATATTTTGGCTGGTGCGATTTTTAACTCTTAGAAATATAACCCGCTTACAAATTAATATAAAGTTATATTCCCTGGAAGAACCCACTCCCTACCACTTACCTTATTTCACCTTGCCTTACCTTACCTTACTTACCTTACCTTACCTTTCCTTTCCTTACCTTACCTTACCTTACCTTACCTTACCTTACCTTACCTTTCCTTACCTTACCTTACCTTACCTTACCTTACCTTACCTTACCTTACCTTACCTTACCTTACCTTACCTTACCTTATCCTACCTTATCTTACCTTATCATACCATACCTACCTTACCTTACCTTACCTTATCCTAAATCATCCCTGTTTTGAATCAGACCAAGGGCTAGTTAGTGCGACTTTTATCTGGCCAGTCTACTCCTATAATTTTAGTGTTCTGTGTTAATTTGTATTGAACACTGATTTGACTGTGTCTTGTTTTATTTTACTCGCGTGCACAAATTTATTAAAAAATTTTCTGAAAAGATTTTCAATAAATTGTAAAAATTTTCTAAGTCTCGGATTGCTAAAATTGTGGAAAACACGCTAAAATCAAGATCTCCGAAACTACTGACTCGATCTGGCTGGGAATCAAATCGGGGACCTCATATTGACCTACCCTACCCTTCTGGTGGGTTTTCAAAAATTTTGAAGGGTCAAATCTGACCCATTTTTCTGACCCCATAGGGTCATAGAACTCAACGAGCCGATCCCGGAACACCCAAAAACCGTGTGTCTACGACAAATAGGGCCGGAGATACGACGCTCTAAAGATCCCGGCGGCCATCTTGTCCGCCATTTTGGAAAACTTTGGAGCGCCGTAGCTCCCTAACTATTAGGAGTAGAAATCTGCGAGTTTTTCGGTGGTAGCTCCCATTTCGTCCTTAAACATCTCTATAGGGTAATTTTGCCCTAGCCCGACCCTAGGGTCAAACTTCGGCAAATCCTATAGGACTATAGAGGGAGGGGCCTCCTACCGAAAGCTCGAAGAAACCACGGCTCTGCGGTGAATAGCTTCCGAGGTACCAGGATTTACAAAAATTTCTTACCTTGTTGACCCAAATTTTACCTTTGGTCTTACTCGGGGACCGTTAACCGCAGGAGACCGGGAGAGGTGTCGGGAGATAGGGCTCGGAGAGGGGAAAAGAACCCCATACCCAGATTTAAGACCAAGTCCGCCGTTTTGGCGGCCATTTTGTTTTTATACTTTTACGTGTAATTTCTTTGTTTTTGACGTTTTAAAATTATTTCTTTTTATAATATTGTGTACCAGACGTCCCCTAACAGATATTAGGGAACAGACAACGGGAAAGAAAAATTTTTTCTTTCCTCTTTTTACAAAATTTTAAATTTTAAATTTTTGTCTTTTTTACCTTTTATATGTACTGTATATGACTATAGATTGTGCCTTTTGGCCAAACTATATAGGATAAGATTTTAGGTATTTTAGTTGTGCATTTGCTTTTACTGTTTTGTTCCACTCTAAAATTGACACAGAATTTTGACTTCTATTTGACACTGTAATTCATTTAATTATTATCATCATAGCCTTAATTCTACTTCACAATTTAGACAAGTGTCCATATTTAAATCGCATAACTAAAGGCATACACTCCCCCAACACTCTCCCCAAATCTTTTACATTTATTTACAACTTTTACAAATTTAAAATTTTAAAAACATTTATTATTAATTCTACTCCCTATTGCTACGTCTGATATTCGACTCCCCAAAAAACTTGCCATGTACAGAACACCACCAGCGAACACGAGCAAGATGAGCAATGCGACCCTTCGCTCCCCTTTAACGTCCCCTACCGCCGCACAGACTTCAACACCTAAGTCGAAGAGTAGTGTTATGAACGCTACCCTTACCATCGACTCCTCGTCGGGCTCTAGCCCAACTACATCAGTGGTTAGAAGGCTCAGCGGGAAGTTTGAGGCAAAAGCGCCGCAGTCAAAACCACTGACACAGACTGCCACAAAAACCTACGCGGCTACAACCAAACAGAATCAGCTTTCCCAGGCCACCAAGACCAAGGCGGCTCCCCCGCCAAAGGTGAGACCACCACAGCCACCGACTTCAGTCAGGACAGCAGCAGACGTTATTGCCGCATCCAGCAAACTGCCACTTTACGACGGTCTGCTGGAGGTGCTCAAGTTTGCAAGCGAATGCCTGACGGAAACTCGAAATATGAGAACGGACCTGAAGAAAGCGATCGGGGACAGCATTGGGCACGTGAAGACAGCGTTGATTCGTATAAATCAGCCCACAACACCAACGGACGAGACACCGCCCTCCTTAGAGCTGGAAAAGACCACCAAACCCGCCCCCGAACACGTAGAAAACGTGGCTATCCACGCCAAACTGGATGCAATCCTCGAGGAGGTGAAGGCGCAGAGGAGAGAAGGACCTCTGCAGGCTCCCGCGACAAACCTACCCGCAGCCCCCGGTAGAACCGAAGTGCGCCCAACCTTGCACTCGGTAATCGTCACCTCCAAAAACGGAACGGACACAGGAGACGCCGTTTTGGAAAGGATACGGGAGGCGGTCGATGCCAAAGAAGGATGGGTGACAGTGTCCAAGATAAGAAAGGCCAAGGGCGGAAAGGTCATTATGTCCTGTGACACAAGAGAAGACAGGGAGAAAATAAAAAAGAGACTGGACAACGCTGGAAAAGACCTGATAGCTGAAAATGCAAAAAATAAGGACCCACTAATCATCGCCAAAAGCATCCTCAAGGTGAGAACCGATGCTGAGGTGCTTGAGGCGATGAAAAAACAAAATAAGACAGCATTCCAGGACCTAACCGAAGACGAGCAAAAGGTCGCAATCAAATATAAAAAGAGGACGCGAAACCCGCACACCCACCACATTGTCATGCAGGTCTCCCCAAAGTTGTGGGGAAGATTGACGAGTGCAGGGTATATGCATGTCGACCTCCAACGGATTCGGGTGGAGGACCAGTCGCCGTTGGTACAGTGCTCCCAATGCCTAGGCTATGGGCACAGTAGGGGATTCTGCAGGGAGAAGGAGCCCTCGTGCAGCCATTGTGGAAATGCAGGACACATCTTAGTGGACTGCCCCACATGGACTGACGCGGGGGCCCCTCCCTCCTGCAGAAACTGCTGCAGAGCCCAGCTAACGCAGAAGGAGCACAATGCCTTCAGTTCCGACTGCCCAATTCGGAAGAAGTGGGACCGGTTAGCCCGATCGACGGTGCAATATTGCTAAGGGCACCCCAAGCAGAAGCGCATCCTACCACGTTATTCAATCGAACCTGCAGAGGAAGAGGCTGGCAACTGAAGAGCTCCTAGTTGAGGCCAGCAAGAGGAAGACCGCCATAGCACTCCTACAAGAACCCTACGTAGGTGCAGGTCCCGGGATGAAGACACGAGGAGGAACTAGGGTATACCAGAGTGCCGGCCAGGATACCGTCAAGGCTGCGATCGTCATCTTTGATTCGAGCCTTGACGTTATACAACACCCTGAGCTGACCACGAATAACATCGTCGTGATAGAGGTAAAGACCGAAGCATGGAGCATCACCCTCGTGTCTTTTTACTTTGAACCGGACCAGCCAATAGAACCCTACCTGGAGCACATTAAAAAGGCACACAGCATGGCGAGAGGCCGAAAAATCCTCATTGGCGGAGACGCTAACGCCAAGAGTACGTGGTGGGGAAGCGCACAGATTGACAACAGGGGTGTGGAGATGGTAGGAATGCTACATGAGAGTGACCTCCACGTTTTAAACGGCGGCTCCATACCAACATTCGACACCATCAGAGGGGGCAAAAGATACTCCAGCTACGTTGACATCACGGCATGCACAGAGGACCTGCTTACCCTCGTCGATAAATGGCGCGTTGAGGAAGGCTTAACGACTTCGGACCACAACGGCATCAGCTTTTTCATCAACCTGAAAAAATCTAAAGGAATTAGCATAGAAAGAACAACTAGAAAATATAAAACTAAAAAAGCTGATTGGCAAAAATTTAAAATTAAATTACAGGAAATTAGTGAAGAAAATAAAATAGACTTAGATATAGTAAATGAAATAAATAATAAAAAACACATAGAAGAAATAGCCAATAGATATAATAAAGTGGTACAAGAAGCATGTGAGCAATCCATGCCAAAAACTAAAAGGAAAGATATACTTACCTCACCGTGGTGGTCTGAAGATCTGGATAAGATGAAGAAGCAGGTAGCCACCAGGAAACGCAGGATCCGATGTGCAGCGCAGCGTCGCAGAGCCGTCGTAGTAGAGGAGTACCTGAAAGAAAAGAGAGAATATGAGGCCGCCGTTTCAAACGCCCAGACAAGATCCTGGAAAAATTTTTGCACCCAACAAGATCGTGAATCGGTATGGGACAGGATATACAGGGTCATCAAACGCACATCAGCGAGAGAAGAAGACCGGATGCTGACAAGAAATGGCGCACAGTTGGATGCAGCAGGATCGGCAGAACACCTTGCGGCAACATTCTACCCGGAGGACCTCACGAACGATGACAACGCATCGCACACAGAGACACGCAGGAAAGCACAGATCGCAAATGAGGGGACAAATAGTGACATATTTGACCCCCCATTCACATGCACAGAACTGCGAATGGCTGTGGATGCGTTTAACCCGAAGAAGGCCCCGGGTGGAGATGGACTCACTGCCGACATATGCAGGATGGCTATTCACAATGACCCCAACCTGTACTTGGGCATTGTGAATAAATGTTTAGAACATGGATCTTTTCCGAGTGACTGGAAGCGGGCTACGGTCGTGGTACTTAAGAAGCCGGGTAAGACAGATTACTCGGCTTCGAAATCTTACCGCCCCATTGGTCTGCTCCCGGTGCTCGGAAAGATCTATGAGAAGATGATAGTAGGGAGACTGAAGCACCACTTACTACCACAGTTTAGCAAGCGTCAGTATGGGTTTATGCCCCAGAGAAGCACGGAAGACGCACTCTTCGCTCTCGTGAATGAAGTTAGGGAAAATATAAATAACAAAAAGATAGTGACATTGGTATCCCTCGATATAGAAGGAGCGTTTGATAGTGCATGGTGGCCGGCCATCAAGGTTAGATTGGAGGAGATAGGATGCCCTATAAACATCAGGAGAGTTTTGGGAGACTATATGTCAGATAGGAGCGTCGCGATCCGCTATGCGGGAGAGGAGGTTCACAGGGTTACCACGAAGGGATGCGTTCAAGGATCCATCGCGGGCCCCATCCTGTGGAACCTACTGTTGGACCCCCTCCTTAAAGAACTGGAGAGTCGCGAGGTCTGGGTGCAGGCATTTGCGGACGATGTGGTGCTGCTGTTCGTGGGCAACACGGCCCTTGATATAGCAAACCAGGCCAATCCTGTTCTCGCCCGTGTTGAGGAGTGGGGTGTCCAAAATAAACTAAAGTTTGCAGCACAAAAGACAAATTGTCTTACACTTACTAAAAAGCTCAAATATGACACACCTCGCCTCAGCATGGGAGGAACAGCTATAGAACACAAGACTGAAATTAAAATACTCGGACTCACCATAGACAGTCAACTAACTTTTAATTCACACGTCGCAAATGTCTGCAGAAAGGCTGCTGGTTTCTATAAACAGCTCTCAAAAACGGCCAGAGTAAACTGGGGATTAAATCCCGAAATACAAAAAACAATATACACAGCGGCAGTGGAACCCGTTGTAACATATGCAGCTGGCGTTTGGGCTACGGCCGCAGAGAAGATCTCCGCACGTAAACAGCTGGATATGTTGCAGCGGGGCTTTGCACAGAAAATGTGTAAAGCATATCGCACAGTCTCACTCAACTCTGCCCTGGTCCTGTCCGGAACGCTCCCACTGGACCTTCGAGTTAGAGAGGCAGCCGCCCTCTACAAGGCCAGAAGGGGGGTCCCCCGGGCGGATCTCCGGGGTAGAGACATAGAAACTCCACATTCATTCTTACACACACCACACCCAGCAGAACACGTAAACATAGACATTAAACACATCACGGAAGACGCACAGATACATGCACACACACACAACATTTACATATACACGGACGGAAGTAAGATTGACGGCAAGGTGGGAGCGGCGCTTTCCTTATGGGATGGGTCCGCCGAAATCAAAACCGTCAAACTTACCCTGCCACCATACGCCACAGTCTATCAAGCAGAGATACTCGCACTTAACAAAGCCTCGGAAGTGGTACTGAGTAGAAAGGAAGTTTCCTTTGGAGTGTACAGCGACTCTATGGCAGCCTTGCAAACGGTCGTGAATGTCTCCACCCTCCACTCCCTAGCGGTCAGCACAAGGCAAAACCTTGGGCTGGCCTTGAGACAGGGCAAGTCTGTTGACTTGTACTGGATCAAGGCACACGCGGGACTGGAGGGAAACGAGAGGGCCGACCAGCTTGCCAAGGACGCCGCTTTACACTCCAAGAGAAAACCGGACTATGACAGGTGCCCTGTTTCCTTCGTGAAGCGACTCATCAGAGATGAGACGCTTGACGAATGGAACAAGCGCTACCAGACAGGAACCACGGCCGAGGTTACTAAACTGTTCTTTCCTGACATCACTGCCGCCTACAAAGTCACGCGCCATATCACCCCCACACAACTCACCACACAGGTGTTCACGGGACACGGCGGGTTCTCAGCGTACTTGAATCGCTTTAAGTGCAAGGACAGCCCGTCGTGTGCATGTGACCCTAACACAAACGAAACTTTAGTACACATCCTCTCCGAGTGCCCTATACACACTCTGGAGAGGTATAACATCGAGGCCTACTTGGGCATTCAGGTCCTCCCGAAAAACTTTGCCAAAATATTGGCCGGAAATAGTAAGCATAGAGATAGGTTCTTAGAATACTGCACTAAAATTACTGAAATTGTCAAACAGAGAAACAAAACGTAAAAGCAAATAAATAGTAATAAAAATAGAATAGTATAAGGGCAACTAAAATATATTTGCAATATATTTTGTAGTTCCCTAAGCATATACGTTAAGAAAAATGTAATTAGAATAAGTGCTTCTCATGTAAGAAACCGTCTTAGTAAATAAGAAAATTATATAAGAAATAAAATAGAGATAAGAAAATGTATTAGCATAAGATGCATTGTAAAAAGAAAATCCTAGAGCCGAACAGCTCCTGAAAAACTCATTTTCCCGAATAAATTTAAATATAAGTATGTTAGAAGTAGCATTAGCAGTAGACTAGGAAACGGGAATCCCACCCGTATAAGTGTAAAAGATGATGAATGGCTGTGAAGGATGAAGTATGAAAGTGCGAGAGGAATAATTGCGAGAAATAGTATGAAAGATAAAAAGCTAAAATCGTCCCTAATCACGTTGGGGGAGAATAGGATTCAAAAAAAAAAAAAAAAAAAAAAAAAAAAAAAAAAAAAAAAAAAAAAAAAAAACCTAACCTAACCTAACCTAACCTAACCTAACCTAACCTAACCTAACCTAACCTAACCTAACCTAACCTAACCTAACCTAACCTAACCTAACCTAACCTAACCTAACCTAACCTAACCTAACCTAACCTAACCTAACCTAACCTAACCTAACCTAACCTAACCTAACCTAACCTAACCTAACCTAACCTAACCTAACCTAACCTAACCTAACCTAACCTAACCTAACCTAACCTAACCTAACCTAACCTAACCTAACCTAACCTAACCTAACCTAACCTAACCTAACCTAACCTAACCTAACCTAACCTAACCTAACCTAACCTAACCTAACCTAACCTAACCTAACCTAACCTAACCTAACCTAACCTAACCTAACCTAACCTAACCTAACCTAACCTAACCTAACCTAACCTAACCTAACCTAACCTAACCTAACCTAACCTAACCTAACCTAACCTAACCTAACCTAACCTAACCTAACCTAACCTAACCTAACCTAACCTAACCTAACCTAACCTAACCTAACCTAACCTAACCTAACCTAACCTAACCTAACCTAACCTAACCTAACCTAACCTAACCTAACCTAACCTAACCTAACCTAACCTAACCTAACCTAACCTAACCTAACCTAACCTAACCTAACCTAACCTAACCTAACCTAACCTAACCTAACCTAACCTAACCTAACCTAACCTAACCTAACCTAACCTAACCTAACCTAACCTAACCTAACCTAACCTAACCTAACCTAACCTAACCTAACCTAACCTAACCTAACCTAACCTAACCTAACCTAACCTAACCTAACCTAACCTAACCTAACCTAACCTAACCTAACCTAACCTAACCTAACCTAACCTAACCTAACCTAACCTAACCTAACCTAACCTAACCTAACCTAACCTAACCTAACCTAACCTAACCTAACCTAACCTAACCTAACCTAACCTAACCTAACCTAACCTAACCTAACCTAACCTAACCTAACCTAACCTAACCTAACCTAACCTAACCTAACCTAACCTAACCTTTTTTTTTTTTTTTTTTTTTTTTTTTTTCCCAGGGGAACCCTTTATGAGTACCTGGACCTTGAAGAGGCCCAAGGTTATGTGGGAGTCGCCCGTCCGTCTTTCCGCACCCACTAACTAGGAGAGAGGCTCCAAGTCAGCTGCCAGGACGAAGTCCCGGCTGGGAGGGCGAGGCGGAGGGGAATACCCACTAAACCCCTGGGGGACCAACAATCCGAAAGCATAAGGCTGAAGTGGCAGTCACGGGACCCGATCCACTAAGGAATGACCTCGCGGAAGCCACTCCGTCGCCCGTTTGAGAGCCTATGACTACCGATGCGCACCCATGAATGAATGCACAACCACAGTCACGCGCCCCCACACGGGCAACTTCGCGCACGGCACCACAAAAAACGACATGCCCACCCTCTATGGGCATGCGGACACAACAAACTTAACACAAAACAAAAACAACAACTATACAACAAAAAGGACAACACATCTCGTCGTCCTTCAAACCCCGGGGCATTTGGGGTGGTATACTGAAATACCCATGCCAAAGCCCCCCGTCTTTATGCTTGCGTTGGCAAGTCCCTTCTGTGCTGGCCTTCGTCAAACACCTAGGGTGGGTTCAGGTCGGCGTACCTCCGTCGCCGCCTCCCCAGACGTCTCCTCCTTGCCGGCGCAGCGTCGGCGGACTCCTCCCGGACGCGTTCAGCCTCCTCCTTGAGACTCACGCATTCCGCGGCGAAGCCCGCCACCGCTGCCCAGTTGTCCTCATGCTCCACCATTGCGGCGACTACGTCCGGCAGAGCCAGACTGCCTCTCACACGCAACGACAGCTCTAGCGTGCGCCTCTGCGACGTGAAGGCACCGCACACCTCAAGGGTATGTTGCGCGGTGTCCTCCTCGTCACCACACTGGTGGCACATCGGGGACTCCTCCCTTCCTATCCGATGCAGATACCTACCAAAACACCCGTGTCCGGTAAGTATCTGCGTCAGGCGATACGACATCCCCCCATGGGGTCTGTCGATCCACTTCCGCAGGACTGGGCGAATCGCCCCGACGATGCGGGCTCCGGCTTCTGGGGTTGTCAACATCTCCTCCCATTGCCACACCGCCATGTCGTAAGCTTCGCGCCTTGCCCCCTCTACCTCCGCTTGCGCGGGTCTCTCCCCTCTGGCCCTGCATTCCGCGCGGAACTCGTACACCTCGGTTAACACCTTGGCTTCGAGCTCCCACGGAAGCATGCCAGCTATGGCCGTAGCGGCCACAAATGACACCGTCCGGTAGCCCCGGATGGTTCGGATAGCCACTGTCCTCTGCGGTCTGCGCAGGTGGGCGACGTTTCTCCTAGACAGGGCGTCCGACCAAACCGGGGCCCCGTACAGGGCCATGCTCTTCAATATGCCGGAGTATAGCCTTCGGCAGCTATCGCCCGGCCCGCCCACGTTGGGCAAGAGCCTCGACAGGGCCATCGCCGCTCCGACCACCCTCGGAGCAAGATTGGCAAAGTGTGCCTCGAACGTCCAGCGGCTGTCCAGGGTCAGTCCCAGATACTTGATCTGGGACTTAACCCTGATGGGGACACCGTCCACCCGAACATGGGCATTACTGGGGGGCCCGCCCCGAGGACCATGGAAGAGGATGGCCTCGGTTTTCGGCAGCGCCACCTCCAGACCCAACAGCCGAATTCTTGACACGGTCAAGGTTGCGGCCGCAGCCGCTCTTCGAGACACTTCCTGGTAGTCACGGCCCCTTGCCGTGACTAGAGTGTCATCTGCATAACAGATGACACTCGTCCTGGGGAGGAGAGTCCCCCTCAGGACCCAGTTGTATCCCAAGTCCCACAGGAGCGGCCCAAGCACCGACCCCTGCGGGACACCACACACCATACCATGAGCCCGTATCTGTGAGCCACCTGGCTCCATGTACAGCACCGACCTATCCCTTAGATAGTCCGCTAGGACTAGTCTTAGGTACCGCGGCACCCTATGGTACCGTAGCGCCTCCGCTATCGCGCTGAAGGGGAGGGTGTTGAACGCGTTGGCGATGTCTAGAGACACCGCCAACACCCTCTCCCCTCTACCGACGGCCTCCTCCGTCGCTCTTTTCAGCGACAGGATGGCGTCTATGGTGGACTTTCCTCGCCGAAAGCCAAACTGTGCCTCCTCCAGATCAGGGCCCTCACCGCCCAGGTGCTCGACTATGCGGGACGCGATCACCCTCTCAAACAATTTACCCGCTTCGTCGAGCAATACGATGGGGCGATACGCTGATGGGGAATTGTCCGGCCGCCCTTCTTTTTTCAGGAGGCAGAGTCTGCCCTCCTTCCAAACTCTCGGGAACCTCCCTTGTTGCAGGCAGGTGTCCAGCAGGTCTACCAGCTTGGAACCGATGTGGTCAAGGGCAAGAGCGAGCACTCTCCCGTGTACCCCATCGGGGCCCGGAGCTTTCTTTTTGAGACGGAGGCGGTCTATGGCCATCTCCATCTCACCATCCGTCACCCGCGGGATAGATTGCGGGTCCTCCTCCGTGTCATGCTCCGGAGCAACGAAGGGTGCCACCTCAAACACCCGGTTGGGGAACAAGGCATCCACAATTCGGGACAGGAGTTCCGGCTGGAACGACTCAGTGGGGGGCGCCGAGTTCCGCATCCGATTCCGGACTGAGCGGTAGGGGCGTCCCCACGGGTCCCTATCCAAGTCGGCCAGGAACTCCTCCCATGCCAACGTCTTCGTTCGCAGGATTTCAACCTTAAGGTTCCACCGGGCCAGATTGAGGCGGCTGTACAGCTCCCCTTCCTCTTCCGGCGTGTGCCGCCGTCTGCGGCATCGCTGGTATAATCGCCTTGCGTGGGTACAGGCTGCGCGGAGGTTGGCGATTTCTGCCGACCACCAGTACACGGCTCTTTGCTGGGGGCGATCTCCAACGCGGGGCATTGCAGCGTCACAAATTCTCGTGAGAGACCTCCGGAAGTTGACGGCCCTACTGTCAACATCCATGTCCCCACGTGGTGGCGGCAGCCAGCCCTCCATCATCGCCGCTTCAATTGCAGCGTCCCTGTTCAGACGCGTCAGCGCCCAACGCTTGAACCGCGCAGTTCGGACTCCCTGTAGTGGGGTAAGGTCAGCTATTGGGGTGCTGGATATCTCGAATGACACATATAAATGGTCACTCAGAGTGTCATGGTCCAGCACCTTCCAATCTGTGATGCGCGAGGCTATGGCGGGGGTTGCAAAAGAGACATCCACGATGGACTCTCCCTGCCACCTCACGCATGTGCTGGCGTTACCCCTATTCAGTAGGACCAACCCGGCCTCAACGCAGAAATCTTCCACCGCCTCTCCCCTGCTGGTGGTCACAGGGCAGCCCCAGGACCTCGATTTGGCGTTCAAATCGCCTGCCACAATAATTTGCAGCGGTGCCAGCCTGCGAACGACACCCTGGATCCTACCGACGTATTCCGCAAACTCTCGACGAGTACGGTTGGGCGAGAAGTAGAGCCCCACGAGGGCAATGTCCTCCCACGCAACCGCCACATACCCCACCCCCCTCTCCCGAAGAGAGATCGGTGCCAAGCTGTTGTTGGCTGGGGTTGTGATGACCACCTTCTCGTCGGCAGATCCAATCCAGTTCGCTCTCGCAGGAATGGAGTAGGGCTCCGCTGCTATGGCCACATGCGCACCGAGTTCCGCCATTTGGTGGATCATGAGGTCCTGGGCATTGGCGGCGTTATTAAGATTCGCCTGGAGGATGACCTTATGTTGTGCTGACATTGGGTCCCGTTTTTTCACACTCCATGGGCTCATTGCGAGCAGACGCTTCCCCTACGGACCTCCAAGGAGGGATCTTGCTCTTCGTAGGAGGCGGGCGGCAGGCTCTGCTCCCCATCGGGTGCCTAGCCGGCAACTTGTTGTCTGCGCAGACCATGCAGTGGGGCTCCGCAGCAGGACACACTGCCGCCATGTGCCCCTCCGTTCCGCACCTGAAGCACAGGTTACTGCGGTCCACCTTGGAGGGGCAGATTGGTTTTGTGTGGCCCGTGCCCAGGCACTTGAAACATCTCGTTGGGGGGGGCTCTAGCGCAGTTACCTGCACAGTTCCCCACCCTATGCTGACACTTCCCTTCTCAGCGAGCCTTTTGGCCGCCAGGATCGGACACCTGACTATGGCCGTCCTGGGTCTCCACCCTTGGCTTTCCCATATTGATGCCACGAACACTTCGCTCACCAGACAATCTGCCTTGAGGGCAATTGCATTCGCGATTGACTCACAGGTCAAGAAGTCATCTATGCCTGTGAGCCGGATCCCTGCCTGTCTGATCGGCCTGTTAACCCGAGCCTCGTCACCAATCACCTCTTTTAGTTTGGCCGCTAGTTTGTCCGCCAAAGGTCCGCTGGCGGCACCGGGAATCTCCAGTTTCCTGCCACCGGCGGCCGTGTTACGGATTTTTAGGGACTCGAGGCCTAAATCTCCTAGATTGACGCCGCCGACCGCCCTGCCCATGATCGAGGCGTAGGTTGCCCCCTTCGCCTTGGCCTCCTCACTAAGCGTTATGGTGACGACCGAGGAGCGGGGCACCACAAACCTAGCTGGCGCTTTGGCCACCGGAGCAGAGGGGGTCCTGTTGAGGGCCTCCGAGCCCATCGGAGCGGATTGAGCCAACTTCTTCTTCTTATTCTTACTCTTCTTCTTTCTCCCTTCAGCCTTACGCCAGCCGTTCGCAGGAGTGGCCGCAGCAGCATCGAGCGACGGTTCGCGACCAGGAGCAACAGCAGTCGGAGCAGCCGGGACAGAAGCGACCGGAGGAGCAACCGGAGCAGGAGCCCTCTTCGATGGAGCAGCCAGGTAAGTCCTTGTTGACCTTTCTAATTTTTTTTTGTTTCCAGGTGCAGCATGGGGAGCCCAGGAGGGTCCGGCGAGTGCACCATCGTCGACGGCAGCGGCAGGAGCAGCAACGGCAGCAGCGGCAGCAGCAGCGGCGGCGTAGGAAGCGGCACCGGCGGAAGCCCTCTTTTTATCGCCTGCCAGGGGAGGCCTAAGCGCAGGCTCCGGGCCCAGCCTCTGGTTGATCCCACTTTTTACTGCGTCCAACATGTTACGCACGGACTCCATGCACTCAGCATGCCTATTATCCATGCCCTTCTGGAGTTTTGCCAACATGTTCGCTTCCAGGGCTTTAAACATCAGGTCACCGTTCGGCCCCTCCACTACGATAGGGGGAGCCGGAGTCCTGAGCTGATTGTTGGCCCTGTTGGATTCTTCATATCCGGCCTTGAATGCCTTCAACTCGTCCTCCAACCGGGCAATTTTTTTTGCTTGGCCAGCGACTTGCGCATTCAGGCGGCGGACCTCTTCCTCCTGCGTCATGGCTTTAAAAACGTGGACCATTTTGGCAAGAGTGGTGGATGCACGGTTCATCTCACCGAGTACCGTCCCTTTCAGGTTGCTGGACTTTTGGGCAGCGTCATAGATCTGGAGGACCGCCGTTTCCGCCTCCTTCAGCATGTCCATCCTAGTGGAGTCATCTTTGTCGGCCATGGTTTTGAATGACGGCCCCATACGATTCCTGATGACCTTCATCATGGGCGGGCTCCGAACGGAACCACTCCCATTCACAGGAACCTCAGGGTCCCCCCTGGCACTCCTCAAGAACTCCGAACGGAGGTTGATGCCCTCATCTGAGGACTCCTGGTACTCAGATGCAGATTCGTCATCGACGTGTGCTGCAGATTTCCCCTTTGCTGTCCGTGACCGCACCTCCCTGTGAGGCTCCAGCTCTCCATGCTCCAGCAAATTCTGCAGTTGTATGCGTGTCATGGACTCAGGGTCGAATTCATCATCCGTCTGTCCATCATCCGTCTGTTTTTTGGCCTTGGCGAACCCAATATGGGTTCCAGTGCGACTCACTGCCTTGCACCCACCGCGCCGGGCGGTGCCGACCTTGGCCGGATTCGGGCCTCCCGTCGGCCGATCGCTATCAGCCGAGTCATCATCCAAGTCGGTCTTGTCACGGGGTCTTTTGTTCCCCGTGGGAACACTCATGTCCATGACCTCGACTACCGACCCATTTTCGGACTCCGTCATATCATAAAAAACAATCTCTTGATCGTTTTGAGAGACGCACTCAGAGTATGCGTCTTCTGAGGCCACAGTCCCTTCCTCCTCCGACTCGATGACCACGCTCTCCTCGTCACCTCCGCCCTTCTCGGGCACTTTCTTCGACCTTCCAGAGGCATCCTCACACCTTGGGGCCTGGTTGCCTACCCCAAGGGTGGTTTCGGAGTAATCCGAAAACGGAGCTGCAGTCTTGCCCCCCCCAGAGACGGTGGGGCAGCCTGGGTCCAGTGAACTGGGCCCAGGGAGGGATTCTCCCGCCTCCCGGCGGGTACCCTCCTGGGGTAATACTCTTGAGGACTGCTTTTCCATTTTTTGACATTTTTTGGGATGTCTCCCAGACAATTTCAGGGTTGTCATCCCCCTGGCACTTTGAGGGCTGCCGTTCCCTGTTGGGGCTGCAACCGTCACCTATGCGTCGCCCACACGCCAAAGGAACCCTATATACACGCGGAGGTCGGGAGGTATCCGTGGGGTTTTAACGACTTTTCCTTGTCTTCGCCCGAAGGGCTGCGGGACTGAACCCAGACCACCACGTACCCAGCTTATGCCAGGGCTGGGGTCGTTGTGGCGGCCGGGACAGAACCCGCGACGCTGCAATAGCAGCTACGACGGCCGGCATGAAGCCGTCGCTCGCACGTCTTTGTGCGCACAGAAGCGCTTGAAAGGCGCCCAGAAGGGGCGCCGAACTACCCCTTTCCCCCCCGTGTAACGACGCCCAGAAGGGGCGCCGTCTATACTCCCCTCAAAGCCGCTCAGAAGGAGCGGCGAGTGTGCATGCCCAAAGTGGGCACGCACTGGAGGTGCAGGGCCCAGAAGGGGCTCCCGCCTGTGTCGGGTTGTTAGCCGGCCAGTCCCAAAGCAAGCTCCCCATTGGAGGAGGATGTTGAAGCTGCCCGTTGCCCAGAGTGTACCACGAGGAGGTCACCCAACACACACCCCAACCTAACCTAACCTAACCTAACCTAACCTAACCTAACCTAACCTAACCTAACCTAACCTAACCTAACCTAACCTAACCTAACCTAACCTAACCTAACCTAACCTAACCTAACCTAACCTAACCTAACCTAACCTAACCTAACCTAACCTAACCTAACCTAACCTAACCTAACCTAACCTAACCTAACCTAACCTAACCTAACCTAACCTAACCTAACCTAACCTAACCTAACCTAACCTAACCTAACCTAACCTAACCTAACCTAACCTAACCTAACCTAACCTAACCTAACCTAACCTAACCTAACCTAACCTAACCTAACCTAACCTAACCTAACCTAACCTAACCTAACCTAACCTAACCTAACCTAACCTAACCTAACCTAACCTAACCTAACCTAACCTAACCTAACCTAACCTAACCTAACCTAACCTAACCTAACCTAACCTAACCTAACCTAACCTAACCTAACCTAACCTAACCTAACCTAACCTAACCTAACCTAACCTAACCTAACCTAACCTAACCTAACCTAACCTAACCTAACCTAACCTAACCTAACCTAACCTAACCTAACCTAACCTAACCTAACCTAACCTAACCTAACCTAACCTAACCTAACCTAACCTAACCTAACCTAACCTAACCTAACCTAACCTAACCTAACCTAACCTAACCTAACCTAACCTAACCTAACCTAACCTAACCTAACCTAACCTAACCTAACCTAACCTAACCTAACCTAACCTAACCTAACCTAACCTAACCTAACCTAACCTAACCTAACCTAACCTAACCTAACCTAACCTAACCTAACCTAACCTAACCTAACCTAACCTAACCTAACCTAACCTAACCTAACCTAACCTAACCTAACCTAACCTAACCTAACCTAACCTAACCTAACCTAACCTAACCTAACCTAACCTAACCTAACCTAACCTAACCTAACCTAACCTAACCTAACCTAACCTAACCTAACCTAACCTAACCTAACCTAACCTAACCTAACCTAACCTAACCTAACCTAACCTAACCTAACCTAACCTAACCTAACCTAACCTAACCTAACCTAACCTAACCTAACCTAACCTAACCTAACCTAACCTAACCTAACCTAACCTAACCTAACCTAACCTAACCTAACCTAACCTAACCTAACCTAACCTAACCTAACCTAACCTAACCTAACCTAACCTAACCTAACCTAACCTAACCTAACCTAACCTAACCTAACCTAACCTAACCTAACCTAACCTAACCTAACCTAACCTAACCTAACCTAACCTAACCTAACCTAACCTAACCTAACCTAACCTAACCTAACCTAACCTAACCTAACCTAACCTAACCTAACCTAACCTAACCTAACCTAACCTAACCTAACCTAACCTAACCTAACCTAACCTAACCTAACCTAACCTAACCTAACCTAACCTAACCTAACCTAACCTAACCTAACCTAACCTAACCTAACCTAACCTAACCTAACCTAACCTAACCTAACCTAACCTAACCTAACCTAACCTAACCTAACCTAACCTAACCTAACCTAACCTAACCTAACCTAACCTAACCTAACCTAACCTAACCTAACCTAACCTAACCTAACCTAACCTAACCTAACCTAACCTAACCTAACCTAACCTAACCTAACCTAACCTAACCTAACCTAACCTAACCTAACCTAACCTAACCTAACCTAACCTAACCTAACCTAACCTAACCTAACCTAACCTAACCTAACCTAACCTAACCTAACCTAACCTAACCTAACCTAACCTAACCTAACCTAACCTAACCTGCTCTCAAGTCGTCCCACGGGGAGCCTGACATGATGACAGGCTCAACCCGCTTTCGGGGTATGTGGGGTTGGGCGATGGTCTGCCCGACCCACTAAAACCCCCGGGAACAAACGTCACGCTCGACACTTGGGGGCAGCATGGGACCTGGGTCTTATTTGTCACGCTCGACACTTGGGGGCAGCATGGGACCTGGGTCTTATTTACCACGCGTACCCCCCTGGTCGGTGGTCGCTAGACCCCCGCGCTAGACGCCTACGCGTCGCCAGGCCCTATTTTTTGGCCACCCTCTGTGAAAGTGGGACATCCAGGGGGTCCTGGCTGTCCTCCGTCGCCGGCCCACGATGGGCTGGGGCCGCGGTCGAGTTCGACGCGGCAACACTGAAAACCACACTGTGGTTGGAGGTCAGGGTTTCGGCCTCTGACAGCGCCTCCTCAAACGCCTCTGCCTCCTCCATCGCCTCAACAGGCTCTGGACCAGCAGCAGGCTCCCTCTGCGCAGTGCTCCGCGCTCTGGGTATGCCAACCCGCGCCCTTTTTACAGGGGGGTTACATGCCCGGCTCCCCATGACGTGGCCGTACGGCCGCCCTCTGTCCAGGCACGCGGCGCAGCGCGGCTCCCGAGCCGTGCAGGTCGCAACCTTGTGTCCCGGTCGCCCACAGCGGAAACAAGTCTCACCGTGATTGGCGTCCGAGGGACACCTCAGCCTAGCATGACCCAAGCCCATGCACTTAAAACAGCGCATGGGACGAGGGTCGAGCACTGACACCCGCACCGACGACCAGCGCAGGCGCAGTCTTCCCGCAGAGCTCAACGTCTTTGCTGCCCCGATCGGGCAGCGCACAAGGACGGAGCTGGAACCATTGGGGCCATCCCTGATGGTCCCTACCTTGACGCGCTCTCGCGCGCAGCCACCTTTGCTGGACACTGCCTCGGCTATATCCTCAGCCGTCATGTAGTCGTCCATCTCCGAGATACGCAGGTCTGCGCACTTCTCGGGACGGACGACTGTAGCCGCGTCATCGATTGTCTCCCTCAATCGCTCAGCCAGTCGGTCTGCCATATCGGCGCTGTCGACCCCTGGGATCTCCAGCAGCTTGGCACCGTTCTGGGCTGTGCGGGTACGGAGCCCCTCCGTAATCCCGACGCTCTCCAGCGAGAAGGCATTTATGGCCCGAGCCATCACCTGGGCATAGGTAACGCCACTAGCTATGGCTTCGGGCCTCAGCTGGATCGTCACTGCTGTGGACTTCGGCCTTTTGAGGGTCGGTTTTCCTCGTCTAGCCCTCTTTGGGGCTGCAGCAGGCGCAGAGGGCGCTCCTCGTCTAGCCACAGGTGCGGCCGGTGTGACCGGGGCAGTCGTGGCCGGAGCCGTCGCCGTGCGACGGTTCTTCCTCCGCTTCCGTTTACGACCAGTGGCCGTCTCCCACATCTCGGCATCCACAGGGGGAGCCGAGGCGGAGCTGATGGTCTGCTGCGGTGGGACGGAAGGACCAGCAGTGGGGGCCGCGTTTGCACGGCCTGCCCTCTTTGCCGTTGACGGCGTTGGGAGTGGCGGGAACTCCGCTCTCCTCATGGGCGCTGGGGGACGTCCTCCCGCTGAGGGCCGAGCCGGCTCAGAAAGCCTAACCTCGAGCCCGTCTAGACGGGAGCTCAGTGCCCCGATCGAGCCGTTAAGGGAGCGTTGCAGCTCCTGAATAGCGGTCGTCATCGTCGCTAGGTCTGGAGGGGGAGGAGGGTGAGCGACCTCTACACACGGAGAGGAACGTCTCAAACTCGCCACTTCCCTACGCAAGGCCTCCACCTCAGACTTGAGGTCCTGTACCTCCTTAACCAGCTTGGAGTTCTGGTATTCCAAGCGATCCGTCTCGTCCGACATGCACCGCGAGGTGAGGTTGGACATAGCCCGCTGCAGGTTGTGGGCAGCTTTGTTGAGCTCCCCCTGGCACGTCCCTTTGAGGTTACCGGACTTCCTGGCAACCTCGATGATGGCCCGCGTGCACAGGATGCCCTGCTCTTGCACTTGAGCAGCGCTCATGCCCTCCCGCTCTGCCGACCACGGAATGACCTTCCGCAGGGCTCTGGCGATCTTCGCCTCCTCTTCTCTCGCGATCCGAGCAATCTCCACTTGATCGCGGACCTTGCGCTCTTTAGCTTCTCGAGCCTCTTTGGCCGTCAGCTTCCCCCGCTTTTCAGGAGCCTGAGCTTGGCCCTTTGCCAGCTGCTCCTTCGTCTGCTTGCGGAGGCCCCGCAAGTCCGTGCCGAGTACGGCAGCGGATTCCTCATCCCGTTTGCGGGTTCTCTCGCGGAACTCCGCAGTGTCCCTCTCCTCGGTCTCAAGCTCAGCAGCGAGGTCCGTGTCCAAGTCGGCCAACTCCTGCCTGCGCAGTTCCTCGTACGCCTCCCTGAGGCCAGTACGGGTGCCGTCTCCATTATCCTCCAGCTCTTCTGGAGGAGGCATCGGTGTGAGCTTATAAACCGATTTCGGCTTTGCTCTCCCTCCGCGACCACGGTGGGAAGTTCCTCGTTTCGAGGCACTCGACCTCACCGACTCCGCGCCCGAGAAGTCATCGGTGTCGATGTCCTCATCGTCATGCGCACGCGACCTCTTACGGCTCTCGCCAGCCACCTCTCTATCGTCCGAAACGGCGGATCTGGAATCAGACTCCGCCATCTCCTCCCAAACGTCTGAAAAAATTATTGACATAGTTAGTCCCACGAGTATGAGAACAAAAATGTCACCCTGCGCAGTGGCCTCATACGCAGGGAACCCTAACGACTGCCAAGGTCGGGAAGTATTGGCAGGTTTTTACGAGTTTTCTCTCGGGTTTTATAGTGTATCCTTCACGCGGCCGGCCGGTTAAGGCAAGCCCTCGCTCCACCACGGAACCCGCGTACCCCACAACGCCACGAGTGGGGGTCGTTGCAGAGACCGCAGTGGGTTACGACGATCGGGGGCTGGCGTAGACCCCCGTTACACTGCTTTCGCAGTGTTCCCCTTCCCCCCGTTGCGACCTAAGAACCCTTAAGGGGCGGCCGTCTTTTGAAGCGACGCCCAGAAGGGGCGCCGACCTACCCTTTTCCCCCCCGTGTAACGACGCCCAGATGGGGCGCCGTCAAAACTCCTCTCAAAGCTGCTCGGATGGAGCAGCGAGTGTGCGACCCAAAGTGGGCACGCACATTGGAGGTGCAGGGCCTAGAAGAGGCTCCCGCCTGTGTCGGGTTGTTAGCCGGTCAGTCTCACAGCAAACTCCTCCCGAGGAGGAGGATGTTGAGGCTGCCCGTTGCCCAGGGTGTACCACGAGGAGGTCACCCAACACACACCCCAACCTAACCTAACCTAACCTAACCTAACCTAACCTAACCTAACCTAACCTAACCTAACCTAACCTAACCTAACCTAACCTAACCTAACCTAACCTAACCTAACCTAACCTAACCTAACCTAACCTAACCTAACCTAACCTAACCTAACCTAACCTAACCTAACCTAACCTAACCTAACCTAACCTAACCTAACCTAACCTAACCTAACCTAACCTAACCTAACCTAACCTAACCTAACCTAACCTAACCTAACCTAACCTAACCTAACCTAACCTAACCTAACCTAACCTAACCTAACCTAACCTAACCTAACCTAACCTAACCTAACCTAACCTAACCTAACCTAACCTAACCTAACCTAACCTAACCTAACCTAACCTAACCTAACCTAACCTAACCTAACCTAACCTAACCTAACCTAACCTAACCCAGTACGCCCCGCTCTACGGCAACTTAAACATATAGCTCCACGCAAAAATTCAATAAAAATTGAATCTTTTGAGCTACGCGCAAACAAAGTGCATTAGTGTATTCAAAAGTGTTCAAATCACCAGGATTATTGTTTTCCACATCAACATCCACCACCTTCCGGAGTTACGGACCCTCAACTTTGGAGAGGAATACCACTGAGAGGAACGGAATTCAACTACTGCGCACAACACAAAAAGTAAGCTACCATCCATACTTACTCAGCAGTGAAAAAATCATCCTCATCGGACTCCGGGATCGGGAGTTATTAGACCCCAAAGTCTCCATACAAAAGGTATATAACGTCATCACAGCCTCCAACACGACGAAAATTTGACATTAGTTGGATACGTTGTGACATTTGGCCGCTCCGTGGAATCATAGACACGGTAGACAGCGCCAAATCGACGGCGAAAACGCGGATGCCGAGACTCCACTGAGGGACTGAGGACTGCGCCGTGATACTACGGACCAGCTCTGAAGACAGCAGCGCCGGCCACCAGGTGCACTTCAGGGATCTCCTATCCTATACCTTTTAACCCCACCGAGCTTGGGCTCTCCGAAATCAGGACACCACAACCTTCCCAACGGAAAACAACCCTTTATAATCCACACATCCCCCAAAAAAAAAAAAAAAAAATCCTACCCCCCCACCTGTCCCAACAACACCCCCTAAATTCTTCCACCCTTAACCAAGCCAAAGCGAATATTTAACTACACAGAAGGGTAACACACCAAAAAAAAAAAAAAATTGGCCCAACCCTCCTCAACCCACCCAAATAGCCCATTCCAACAACTTTACAACCACCCCACCAAAACCCCCCCAGTTTGGGCTTATTTTAACCAGGATAACACCAGCTATCCAAAGCCGTTAACCAAATACCCCCCCACCTGTACTCGAACCCCCCTATTTTCTGGCTTCACCAAATACGGGCCTAAGTACGCCCTTACTATTCAGAAGGGTATAATCACCCCTTAAATTATTAAAACCAAGTAAAAATCAAAACCTCCCCAAACCCACCCACCCATACCCATACCCCACCGGAGTGAACTTCTTTAATACCCCACCTAGACTCTTCGAGTTTGGGCTTATTTTAACCAGGATAACACCAGCTATCCAAAGCCGTTAACCAAATACCCCCCCACCTGTACCCGAACCCCCCTATTTTCTGGCTTCACCAAATACAGGCCTAAGTACGCGCTTACTATTCAGAAGGGTATAATTACCCCTTAAACCATTAAAACCAAGTAAAAATCATAACCTCCCCAAACCCACCCACCCATACCCATACCCCACCGGAGTCAACTTCTTAAATACCCCACCTAGACTCTTCGAGTTTGGGCTCATTTTAATCGGGACAATACAAACTATCCCAAGTCGGCACTCTAATACCTCCCCAACTGTACCCGAACTCCCCAACCCACAATAAGAGTGAAAACTCTAAATTACAACTCCAAACCCACTAATTCTGGTTTTAGTTGACCTAGGGACCTCACAACCTGTCTAACAGGACAAACCTACAACCCTCCAAAACCCCCCCAAATCCCCCCATTTCAAAGAAAACCCCCAATCTATCTCACCCCCAAACCCCCCACCATCACAAATCCTTGCCAAAGGACCTCCTATATACCTTTAAAACCAAAATCCACCTAACCCACCACCACAACCCCCCAACCCCTCTCCCGCTCAAGTGGGCCATAACCCCTCGAGCCATATCTCAAAAACTATTATAGTTAAACCACCCGAGCTTGGTATCCCTAGAACCGGGAGAAGAAGATCTACAATCTGGCCTCAACGGATTTCCAAAAAACACTAAAGGACCAAAACTAAAGGGTAAAGACCTCCAAAAAATACCCCCTCTGTCCATATTTCCGGATCCAACGGGAAGAACCAACCAGTGTTTGGACTTATTACAATCGGCAGAAGGAGAGGATCATTTTGGCTCCAACGGAATTCCAAAAATTACCCAGAGACAGGGAAAAAACCCTCAAAACTACCCCAAAACCCACAAAATCAACATATCTCAACACAATATACCCGAGCTTGGGCTCATTACAACCAGAAAAGGAAGAGCAACACGCCTCAACTGGTAAAAGCCAACATTCGGAGAAATCGCCAACACATCTGTAGCACTAATCACCACAAAACATCTGGGCCTAAACCATCGGCACCGGCGCGTCAGGCGTGCTCACAAAAATTTGCACACCGCGACCAACACCACCATCAGCGGAAAGGAAACTTTAAAAACGCTCACCAACATCGAAGTGGACGCCGGAACAACACCATCGGCAACACAAGGGAGCTCCCGCTCAACACAAGTATTTATATGTATAAGTAGTTAAGATTAGAATAATAAGAAATAGGTATTAACAAGTACAATATTAAAAACTATATTAATAAAGTAATAATAATAACATCAAAGTAAAAAAAATAAATAAATAAAATACATCTATATAACTCAATATAAAACCAGCAGCAATGTCTTCAGCATCTTCTCAATCCTCATCCAAGGCTAATGCGCGTCCTACAACATCGCAGAAACCAGCCAAAACTCTTCGCGAAAAGGTATTATTTAAAAAAACATCTTTACCTAAAACACAGGAGCTGGATGAGTCGAAATGCTTACACGCATCAGGGGAACAGGAGCAGACTGAGGACAACTCCATCCAGAAGGTAATGCAGTGGGAACGAGCGGAGATTCCTCCAAGGCCCATAGAATCTGATGACGACTCTTCGGTCGCTTCCTCACAATTAACTAGCGCCTCACAAACAACACGCCGCCAAAGCCTAATTCACACCACGGTACACCGAAAGGGCGTGGAAATGGATATGGCAACAAGGCTAGCAACAGAGAAATACCACTGTGCCAAAGATGCTTTGGAACAGTGCAATAATATGAAAAAGGAGCTAAAACAGGTGGTGATAGAATCCGTCCAAACCCTATACGAGACAGTACTGGCCCTCTCGGACTCTCGCTCCAGACACAAGTATAATCTGGAGAAGGAGAAATCTCGGCACGCACAAGAAATTGTGCAGGCTGAACGGGCCCATACAAAGGAGATCCGGGAAGTATACAAAAAACTACTGTCGGAATTTCAGGAAGCCAGGAAGGACATCTCCGGCAACCTGGAAGAGGTAAAAGCGGTTAGAGGGTGGCTTGAGTTCGAAACTCGAGACCCCTACAAAACCATCTCTAAAATAGCACAAAACACCACAAACTTGGAGCGCTCTATGAACGTCCTCGGAGAAAGTCTCGCCACAATTAAAGGTGAGAAAGATCTGGACGAGATCAAAGCGCATCAGGAATTACTAATCAGCGTGCAGGGAAGTGTGGCCAGACAACTCGACGAGTTAAGACGTTGCCTAGACCGCCAAGCTCAATCAACGCATGAAGCACACCACCACATTACTACAAAACTAGAACTGTTGGAATCAAGGCCCTGCCAAGAACCAACAATGATCTACACACACAACACTGACGACAACCCACAACCAGTAAACACCAACTTAATAGGAGACTTTGCGAAGTCAATCCAGCGAATAGAGGAAACTCTAGCGCTGCAAACGGAGCAACAACCACACTCACCAGCACAAAAACAACCGGACATAACACAAACGATTGCAGAACACCTACAACCGATTTCCGAGAGGTTAGAAGCAGTCTCCTCGGAACTTCGCACCATTCGGCAAATCCGTGATAGGACTCCACCACATGTGTTGAGTATAGAAGCCGAATTGGAGCAAGCCGAGACGGGGGGTGCATCAAAACCACCTCGGAAATCATATGCACGGGCTATCGCACACAAACCAATGCCAAAGTCAACACCAACACCTCCACTCCCAACACCTAAGCACACTCTGATCTTCACCCCGGTCGATCCCAACAATACCGGGGAGAAGGTCATAGAGGTGATAAGGTCAACTCTGGAATCAAAAAAAACTGAAGCCAGGGTGGACAGGGTAAGGAAGGCACGCAACAGCAAAGTGGTGTTGACGTGCAACACAAAGGAGGACCTCCACATTATAAAAACCACAATGGGCGAGAACAAGGACCTAAAGGTCGAGGTCGCGCGGAACAACAACCCGCAGGCCAAGATCAAGGACCTTCTCGCCTATCACAAAGACGACGAAATAATCGCACTAATAAATAGGCAAAACAAACATCTCATGGAGGGCCTCGAACCCTCACAAAAAACAATGAAAATAAAATACCGCAAAAAAGCGCGAAACACACTCGAGTGCAATGCAGTACTCGAAATCTCTCCAGAGCTCCACCAGCGGTTCATGCAGGCAGGCAAGGTCTACGTTGGGTTGCAGAGATGCTCCATTGTGGACCAATCGCCACTGGTGCAATGCGCCAAATGCCTCGGCTTCGGCCATACAAGGGTACTGTGCAGGGAAAAAGAGGATCTATGCAGCTACTGCGGTGATCCACATTCCTGGGACAACTGCCCAAGCCGAAAACAGGGCATCCAACCAGCGTGCAGGAACTGCAGGAGAGCTAAGAGAGACGAGGACAGCATACACCACATTGCATTCAGCGCGGAATGCGAAGAAAAACAAAAGTGGGATGCTATAGCGCGCACTCGGGTAGCGTATTGCTAAAGTGGTAACACACTTACAAACACAACCCCCTCAACAACAAGCCAAATCAGGTAAGCTGAAAATCATTCAGATCAACCTACAACGCTCCGAGCTAGCTACGGCTGAACTCCTTCAAACAGCGAAGGAAGCACAATACCACATAGCCGTAGTACAAGAACCCTACGTGGGAAGGACCGGTCTAATCAAGCAGCATCCAGGAGTCAACATCATCCAATGCTCATTAAACCGGACCAAACCTGTAAAGGCGGCGGTACTCGTTTTCGGTGACCAGATTGAAGTCATTCACGACCCACAACTGGTAACCGAGAACGAAGCCGCCGTACTTCTAAAAGTGGGGAACCTTAAGCTCGGAGTAATATCGGTTTACTTTGAGGGGGACAAAAACATAGAACACAACCTCATCATAACCAAACACTACATAAATAAACTAAACACAACAAACATTATACTAGCAGGCGACGTCAATGCTTGGAGCCAATGGTGGGGTAGCAGCACCGAGGACGAGCGAGGAACAGCCTACAACACCTTCCTAAACGAGATGGGATTGCACATCTTAAACTCAGGGACTACACCAACCTTTGAAACTTATAGGCGAGGCAAACTCTACTCTAGCATAGTAGATGTCACAACATGCAGCCAATCGCTAATGGGTAAAGTTCAGGGATGGAGGGTGGACAGAAGTCTAATAACATCAGACCACAATGCCATAACCTTCAATATAGTTACGGACCAGGAACTCAAGTCACTGGTACCCACCACAACAAGAAGGTACAACACCAAAAAGGCAAAATGGTCAGACTTCAGGTCTACTTTCAAATCATCACTGGATAACAAAAACCTAACAGCGGATAAAATCAAAGAGTTGGCTCTCCCGGAGGATCTGGAGGGGGCAATCACATCTTATACAACATCCATTCACGAGGCATGTGAAAACACAATACCTAAACTCGGAAAATGGAAGGGTAAAACTAGGCCCCCGTGGTGGTCTGAGCTCCTAGAAGACCTCAGGAAAGATGTCATGAGGAAAAAAAGGAGAATTCGGAACGCTGCACCTCATCGGAGGCAACAGGTAATTGACGAATACAACACAACCAAACAACACTACACACAAACAGCCAAAACTTCACAAACAGAGAGTTGGAAGGAGTTCTGCACTAAGCAGGAAAAGGAGAGTATGTGGGACGGTATCTACAGAGTCATACGAAGAACAGGCGGTAGACAGGAAGACATGCTGCTACGCGGATCCGATGGTAAAACATTAGACCCCGAACAATCAGCACAACTCCTAGCACAAACATTTTACCCAGATGACTCTGTGGACACAGACCAACATTACCACTCTCAAATTCGCCAAATGACGGAGGGTAAGCAACCGTCCGAAATTGAGGGACTATCCAAGGAAGACCCTTCATTTACCGAAGCTGAGCTACAAGGGGTGCTACTAGCATTGAACCCCAAGAAAGCTCCGGGAAATGACGGGTTAACCGCGGATATATGTGCAGAGGCAATAAACACCAACAAGGCTCTATTCATGGCTATAGCCAACAAATGCCTAACCCTCGCACATTTCCCAAAGCAATGGAAAACGGCGCATGTGGTCATCCTCAGAAAACCTGGAAAAGATGACTACACACACCCAAAGTCATACAGGCCAATTGGTCTATTATCAGTACTAGGCAAAATTGTCGAAAAACTGATGATAGCCAGACTACAATGGCACACTCTACCAACACTCAACACACAACAATATGGCTTCATGCCGCAGCGGGGGACGGAGGACGCTCTCTACGACCTAACTCAACATCTAAGGTCGGAGGTCAGGGACAAAAAAGTAGTAATATTAGTGTCCTTAGACATAGAGGGTGCCTTCGATAACGCGTGGTGGCCAGCCTTACTACAACAATTAATTGCCAAAAGGTGCCCCATAAACCTCTACGCAATGGTGTGCTCATACCTAAAAGATAGGAAAATAAAGGTAAACTACGCCAGAGCCACTTGCGAGAGGCACACAACCAAAGGGTGCGTCCAGGGATCCATTGGTGGACCAACATTTTGGAACATCATACTGGACTCACTCCTAAAAACACTTCAAAACTTAGGAGTATACAGCCAGGCTTTTGCAGATGACGTAGCTTTGGTATTCTCCGACCACAACACCCAAGTCTTAGAACAAAAAATCAACTCCACACTAGCAATTGTGACGGAATGGGGGAAGCGTAACAAGCTAAACTTCGCGGCGCATAAAACAAATGCAATGCTGCTGACAAGGAAGCTTAAATACGACGAACCCAACCTGACCATGGCAGGTGTAAACCTAAACCTAGTGGAGGAGATGAAACTTCTAGGACTATTAATAGACCGAAAACTTACCTTCAAGCAGCACGTAGCCGCCACTTGCAAAAAAGCAGCGGACATTTATAAACAACTAGCGTGCGCCGCAAAGGTCAAGTGGGGTCTAAACGGAGAAATCACCAGGACAATCTACGTGGCGGTAATAGAGCCCATAATGATGTACGCTTCTAGCGTGTGGGCCCCAGCAGCGGAGTTGCAGATGAACATCAAGCAACTCAACGCGCTGCAAAGGGGGTTCGCGCAAAAAATCTGCAGAGCGTACCGCACTGTGTCACTAACATCGGCTCTAACACTGGCAGGACTCCTACCATTAAATTTGCGAATTAAAGAAACAGCAAATCTCTACATGGCCAAAAAGTGTCACCAACACAACTTCTTACCTCCAGGAGGGAGCTTAGAGCAAAGGGTGCACTACTTAAACACCCCACACCCTTCAAAACTCATATCAGCTGAGTATGAGCTCCTCACCAACACCAACTCGGAGGACCGGGACCCACACCAGGCTACATGCCCTATAATCTACACCGACGGTAGCAAAATAGAAGGCAAAGTTGGAGCAGCATTAACCTGGTGGGAGAACGGGCGAGAAATCAAATACGGTACATATGGATTAGCCTCATCATGTACTGTATTCCAGGCAGAACTCTATGCACTCCTTAGGGCAGTCCGGATGGTGGAAGAGAGCGGCCACAGTGAGGTCCATATAATGAGCGATTCACGTTCATCGTTGGACCTACTCAAAAACCCTAACTCAACCCACCCTCTGGCAAAACAAATCAGGGAGAGCATGGAGAACATTAACTCAAACGGCGGCAAGGTGAAACTTTTTTGGCTTAGAGCCCACATCGGAACCACGGGAAACGAGAGAGCAGACGAACTGGCCAAAGAAGCGGCATTAAATCCGGAGGTAAGAGTCGAGTACTCCAGCATACCCATATCCTACGTCAAAAGAAGGATAAGAGAGGAATCTATTAAAATCTGGCAAGCCAGCTACGATTCCTCTACAACCGGTTCAGTAACCAGGACCTTCTTCCCGGATGTTAATATAGCATACCGGGTAGTGAGATCAACCAAACCAACACCGGTTCAAATCCAAGCTTTGACGGGTCACGGAGGGATAGCGGAATACTTACACCGATTCAAACTAACGGACACTCCAGAATGTGAGTGCGACCCAAACGCCATCGAGTCGGTCTGGCACATAATTCTGGAATGCCCACGCTTCGCACTAGCCAGGTTCAATTTGCAACAGCAAATTGACCACCATCTAACCATCCCGGAGCTCAATCATATCCTAGCGGATAAAAACTCAAGAGGACACCTATTAGCATTCATGGAGGGCTGTTTTAAAATAGCCATCCAACGCCATCAAACACAATTACCACCAACACAACTACCACCAACACAATCACAACCAACAGGACAAAAAACAACAACACAAACAACACCACAATCAACAACATCCCAACCACATCTGAGGTTTACAAGCACAACACAACAAACAACTACACCAGGGCAAACTCCTATCACTAAAACGGGCACAACTCAACACCTCGTCACTCTCCAATCTCTACTAGAGTACGGGGAGACCAGTAAACCCGGTATCAAAGTGAGGGGAGTGGCCCTGTTCATGGACAACACACAGGAAAGGTTAGGGATAAGCTTCTGCATGGCCCGAGCCAAAACAAACATCGCCATATCGCCTGGGTTAGGAGTACTGCTTAACGGCAGCACTTCAAAAACTACTATGAGGAGGAAAGTGTACGACGCGCTACAGCAAGTGAGGGTAGGAAAAATGGACCTTCGATTGGTGAGAACTAAGAACAAAGTGATCATACTAATCGAGGGTGCAGGGAGCGACCCCCAAACCCATTTTAGCAAGGCGTGCACTCTTTTAACAAAACTCTCATATCCAGGCGATGAACGGGAGGTAGTGGCAAAAACCATTAGCGTGGACGCAATGATGGTAAGTTTCCAGAGGGGATCAACTTTTGATCATGTGGGCAGTTTGAGGGCCTCAGCGTATCACGACATTGTCGTATATGAGGATAGAGGCGAAAACCTCAACTTTCTCAATCCACCAAAACCTCAGGAAGAAACCAGCAAACGCGATTACTGGGGCAATCCACTACCAGACCCCGGGCAAAGCGGCTCAGAGCGGCTACAACTTAAACATGCGGAGCAAAACTCCCAAACCAAAAATCAGGAAGAAGAAGAGAAGAAAGAGGAGGAAAAACAAAATAAAATAAAAGGTATTCTAACGGCACTGAGTGGCGCTGTCCAATCCATACCGTCTCTGGTCAAAAAGAAGACGAAAAAGCTAAAGAGGGACCAGGGGATGG